>JAOWBP010002392.1:50335271-50356343 GCA_028571105.1 Tragopan temminckii
AAATCATAAAAGGCTGCTATGGCAACAATTGCAGAATATTTCTTTAAAAAATGAAGGTTTTAAAAACTATTTTATGACAGTCTGAGATAGAAATATCAGAATCTTTCCTATACTAAAGATAACATTAGTGGAGTCTTAAGTTGAAGTTAGTTAGTGGAGACTTTCACAAACCAGCTTTAAAAAGTAACATACAATGGAATTCAGTGTTCATAAATGTAATAGAGATTGAATAATAAGATTACATTTGTAAACATCTTGTTTCTGACAAAACTGTAACAGCTAAGAAAAAAAGACTTAGGACTCTTCATGGAAAATGCAATGGAGAACATGGTGTAATTTTGATTGGCAGTTAAGGAAAGAGCATTACAGTGCAGAAGGCAAATGAAAGGAAACTAAAATGGCTCTATATAGTGATGTTTCACTGTCATCTGGAATATTTTATTTGACTCTGGTCAGTGCAGGTAAAAAAGTTAGAAAACAAGGAGTTTGGAGGAAAAGGAGATAAATTAAGAAAAGGAAGGTTTTGGTATTCAGAAAGATAGAAAAGACTTGGTACTTCTAGTTGAGAGAAGAGAGGAATGAGGGTGAAATAGAAAATAGAAGGTGGCAGGACAAATTATGAACCTTAATGCATTTTCCCTTGCTTCACAAAGTCACAGAAAATTAACATCATTTTGAACAACTATATTTAAAGCTAGAAGCCCTGAATTAACTTCCCCTCCATCCCCCCAACAATGGATTACTTTAAAATAACATGTTAAGAAAATAGTAGGATTTAAAGTAGATCAGGTGTTTCAAAGGGAAAAAAAAAAAATCAAACTATTTTTTTGGAAGATACGTAAACTGTCAAATTTCACTAGTTTTATCATATAAAGGCAACCAGTGGCATAGAATACTTATTTGCCAAAATCTCAACTGGTCTTCAACCTACTGACAAGAAAGCACTGAAGATCAAGTGATTCTCATCATATGGTCACAATATCTTTTTAATTTTTCCACTGAGTTTATTCCTGCTTTTCAAAGGTCTTTATGTCCCTTATTTTTGATCTTTGTTTTCCTGCACATTTCTCTCCTTACTTTCCACTCAACTGGAAGCACAGTTGGTAAGCACAGCCAACTATTTGTTAGCAGCAGAAATACAGAGGGGAGTGTTTGAGACACATACCCTACTTACTTCCTGAGATATTTTCCTTTGTGCACATAAATATACATATGCAAGTAGGAAAGGTCAGCACACAAGTTATTAAATAATGAAGACAGTCTTTGCAGGGTGAAAGGTAGAAGACATGTTTGTTTAGTATGACTGAACTTGGTCAAGTACGTCAGCCAGGTCAGTCTTAACAGCAGTAATAATGAGCTGACAAACATGATTATGGGAAGCCTGCAGGCCCTAATGCACTTTTGCTCTAACTCTGCTTGATTGGGATGCAGTTGCATATTTTATTGCTGCTGTTGTTTATGCCATGTCACACAACCTTATCAGCATGTTTGCTTCCATTCATAAATATACAGTATTAACACAATGACTAAACCACAAGTTGCAGTCAACCACCATACTTTTGTCTTCTCAGATTACCCTTCTGTCGATGCTATTTTAGCAATACTTGTTATTACAAGGGATAAAAATTGCTGTATTTTGTTGGAAAGGCAAGCTCCTTGAATAGCGAGTCTGTTGAAGAAGGTGACATTGAGCAACACTGAAGACAAAGGGGTTTACAGTCTGCAGTAAAAAGCTACTTACTTTTAAAAAAGTAAATATTTGTGAATTATTTTAAAACCAACTCAGAATGCAGTTTCAGCTATAGGTTGTGAGTAATACATGCAGAGCTAACTCATAAGAGAATATATGGGTCTTAAATATTTTCATATATCTGTATATTCCTTTTTTTTCTGAATTTGAATGTGCACTCCAAAATTCTTACCATATCATAAAGTATGAATTTGTACAAATAACAATAACGAATACATAAGACAAACTGTTTTCTGCATATTCATTGAAAGAATGAAAAAAAGTAAGAATACATACATTTCAGTAATGGTTTCTGGAAGATTTGTTGGAATTTCAGTAAGGCCTTTCCCACGACAATCCACAATGTTGTTACTACAGGTGCACGCAGCAGGACAATGCAAGACACTGCAGGATGGAGCCATAAATGATTGGTGACCTGCAAAAGAAAAGACTTTCTTCTAAAACTGCACAGAACGGTAGTCCTCAAGAGTAAAATATCATGTTTTACGCTTCCCTGAAAAACATTCTTGCCCATCAATACTTTCAAATTACATTAATTTCAATTCCTAATTAATAGCAACATGGTGACAAAATGAGACTACTGTTCTAGATTCTTCATAAATTCTCAATTTCTTCAAGAACTCGTATGCAAAATTATCTGTTAAAGAAAATGAATGCAGTCATTTTTGGGGGTGTATTCTTATTTATTTTGTGGTTTTAAAAACCAAGTATTGATTTATGTAGTTTTAAAGAGTTTTGTATATTATAAATGAATGTTGACAGTAATAAATTTTGACACAAACACCGAAGGTCTTCTGATAGTTCTGTTCTATTCTGCAAACACTCGTTAGCATTATTCATCACTGCATGTATCAGTTACAGAATATTTTGGAGTTATGGCTCTCCATCCAAACACACAGAGGTACATAAAAGCTTTGACTTCACAGTTCCTACTCTCACTTTCTATGTTACTTCAGTGGACTTCTTATTCCCTTAAGTTAGCACTTTCTGACTACTCAGGTGGCTAATTTGCATGATTATGTCTTTCATATCTCTGTATATTCCTTTTACTTCTGAATTTGAAAAATTCATATAAACGGATTGCACATTTCATTATTACACTCATTATTCTATTGATTTAATGGTACTTTATCATTGGTTTGTGATGATATAAAAGGCACAAAAACATGAGAAAGGCATGAAGACTTTTTTTTTACCCTTTCCTTTTTATTAAGGTAAAAACGCTAGGGACTGTTTTAAATTCCCATGAAACAAAAAGAAGAGACTTCTGTGCTATGAAACCACAACTTTGTCTCAGATCTCCCTCGCTAGATTTAATGTCATATATTAAGATAGAAAGGGTCCACTGATAATGTAAGTAAGGTCACTTTGAAGTTGCAGCCAGTGCTGTTCCTAGTTACAACTTCAAATAACAACTCAAATATTAAAATTACTTCACTGAAAAGTTAGTCCTGTAAGATAGTAGTTCACAATATAATAACTTATTTCACATTAAGGGTATGTGTTACAAAAATACAAACAGCTGCCAAAAAGAATAAATCCATGTTATTCCTTTTTATACTAACAAAGAGAAAATACTTCATCTGCATTTATTAAACAAAAATTGAGTGATCCAGGGATAAAACGTGGCTATACTCCCTCCTCAAAATCAGCATTATAATGACCAAGTTATAAAACTATACAATTTACAAATAAGATATGTGATGTGTTCTTGCTAGAAGACCTTTTATGAATACATAAATGCAGAAGTAATGGTTAGAGTATGGCTAATATCTGCCATGCTAGAGTGACAGCACCTTACACTGCAATGTTAGAAGCTGCTCAGTAATGACAGGTTTTGCTGTGCAAAAAAACTGTATTCAGAAAATAGATCCGTGTAAATTTTGGCATAATTGGCAATAGAGATTTGGGCATTCTCAGGAAAACAACTAGCAGAAACACCTGTCCTGAACCACAGAAAGACTGACAGTTATTTCCCAGTTGTTTTTCAATACTTTGAGGGAAACTAAAACAGTAGTTCAAGTTTACAGAAAATTTTCAATCTGAGCTAAAGATATTTGTATTAAAAAGATAAAACTTGCCTTCTTCCTCATCTTGGAGACGAGAATAAAGGAAAAAATATCAAACAGACAAAATGTGATTAGTAATGAACTGTTAGCCATTTCATCATTTCATACCAGAAAGCAACCTAATGCATTAAAGCATAGCAATAGCATTCAGAAGTTTATTTGGAATTTCAAAATACTTTTTCAACTGAAACAGAAAAGAAACAGAGAAACATAACAAAAAAGGAAAAATAACAACACATAGAGCTTAAAAAAGTATATATACCAACAACCCAAATCCTTATTATGAAAGGCATTATGTTCTTAACTGGTGCACCTTTTTATTCCTTTCCCATCTCACCTCCCCATAATTCATAGTTACAAAGGCTATATATTCTATGCCACATTCACAAAAAATTTGTAATGACAGAAGCAGCACCACAGAAGATACAAATTACTGATAAAAATGATTAGCATCATTAACAGAATAGTAATAATTAAAAAAAAATCATGCAAACGTTATCAACATGCGAGGAGTAGGTGGCAAAGCGCTGCCCTTACCACTGCAGACGAACTCCCGCTTCTGGACCTCAGCCACATTGTGGCCCCGCAGGTGTGCTGGGCCCATGCACTGAGTGTACAGGCCTACCCGGGGCCGCTGCCGCAGCCAGTCTGACAGCCAGGCCAGGTGGCAGTCGCAGTAGAGGTTGTTGGAGTGCAGGCGACTGCATGAAAAGATGGACAAGCCAGGTTTAAATTGGGGAGAACAAACAGAAAAGTAACCTGTCCCTCCTCTTCCCACCTCCAGCAGGAAACCAGTTTATTAATAAAGATCTTTTGCTGAAAATCTGGGAGTTGTTTATAAGCAAAACTATATAAGCAGCAAAATGACCTTTTATTTATGGTCTAGATCATTACAAAAATAGATGAAGGCTTCTTAAGAAATTAAACTAAACATAAGAAGTAAATACACAAGAGCTTGAAAGCTGCCAGGGAAGTCTTTAGTACAGATCTGCATAAATGGTGACTAGACAAAAATGTCTCAAGTGATATAAAACTATAGTGTCCTACAGTGATAACATGCTGTCAAAAAGGAAGAGTGAATAAACCATTTGGTTTCCAATTAGATACATCTGGAAGTCTCACCATTATTAGTCTCTATAGAAACAGCCTGCAAAATCTGTCTAACAGGTAATGTTCATTTTCTACTGAACAAGGCAGAGTAATAACTCAATATAAAACACCTTTTTTTCACATCCCTTTGCTGACTTCCTTTCTTTTTGTTTAATCATAGAACGGGGACTTAGCTGTTTTTGATTCCTAGAGGCATAGAGGCTAAGCAATGTCTGAAATTAAAAGCAATGCTAAAGCAAGCTATGAAATTAAGGAAGTTGCCTCTTCAATGGCAGGGTCTGATGCAAGACCATGGCTCCTTGCCAAGTGGCAAAAAGCACTTTTCCATTGATAAAATATCACACAATTGCATTCACTAAATTAGGTTAATTACTTTTCTCTGGCTCTTACTTCTCCCTGCCTCTTGCATTTTTCTCAAACTATAGAAAAGTACATCAACAGTTACACATCAAATCCCTACTCAGATCCATCCGTAACAAAATAATGTTATTTTGGTCCTTTTTAGTTGATATGCTGCTCACTAAATAACTGGAAAGGAAGTAAAAGAAAACCAGAATTTAAACAAGAAGTCTATCTAATCCATGAAAAGACTGTAAAGGAATGGAGTTGTGTGACACACCATCAAAACCAAAATATTTTAATTCACTGGTTGCTTTTTTTTTTTTTTTTCATAAATGATTAGAAATTAAAGGCAGTGCATTTTTCTGAACTGATTCTTGTGTGAGTGCTTTGCAAACACAGCTCACAATACAGCATACTCATTCAGTACAACCTGTGGCCAGCTGTAGGCAAGAAGACCATTGCAAATCAGAGCTAATGCTGCTGAAATTTATACGGTTATACAAGCATACTCTTATGGGATGTTATAGCTATAATCTAGGATTCTGTGTGCCTGTTTTGTTTTGGTTAGAAAATGGATTTTTAAAAAGTGAAATATTCACAAAAGAAGTTTAAGTTTAAAAAAAATTTGCTAATTTGATTCACTGTAATCTGTGCTTCACAGTACAAACTGGATTTCAAAGTTTGAAAGAGGAACAGATGGATATTAATGTTTTCAGGTCCCAGACACAAGAGAATGAAATGGAATGAAATTCTATTCTCAAAATATAACTGAGACCACCAAAAGCCAATGTTCAGCACAATTCAAGAGCTCTTGTATTTGTCCATGTAAGAGTAGCTATAATTCTGTTATGAAATCAACAGAACTACTCATCTGAATGATGTTATTTCAGTTACAGATGTTAACTCAAGTGACTATCCTCACTGACTTTATTTCCACTTCACTGGAAAGCCTGTTAGAAAGTATCTCAGGACTAAACTTTGATAGAGTCTAGCTTTGTTGCTTAACACAATGTACATTTACTGTTAGCTGAATATAAACAGAACAAATAACCCCAAATTGTATCTCTTGCACACACACTCTTTTCACTATGTTTTGTTTTAGAAGCTTCAAGTGTTCTTCTGTGAAAGTCATAACCTCTAAAAACGGGGACCTTATTGTAAATGCTGACACAACTTTAATTATAATAGCACTACCGGATGATGCTATAATTTTATGTTACAAAGAATGTTGGAAAGCCAGTTTAGTTTAATTAGGTCTGCTAGCAGTACAGTAATAAAAGCATAAAGATTTCCCATTTATCACATCTGACAGCCAATCAAAGACTCTTCCATGTTACTAAATGAAATGTGACCCATTCAATAGCTCAAAGTAAAACAAATTTTTGACTTTCAAAAAACATCAATTTCTTTCACTATGCAGAAGAGAATCCCTTCTGTCTCCATCTTTTCTGTAGAAAGGTGAAACTTTACTGTGATCAAACAGCGCACTATGAAACATACAGTTAGGAAAAGACCATGAAAACATTTCCATCATCCTATCCTGAAGAAACAGAATGAAAATGATGCAACTGCCTCTCTATCTCCTGAGCCAAAAGAATTAGCTTTGGGGTTTCACCTTTCAGAATTATCTGCCACACAGAAACACACATTTCACACTTACAAACCTCAATATTACTGTTTTGACAGAGCTTATACCTTCCATGCACGTATAAGTATTTACAGACTACTGGCAGAATGTGGTCAAGGGAAAAATGGTATACTGAACACACTGGGTTCATAACAATGGCAGTCAGTTTCCACGGGACTACTTACAAAGTTCTGAGTTTGGGCATATGATTGAAACTTGCGACGGAGAGTCGAGTGATGTTATTGTTGTTGAGAGTGCTGCAAAGTCAAGAAGAAGCATATTAACATGTTACCATTATTTATGTCACACTGACTGCGCTTTTTTTTTTATAAGGCATAGTAAATGAAGAGAATGGTGCTCTGCTTTTAGGAATGGCTATGAGGAAAACAAACCCTAACACTGAGGTCTACTTTGACTCCATATTCAATTCCTGCTAAAACACAGTGGTTTGACCATCCCATTAATAATCATAAGTAATCAGAGGCCTCAATAACCTATGTTTAACTCAAAGAGAGGACTGAAACAGAGCTTCCACTAATACTGAGAACATCTATGGCATTAAAGCTAAGACTGCCATCCTCGTGTAAGGAAAAATATTTTCAGAGTATTCCTGGAGAAAAGTCCTTGGTTTTAGGGCAGCAGTTTCGTTTTCTAGCTTCTGAGAGCCCATATTTTTTGACAGAGGATGCAAGCTAAAGACCTGCCTGTTATTTTTCCCAAGAATCTTCTGAAGTAAACTGCGGTCAGTTCTTGTCAGATCATCTGCTGCTGCAGATGATCCAGGGCAGCATGAACAATAGGTGACCTTCTGCTATACAATGCAAGGAGGCAGGCATCTTAATGCTCTAGCAAATAATTTATGTTTTGGACAAAATGCCTGGGACCTGAGACAGAAACTAGAAATAAATCTTAGCCAATTATAGGCTAGAACAGAACCATCATGCACAGGAAGTGTAGTTTGTAAAGATGATGAAACTTTATGAATGATCCTGCAGCTAACTGTTGTCTTTAGGCTGCAAATAAAATGTGAACAAGCTTGACTTGAGTACAAGGAAACAAGTGTCAGAATTTACAGTTTCTACTTAGATATTACTCACTTGACTACAACAGAGAATGTGCTCTGCATTTTTAAACACAATTATGACGCTAACACTTAATAATTCCCACTGTCCTTTTGAAGCAGTAAGTGTTTTACTTTCTTTCTTTACATTTTTAAACCACAAGGTGTAATTTGTGTGCATTTTGAGTAAAGAACTCTGTGATCCTGAAACAGAGAAAGGTAAATTCATAGCACCCTGAATCAGGCTATATGCCTCCACATTAACCAAACAAATAATTTCTGGTGCGGTGTGCTGCCTTTTGCATTTCTGTGCTTACTCATTCCACATCCTATATATTTTCTTCACTGTGCATAAGACATCTCCCCTGTGTGCCCTCAGGGCTACATAAGCAAAAAGATTAATCAATATAAATAAAAAATTGGGGAGATCATTATTTTCTATGAAAATGGAATAATAATAAGCAAAAAATTTTCCAATTGGATGCCTTAATGAATAAATGACAGCCAGCAGACTTTTGCAGGATTTTCTTAATGTTGACTTGCTAAATGACAGTTCTCATCACTGTCTTCATGCATGACTTCTTTCAAGGTTTTAAAAATCCTCTCTTTCAATGAAGGGAATGAAAGTAAGTATATATTTCCATAGCTGTCAGCTGTTTAAAGAACATCTAGAAGTTTTTAATTTTAAATTTCATATCTTTCATGTTTGACTTCATACAATCAAAGAATGACTTGGGCTAGAAGGGATCTTAGTAATCACCTATTTCTAAACCCTCTTCTATCAGGAGTAGATGCATGAACACATAAGGAATTAAGTCATTTTTATAACTGTTGTGATCCAAAATGCTGAATTTCATAGCAAAGCTATAATGAAAGCAAAACCAAAAGAGCTCAGTCAATACTTTTACCTAAAATTGTTACATGCTATTGCAAAGAGTATGATGATAGAAACATATTTCTTGAATATGGCAGCAAGTTACACTACATTATATTTTCTCGTAGTCACGGTTTCCCGAGTGTAACTGATTTTCTCTTAGGAAAAGAAAACTGAAAAACAAAATTTCACATAAATCTGCTAGTGATTTAACAAGTTGAGAGGATTATATCCATACCTGCTTTCACACTTCAGAATTGTCTCAATTTAGATGAATTTTGTATCATTAACATTAATAGTCTCTAGGATTCTACGATTGTTTAACCAATATGTAAGTCATGTTACCTTGGTAAATGTTTCAAATTGTGACTAAATGGGGTTTCAGACCACGTAAATTAAAAAATTATTTAAAAGCTTCATCATATAATTTGAAGTTGTATAAAAATTCTGTGCTTAGAATAATCAACTTCAAATGAAAACAAAACATGTAGTATTATACAGTACTCAGTGCACTTATACGATGGTGTGATTTACACCGTTTTCATTACTTAAGCTATATTGGAAAAGAAGTCGCATTAGATACATACTTTTCAGTAGTGCTCAAAATATCTCAAATAAAAAATATTTTCTCAACTGTTGTTGCTTATCACACATAATTTGGGATAGATTTTTAACTGAATAATGGCAGCAGTCTTTGTAAATTTGAAAAGTTCTAACAACCTATTTTTCCAGTAGACAATTTCTCTAGCAGTTTTGTTCCCTTCTGCATTAATCGAAATCAGTGTGAAATTTTTACCACCCCCTTCAACTGGCATGGATGACCTTTTCAGACTACTAAAACATGCAAGCATTAAAAACTGCAAGTAATGTTAGTATTAATATATACATATATTTAACATTTCTACATGTAAAAGAAGGCTCATATTAAAAAACATGATAACCAGACTAAGCCATCACTGGAAAATACTGCTATGTATATGAGCACCAAAGATAAAAACTTCCCAGAACATCAGGTTTACCTATAGAAAACCAACAATTCATCAGATTTACAACTAGATTCCATATTGAACCTACAGTATGTTTCACATGGATTTGTACCAGAAAGTTAACAATAGTTTTGTTATGCTAAGATTATACTGTAAAAAAAAAAAAAAAAAAGAAAAAGAAAAAGAAAAAGGCAATTATTGCTTTTTAATATGAAACTTTCCTGCCAGCAGCTCCTACATTCTTAGTTGCATGGATATATAGACATTATCTGTCAAAAAAGCCTTCTTACTTCAGAAACCTAGAATAACCAAGCTTCCTCCCACCCCATAGGGTGTGATTTACCAAGCTTAATTCAGTTAATTCAGACTAACACGCAGTAACCCACTGATATGCAGTCTTTCACTTCCTTTAATGCAAAAAAAAAAAAAAAAAAAAAAAAAAAAAGTTACATTTTAACTGACAGAAAATATTTCAGGAATGTGTGCTGCCTTAAATTCTTTGGGAACAGAAACACTTTGTTCATTATCCTGACTGTTTTGAGGTTGGGTGTCACTGATGATAATTTTGTTACCTTTTACCTCACCAGTGACAACAGTGAGAAAAAAAGTATACAGAAATATAATTGCAATAAAAACCTGAAATGGCATACAAACATATTTCTGTTTCTATATGCACACACAGAGAAATTAAAATGTTTAAAAATCCACATAACATAGACAGGCTAAACCTCTCACCACATACAGCAGTGTTCGCTAGGGATGTGCCTCTCTGAAAACACCTAGATTGTCAGATATATTTAGTATATTGTTCCTTAAGTAGAGAGGCTGGACAATCAAACTGATGTCAGACTGTACAACAAAGGCAATCATGGAAATGTTCAGCACCTCAGCAATGATGTATCATTTACAAAATAATTGGATTCATTAATACTCCTCTCTCCATTTTAAAAGGAAATATCTATTATTTTCTTACAGTATCTATCGTCTGCTTTTTTTTTTTTAATTGTTTGTTATGGTTGCCTGGCAGATTAAAGGAGCATCTCCGTCTCCCCTGACATTTTTACCATTATATAGCACATTGCAGTGGATTATTCTAAGATATCTTTTCACCAGACAATTCTGACACCAGACTTGCAGCTCACAGATAAGCTTTTACATTAGTACTCCCCAGATACCAAGCTCTTGCTAAAAGTCAGAGATAGAAGCAGTACTTACAGCACTTCCAGGTCGCGTAGAGCCCTAAATGCCCCATCTTCAATACAGCTGATCTGGTTGTAATCCAGTTGCCTGTTAAACAGATTAGGACGGTATTTGTGAAGGAGCTGAGTGCTGGCAGTGCGTGTGGAGCAAGCCTCCTATGGGCGTGCATGGCCACTCTAACCGAAACACTCTCACAAACATGCTCGCGTGCTTAGGACTGTCACACACCATGCCGGCCTGGATGCTGCCACAGAAATCTCTTTTTGTTCTGAACTGTCTGCGCAAAACAGCAGCTCCAGGAGAGCTCCAGTAAATAATAACTGCACCTTATATTAAATGCCAAAGGAATGCAATTTCATTACATCAAGAAAAGCTATCCATTAAAAGCTCTCAGCGTCATCTTGCTGAAACAATTTCATTAAGGTAAAGGACGGTAAATCACTTAATGTCACACGCATCCCCTCGGTGACCTAACAGAATCCATTTATCAGAGCAGCCCAGCTGCATGTTAATTCCCTGCGCCCTGGCAGCCGTGAGCGAGGGACCACTTTTAGGGGTGCATCTGCCTCAGATGGTTGGTGTAGGGGAAAGGAGGGGGCGTTAACAGCCATCAACTTCTCCAGTATTTCCCAATGCAGAAATATTAGCAAACAAGATATTTACATACACAGCTATATCCTTTAATTCTGCTCCAAATCAAACTAGCATTTCTACTAGAAGCTTCAGCGTGCAATTTTCTGCATAGTTTGTGCTCTCTGCAATTGTTTGCAGATAGGATATTGTCACAGAGCTCTTGAATTCTGGACATAAAACTCAGCAATCCATCCCATACATTATTAATCTTTAAGTATTAAGTTATGAAAAATTTACATTCATTTCTCTGAAGAATTCTATTACTTTTTCAATCCATAACATTGATACAGTACATATAGCACAATTTAAAAACAGTATGCTGAAATTAAACACTATGCAAATTCAAAATCCCAATGTTTATAAGTTTCTCATATAGATATTGACTACAAATATAATTCCTGTAAATATGCAAAAAAATACAACCTCACTTCAAGCAATCAAAAGATCTTCAAACCTCACACTTACCAGTAATATACAGATAATATATAGGGACAAATGTGTGTGAACAATAGCAAGTGAATGAACAAAATACAAATGAACTCTGTCCTTTCCATCTGCAATCATGTATTAGCTACTAGGGCTAATGAGGTGTTTACTAAAGCTTCTTCTGTGATTCTTCTGAACCTACGATAACCTTTTACTTTATTAATAAATCATCACATCCACTGTTGAGTTTAACATACCAACTTCTTTAAAGTTCTAGTTTCATCCACATTTTTCATCTGAATTACTACTACGCAGGAATAAAATATTACAACTACAGCACTCTGTGTTTCTGTGTACTGAAAATTACATTGAAATGCAAACTATAATTTCCTTAACATAATCTTTAATAATTTTGGTGCAGTGTTATAGCACTAGTGCTGCAGAGTTGGAATAGTTAAGCCTACCTACTGAGGTTCATTTCATTTTACTAATTAATTTCATTTAACAATTAAGTTAATAGACTTTCTATTTTATAGAGGTAAAATATATACAAAGTACAATTTTCTAACCTCTTCAACAATTTATCACAGCTATTTAAATTAGTACAATGTCATGAAATGCTACCCTTGACACAATACAAAAGAGAAATTGTTTCCAGACAAATTGGAAAAATCTTTTAATGCCATTGAATTTGCCTAATGCAGTCTGCAGGTTAATCTGTAAAAGGGTGAGCTGTATGTTTGCCCATATCTTATTATCCTTAGCTGTCAATGTATAAATCAGTGCTGACACAGCTTCTTCTAAATCATCCATATTATACACAAAAGAAAATCTTTTAACAGTAGAGAAAGCACTTGAGCAAATCTTGTCCTACACAAACTGAAAGGCAGATTTCTTCCACTAGCAACAGCTGTGGTGCACCCGAAAACTTTTGGACTGCTTCCTTTAGGGAATCATCATTACCACTATCTTAGTGAAGGGTGAGTTGTTTTCATTTAAATCCTCTTACCAGAAAGACTTCTTTGTTTGCAATGAACTAATGAATTGGTTAGGGCTTCAGGGAAGGAAGTTTTGTGGATGGGAGAGGAGAAATGTTTCCAAGGTTTATAAATGATATTTGGAAGATACTACCTTCCTTACGCTTCAGACAATCTTCCACCACTTATGATAATGATATGAAAGAATCAGAAAAACACCATGAATTGGTATAATGTATATTTTTTAAGCTACATAAGACTGCTTTATCTCTGAAGACTGCGTGCTTGAACAGCAATTTACGGTATCGGTAATATATGGTAATTTTGCTAAGGTAAAAATATTCATTGAATATAAATCCAAACAAAAAGATAGACAATATTTCATAACCAGCTTATCATTTATGTGTAATGTCCTGCTAATGGATATACTGAAGAAGTCTGAATTTTTAGGGTTAGACTGGTTTCTGAGAGCCAATTGCATGAAGACTATGACTTCAGGTGCCAGCAAGGAAGCAAAGAAATATATATGTCTCCAATTTTAAGCTGTCTTGTCATTTATTTTTAGCATAATGACTTCTAAAAACATACATTAAAATATCTACACTGCTATGAAAAAGCCTTTCTCATCACTAAGCTATTGACAATAATAATACTAACTGCATTATAGAGGACTTCATTTCCTCTGAGCATTTCTTTTCTTCTTTTCATGTGACTAAAATGCCCTGAAGAACAGAAGCTGAGAAGACATGGACCAACAACTCTTGCCCATCATCCTCCTTCGCCTCTCCTCAAAACATCCCACAGCTTTTTCCCCTACTATCTCTGTGTTGGGTGTTTTCTGTGTGGGACTTCTATACCTCTCTGAATCGTTCTGTTTTCATACTTTCCTTTCTGCCCTCGCTTCCACAAAGCAGCTGATTACCTTGGGTAGTGTGGATCCTGAAAAGCTCATAAAATGCTAAACAACAGCTGATATATATTCAAAATCTTTCATATGCTTAATATTTACTGCTATTTAAAATGTTAACGTTCACATGTAGCAAAGAACATTCAACTAGGAATCAATGTGTGTTTTAGAATGTCTATGGATTGGTTTTGCTGGCACACCTAACACTGTAGGAACATGTTAGTAACATAGATTTTCCTCTCTTTTAGCATTTGTTTTCTATCAGATAATGATAAATAAGAAGTCCAAAAAAAAAATCTTATTATGTGTAAGAACTTTTCATGACATAAATTTGAAAACTGCTACCTTCAGAGAGAAAAAATATCTGACCGAGAGAGAACACCTTCTTTCGTCTTTCATAGAAGCTGAGTTAAAAGTTACAACCATGTCAATCTATGTCTAACTTTACCCTCTCATTATTCAGCACTTGAGAGCACTTTGTGGTAAAAGCAGGAGTGGCATCACGCAGCTTTAGCATCATCTTTTTTGTTCAGAAATGATTTTATTCTACTAATGAATCAAATTAATTGTAAACATTTTTAAGAAGTCATCAGAAAAAGTTTGAACCTCTTCTAGATCCCCGTGGTGTCTTTCTCACCAGTAAATATTAATAAATCTTTCTAGTCCTAGCAGACTGTACACTGTACTTCATAACATTATATTTTTCCTTGGGAAAAGAACATAGTGCACAATATTTATCACTGTAGTAGATTTTCTGGAAGTAGTCACTATTTTAAGGTCTCCTAGTATTTTTTACAACAGCACTGAGTTATGTTTTCCTATTTCTCAATTCCTCTCTCAATTTCAATTTCAAGTGGGATCAATAACTTCAGAGGTATTGGTTGAGAAAGATGTAACAGGACTGTGTAAGAATTTATTCTGTTTTATCAAACTTCAGAGAATTGATTGTTTTCTGTGCCTGTTTATTGCTATTCTTTCATTGGGAAGTAAAGTGCTTTTATCTACTTGCACTTGCTAATCTAATTTATTTTGCTCTTTGCTAAATTTTCCTGTAAAACATTTTAATGTATGTATATTTGTTTCTAATATAAATCACCTAAAAAATGATTAGCCTTTTTCTTTTAACATGAAATTAATAAGCAAGGCTTAAAAGTACTTCTAAGAAAGACATACATACTATACATAGAATAAACTAGAAGAAAAGGGAGAAAAGATTTATTGCTCCATCCTTTCAAAATTCCCTATCACTTTAGTTAGCTAAAACCAGAAGTAATGTCTTGGAGAGAAGTAAAAAAATTAAAAATAAGAGACAACAGGAGAATGCTATGAAAAAGAGGAACACTGAATGAGCAATCTGTGATTTCTGTAATGCATTTTAACCAAATAGATGACAAACAGCCTCAAGATCATTATAAATGTGGAAAGTATATATGCTGTAAATATGGAACAGAGAAGCCATACCAGAGGTCATGCACATAATCCATGAAAGTTCTACTATAATTATTTATTTATTTAAATATTAATTAAGCCTTACCTGGAGAGTTTTTTGTTTTTTTGTTTTTTTTTTTTTTAAAAAAAAACATATTAAAAAAGACTTGCGAGAAATTAAGTTCTCAATTCAGAGAATTCTAATTTGAAACTCATCTTCAAAGCCAAATGTTCTTCCTGATTTAAAGACATAATTGACTTTAACATTTCATAAATGATTTATTTATGACCAAAAGGAAACTCATTTTAGCAGGCCAAATTTGAGGTAAGTAATCTGTAATGAAAAATAGTAGCGTTAAAAATGGCATTCAGCTTCCATATTGAAATGGTCTTTTGCTGAAACAATCAGAAGGAACAAGTTTTTGCATGAAGGCCATAAAGTCACTGAGCTTTTCGGCAGTAACAGTTTAAAGAGCAACTAGAAAAGTTCACCTATGCTTTTCATCATTCCTTCAGTGATACTTTTTGACTCTACCAAAACTCATAAGCATACACAAATCGTACCAACATCCTGTGAAAATCTTTCTAGATGTATACCTGAAACACAGGTGGCTGAACAGGCTAGTAGCTGAATTAAGATTCCCACTAAGAATAAGAGTGAGAAATATGTCAATTCTAAATTCTTAAAAAAATTTCTCAGACAAGCAGTGCATTTGGATTAGCACTCATACAGATGAGCAGACAGCATATTTCCAGTTGCAGTGGAATTCTGCGTAATTTGAAAAGAAATCATTAACAATACCTTCAGCAGGACTCTATAGCTTCCAGCTGCTAATAACACTGAACTTCAAAAAAAAGTCCAGTCATGGCCAGACAAAATGAATACAACAGTTATGCTTTTAGTGACAATGCAAGCTTTAAATCTTTCACAGTAGACCCATAAAGGTATCAGAGTAACATCATGCATCATAATGTTATTGAAGGTTCTGGACAAAGTTTAGTGGATACAGGTGTCTCTTTCTCCACTAATTCTCCATTTTCTCAGCCGGTTCTATCTGTAAAACTTCTATGTTCCCCTGTAGCCTCTATCTTTGGAATGACAGCTACAATGTCCAACAGCATCCTGGCCCTAAAATCCACCATGACCATTACCGACACCATGACCGTTCAATTCCCCTTGCTTTTCTGATCCAGTAGCCAATGACTCCACAAACTCTCAGTTTCCTTCTGTTACAAAGAAAAAGAGAAAACAGCACCTCTGTAGCCACCTTTCTTCTGCTCCCTGATGGAGCAGAAATGCCCAAGAGGACATCACTATCCCCTGAAACAAGAAAAACAGGCCACAAAATACTTGCAGGAGATGCAATGAAACTGTTCCCTCCTATTTTATTGTTGGCATCATTTTGATGGTAAGTGTATTTATTATCACAGTTCTGCCATGATGTTGGTTACTGCTTCTCATTCTCTTCCATGTATTGATTACACAGCAGAAGAGAAAGTTGGAATCTTAGAAAACTTTCTGTACTCTATACAGAAATCTCAGAACACAGTTTTATAAAAATCACTAGATGTCAAAATCTGCTTCTCAAAATCTGAAACTATTATCATTATATTTACATTATATTTGCTTGATTTTTAAGCCCGGTTATTTTAATTCCTTCTAACCAGATCCAAGAAACAATCCATCCAAACTTATAACCAGGGTAGCTAAAGCATTTTCTTAACACCTTAAATTTAAGTAAAATTGCTGAGGTTGGGAAGCTTTCAGATTTAAATGTTCCACAACTGGTGTGAGCACTGTACCACCAGGGAGGATTATGAAACCATCATTAACATGTATATTAAAAATATGTATTTTATTTCCAATGTATATGATAATTTCTATTTGTTTTTTAAAAACCTTTTGAAAAGCCTAACTTTTTGAAGTAAACTCTCCCAGGAGAGGTACCAAATTATGAAGTAACTTTGGGAATTAAGTTTCCATCATTTATTGGCACAGTTTTTGAAGAACTTAATTCATCAGCATTAACTGGGCTGCAGTCATGAGAGAAGAAAAGTCAGGGTGATGAGAGAGATCACAGAATGGCTTGGGTTGGAAGGGATCTCAAGGATCATCAAGTTCCAACTCCTCCCCTGCCACAGGCAGGGTTGCCAGCTGCTATATCAAGTACTAGATCAGATTGCCCAGGACCCCATCCAGCCTGGCCTTAAACACCTCCAGGGATGGGGCATCCACAGCCTTTCCGGGCAATCTGTTCCATCACCTCACCACTCTCTCAGTAAAGCACTTCCCCATGACATCTCATCTAAATCTCTCTTCCTTTAGTGTAAAACTATTTCCCCTTATCCTATCATTACCTACCCATGTAAAACATTGATTTCCCTTATGTTTATAAACTCCCTTTAAATAATGGAAGGCCACAATGAGGTCCCACTGCAGCATTCCCTTTTCCAGGCTGAACAAGCCCAGTTTCTTCAGCCTGTCTTCATCTTCGTGGCCATTCTCTGGACCCTCTCCAAAAACTCAACATCTTTCCTGTGTTGGGGGCCCCAGATTGAAGCAGTACTTCAGTTCACGAGGGCAGAACAAAGGGGTCAATCACCTCCCTCATCCTGTCGGCCACCCCTCTTCTGATGGAACCCAGGATGTGACTGGATATCCAAGCTGCAAGCGCACACTGACGGCTCATGTTAATTTTTTCATCTACCAGGATTCCTAAGTCCTTCACGGCATGGCTACTCTCAAGAAGTTCTTCCAGTTTGCATACAGATCTGGGATTACTTCAACCCAAATGCAAAACCTTGCATTTGCTCTGTTCAATCTCATTAGGTTCACAAGCGCCCACCTTTCGAGTTTGCAGTACCTCTGGATGGCATCCCTTCCTTCTGCTGTATCTGTTGCACCCTGTCTGATTGGCATTTGGGAAATCAGTTCTGAGCATCATGTCTAGTCTCAGTACCCCTGGCAGATGCTGACAGATCCTGGTTGGGGTGAGTCCAACTAGGATCATCAAGATGAAGCAGGTGACATTAGGGTACAGTCTGTGGAAACTTCATTTGTTTAGCCTTAAGAAGAAAAGGCAAAGGGCAGGGGATATTATAGTTGCCTATAAGGGCCTAACAGGAGGACTTTTTTGTTTTGTTATGGGGCTTGTTGCTGAAATTGTAATTTCTCATAACGCCTTGCTCAGTTTGTTTCTTTTATCGTTTACAGAATATATCTTATAAATATTATTAAGATGTCCAGAATGGAACTATGGCCCCATCTCATGGCAACTGGACAGCTGTTTCTGAGAAGCATCAAGAAGACTCTAGAGCTAACATATTAGCAGAAAATCAAAAGATACAAGTGGTATTATCAACTTCAGAGGAGACAATTTTCTTCAGGTATTCTGAGTTAACATCTAATTCCTTTTGCTCCATGAAAAATAGAACAACATTTTCTGGTGACCATAAAATCATTTCCAAAATCTTCCAGCTCCTAATTCGAGTGGGGAAATATTAATCTGCAGTTTCTATTCTACAAAATAAAATATATAACCAGTTTGATTTCTGTGAGATTTGCTAACTGCCTTTGAAACAGCTTACAGCTAATGCTTAGGATGATTTTAAATGGACTCAATTTATCTAATAAAGTGTCCTTGTAACTTATATTGTAATTTATCTGATGTTCTTAGACAAAATAAAACTTGCATTTCCAAAGTTTTCTAACGCAGGTTTCTTTACTTTTTTGTATCTTCACCTCTCTCTTCAATACGTTTGGTTAACATATTTAACAGTATGCTTACCCATTAGGCAATTACAGAAGAAACTGTGATATTAGAACAAATATTGAATGTCACTTATGACAGTTCTCAGCAAAACAGTTGTGGTTGCCATTCTCTAGTTTAATCATTCCACAGGTGCTACATGCCTTCATTTTATAGTTCCCTTTGTTTGCACATAGATGCCTTCTACATATATTATCCACCCACTGATTTCTTCATTTCTTTAAGTGGAATACAAATGGCTAAATGGAAGGCTAGTGTTCAGTTCTCTCCATCTTGACTAATTTTCTGAAAATGAACAAAAGCTATTCATTTCCTGACTACCTGCTCTAGTTACAAAAATTCTGTGCTGGACTCCAACTGACTTGCCTCATGAACTCATGTCTCATTCTGATACTCACACCTACACCTCACATAATATACAGTGAGTGACCAGGAATGAAGGTAGCATTTACAACAAGAGAAATGTGTTTCTTGCTGCTTACTGCTGCAGCAGCATCATAAATATTAAAAATCAGATTTCTTTCTTTTTTGTCTTTCTGGGACCACTAAAAAATGTAATATCTGTAGTTTTCCTGGTATCACAGTAAACTATGTGCCACAGATAAGATTTGGATTTTTGTGGCGATTACATGACCTTATGAAACTTTTGTTTGAATTATCTTCCAGAAGATAAAGACTTTAAAGAGCAGATGTACTGTTTTATGCACATTTTGAACATAATTCAGGATCCTTACCGTGAATATTATCTTAGCTAAAGATCAGCATTCTAACTCAGTTCCTGACTGGAACTATCTCACAGTACATACTTCTTCCAGTCAAGTATACTGCCTTGCCATTTGAAAACTCTCAATGATACTTTTATTTTTACACTAAAGTTTCTTTTTTTAGCTGTATCAATTTTCAAATATAAAAGGCCATGCACAAAAATGCAAGCTTACCCTTGTAGCTATGCCTCTTTCCAGTCATGAATAATGGTGGGACCAGTTCTGAATAGAAACTTATAAAATATCTTTTAAATAAAGTAACAAAGCTGTTTTGAGATGTGCTTGCAAGTTTTTAAGCATAACAGACTCAAATATATTAGTTTTTCCACTGAGTAACAAAAAAACCCACATTTCTAAAAATCAAAGCAAGCAGGGCAAACACTTGCTAAATTCTTGAATTTATGCCTTCCTAACTAATTCGTGTGCAGTGCTAAGGGCAGTAGAATTGAGTAGAGTCCATCACAGGATGCCAAAAACACAAAGGGCTTCACTCCTGGAGATGCAACATCTTGTACAGCAATCATGGAGCACTTAAAGTAGTTCAACTACAAAGTTCTCTTAATTGACAACTACAATTAGTAGAAAGTATTTCAATAGGAGTTACATGAAAACATAAGAACTTAATACTTCCCTGTTCTCACTGATGTGAATAAGACAGCAATTACACATTTTCACGGCTGCATCACAATGGCAGCTCCATGGTCTTTCCTGACCCCAGCAGAATACGTCCTCTGTCTTTGTTGGTTGTTTACAAGCAATGAACCCCCAGCTTACAGCTGCAGTTACAGCTTTTGAGTGGGTGACCTTGTTACCTACCATAGAAGTTCATGACAATCTTCAGGTCATTCAGCTCATTCAGATCACTAAACTGACTCACTACTCTAAACAAAAGTCAAAAAGTCATTGCTTTCTTTTGTCTTGAAGCACATATTTCTTCACACAGAAGCTGTAAGAATTAAAAACTTGCCCATGAACTTTAGGGTCACTATCTCCAGGAAAGTGAGTCTAGCTTTCAGAAAATACTTATTTGGCCACAAAAGAAAACTGTGGGAGAAAAGTAAATACTGAAGAAAACATATGTGAGCGAACTAGATAATGGCATGATTTTTCTTTTTTTCTTTTATACGGGCAAACAAAACACAGATACGT
>JAOWBP010002392.1:50356443-50387522 GCA_028571105.1 Tragopan temminckii
GGCCACAAAAGAAAACTGTGGGAGAAAAGTAAATACTGAAGAAAACATATGTGAGCAAACTAGATAATGGCATGATTTTTCTTTTTTTCTTTTATACAGGCAAACAAAACACAGATACGTAGACATGAGGAAGAACAGATTTTTCTACATGAAACAATGAAATGTTTAAAGTAATTTGATATTCAAATACTAAACTCAGGCTATAATAAGTAAATACTTGCAATGTCTTGTTCTATCCAACTCCATTTAAATGTTTTAGATTTCATGATGGGCAAATATAGGATGCCTAAGACGGGTTAAAATATTTTGACAAAACAAGATTGGTTTTATGCAAGGATTACTTGAGCAGCTATAAAAGTGCTTAGCAAAAAGGTATCTGACAGAACAAAAGAAAATTGTATTGACAAAGCATTATCATCAGAGTGCATATAAGAAGGAGGAAAATACTTACAGATTTTTTATGTCTACTGCTCCACGAAATGCCTTCCTGGGTATGGCTTGAATCTGATTTTCACTAAGATCACTATGAAAAAGAAGATTAAATGAAACTTAAAATTTGCCACATATATTTCTGTGTATAACAACAAAAAAGATTCTGTCAGCAAACAATTCCAGCCATTACCATTCAATATTTTTTTCTGATGAAACTTATATTATTACTTGAACTGATTTGCAATTGAAGAAAAATAAGTAGCAAAAATACTCAAATTAGTTTATCTTTGTTGTACTGTGTAGCTCCCTTTCAAAATAACAGTAATTATGCCAAACCTAAGTAGAAGCATTACACAGTTTAACAATGCAGGCCAAACTGATTTCATTTTTAACTGATTGATTTTAATTTTCAACTCATTCCAAACACATGACATGAAATCACGCCGTTTGGAAGCCTTCAGAGATGGATTTACCTACAAAGGATAAGAAATTAGATGAAGAAGCTTGCTTGAGCCTCTGAATGCAATTCAGAAGTGTACAGGCTGTATTTTCACTAGAATTCTTTCTCAGGTCACAGAGCAGTGCTGTTGTGAATGGCTAGATTTTGCTTTGCTAAAACCAAAACAGGAGCTGCACTCCACAACATCAAGCACTCCAAAGCATGCTCCACAAGCACTCCAATCCCTAACAGTAATGTTTTCAATATCTCGTATTTTAGAGATAATTTTTAGATAACCTTTTCTGGGAAATTTTAGAAGAAATATTGCAAAATGGTGCACAGAAGTAAGACGTAGCTGAGATGAAATGAATAAGCAGGAATCATTCAGTTGATTAAATACAATCATGCTTTCAACATAATCTTTCCCTAAAGTGTAATCTAGCATGAGCTCATATTTCCACTTATTAGAAATCACTCTGGGAGATTTCTTTCAAATTTATGAACTTAAAAAATTGTTTGAGGACTTTATAAAACTTCACACTACCTGACTCCAGAAAAATTTGCATCAATATAATACCTTTGAAAATAATTCCATGTACATTGTCAGCAAGTTTGTTTTATTGGAGGCATTTTCAGTATATGGAAAACCACATTCTATTTGCTAAATCTTTCACACGTTGTGCATATAACTGTACTGCTGTATCTCGCAAAGTATATTTAATCCAACTTAGCTATTATTACAGTATGTGGAAAAAGGAGCATCTGTGAGGTATGATTTAATTTTCAGACCACCTATGTAATCCTCACATAGAATATAACTGCACTGCAGACAATAAATTCAAATGATATAAATAAAAAGGCAGCCTTCAGCACACGTTACAGTGATAATTTAACAATTTTAAAACGTTCTATCACAAATATAAATAGTAAACATCTATGTATACGGTTATATTTAATTGTCTAAAACATTTTACCAATATATAAATTGTGTGTAAAGTGGTTTAAAATAGTGGTTTCTATCACGATCAAGGACTGACTATACGGATGTATGTATATATCCATGTAAACCATTGTCATATTCATAAATATATACTGCTGTAGGTAATGGGTAATGGTGCATTACACTATTTATGACAGTTCATTATCATCATTCATCATTTTGTACAATTTTAAAAGTTGGAGATGAACAGAATTGAGACACTTGTGTAAATTATTTCAAAAATATGAATGGTCAGAATCCCAGAATGGCTTGGGTTGAAAGAGACCTCAGAAATCATCCAGTTCCAACCTGCTGCCTTATGCATGGCTTCCATCCACCAGGTAAGGCTGTCCAGGGCCTCACCCAACCTGACACTGAATGCCTCCAGGCAGCCTGTGCAAGTGCCTCACCACCCTCTCTGTGAAAAACTTGCCCATGACATTCAATCTAAATCTCTCCTTGTTTAGTTTAAAACCATTTCCCCTTGTCCATCACTAGCTACCTACATATAAAGCTGATTTTCCTCCTGTTTATAATATCCCTTTAAATATGAGGTCTCCTCAGAGCCTTCTCTTCTCTTTCTTTCCGTAACTAAATACACATCTTAGCACAAGCGCAAATAAGTACCTGTCACATCTATTAAGCCTGGTTCCTCTGTAAACCAAGCATTGAGATTGTATGTGCATATGCACATGTGAACGAAAGCTAGATGCATCCACAGCATCATTTTCATGCATCACAGGATCATGCAGACTAGTGTTCCCTACTAATTTTAGCAAATTTGAAATGTAAACTATTTAATTGAAAAGGTTCCCAAACTTTCTGTGAAAGGCACTTTAAAAAACATCTCTCTAGACGTCTCTAGACATCTCCCAACATTCTTCTCCAAGTTAGCCTTTTTCCAAGATAAATTCTTTTTGCAATGCATCTGTTGGGTTGTGAAACGTTCTTAGAATTGTTTATGTAACAAGTTAAATCATACACATACTACTTTTACAAGAGCAAATCTAAATTTCTGAAAGAATAGGCACGATCCTGTCTTCACATTTGAAATCAGCAATATGATCAAGATTTTATCCAAGAAATTATTATTTATAGTTATAGCAGCCCGAGACTTCATACAAAAAAAAAAAACAGCATAGTTATGAAACATCAGAATTTATTCAAAATGTTTTGTATAAAACTTGAGTGGAAGAGTCAAGGTTATCCTATACAGTGTTTGCAAGTAAGCACGATGATATAGTGACGTTTTACTGAATTCAACTTATGCAGATCCTAGTTGTCCTATAGACCTCTCCACTAACTTGTCAATGCTGTAAATCATTTCTAGAGACATATATTCCAAATTATTAACTCTGAAGCTATTGACCCTTTCAGAAAATTACTGAGTCATAGCTTTGAGGGCTTCACGCTCATCATCCACTAGCTTGCCTCAGAGTCCTCCATCACCCAGTCTTCAATGTGCTGACTCAATCATTTTTGAGCAAAAAATTTTTCAGTGCCAGAACAGTCTTATAAAACTTCAGTATCTTTGAGTGCAAGATGTCCTCAAAGGTTATTCTGAGGCTCGTTTCACCAAGGCAAGAGATGACATGAATATTGGAGTAACTGCCAGATTCTTGTACAGAAATCCATGTAGGCAGGTGAGGCTCTTGTCAGAGAGGACTTACATAAGTGCCTGTGCTGCTCTAGGCATGATTGCACCATCCTCTTGGTAGTGGCTGGTTTCTTTACGGTATCTCTTGGCTGTGTATATTTAAGCATTTTGTTGAGTTGTAATATTCAGGCTGCAATCTCATTTTCTCAAAAACAAAACAAGAAAACAAAATCTGTACACCAAACCAAGCTGCACTAAATGAGGATATACCGAGAATTTACAAAGGAGTCTGAACTTTTGCCCAACTATACTGATTCTTTGAAAAGCCTGTGTACATTTTGATTTTTCCTACAGAGGTCAGGTATATGTTTCTAAATTAGAGATTAAATGTGTTGCACATAAGTAAAATTACTTTTATTAACATATCACTCAAACCAAATGATAAAAGCAGGGATACTTTATAATATATCCAAGATCAGTGATGAAGTAAGCCCTGGAATTACCATGTCTGCGTAAAATATAATTCCCTTTTAAGCAAACCAGGTCAGGCAATTTACATACAATGCATATGGATAATTTCATATGCCTCATCTTTTAAACCTATTTCAACGATTAAGGATTTAAATGTGGTATTATCAATGATACAACAGTAGAAGTTGACTAGTTTGAAATTATGCCTCAAAGAATGTAGATTTCTGTTTTTCATAAACTGATGGAAAAAAATGTAAAAATAAAAATTAAAATAGTAAACTTCTTAACTCCACCTCCCAAATAATCATTTTCATTTTATGTATTCAGTTAATTATTTTTTTTTTTTCTACAGAATACATTAGTAAACATGATGCATAATGCTTTGTGGAAATAGCAGAAAGACCTTGCCAAAACCTTGTTTCAACTGCAACCTTCCTAAGAAACAGGATGAAACTGGTATATTTCTATTTATCATATTTACTGGTTAGTAGGTAGAAGTATATCACAAAAAAAAAAAAAAAAAAAAAAAACACACACAAAAAAACCTAAAAACCTCCTAACATTTTAAGTTCATAACAGTATTGGTATAAATTTCTCACACACACAAATCAATTCTTACAGAAAAACTGGGAAACTTATATATGCTATTGTTTCTTTATCAGAGGGTAAAGCCCTCAGATAACCTGATATTAATGAGCCTGATAGAGTGCTTCAGCTCTTAAAAAATGCAGAGAGTACTGCATTGCAGCTATTTTATTACTCACCATATATGGCTCCCAGTTGAATATTCCATTCAACCTTAAAAGGAGTGCTAAATTTTTAATTATATAAATTGAAACACCACACATAATATCTATATCATACACTGTTAAGATATCACAGTTTTCTTGTGCGGCTAAAACCATGTGTTTGTTCTAAAACAATAAATCTTCTGAAGATGGCAAACCTGCTTGTAAATTTAATTACTTGTAATTTTATTTTCCTCTATGGTTTAACCTCCCTCAGTGTCTGACCAGGCATATCATAAATCTATACTGCCATTCCCTACTTTATAAAATACTGAGTACTAGGAATGAATGATGTATCCTGATTTTTAAAGGAAAAGGCAGAAATATCGAATCAAACAAAGTACTGAATACTCATCAGTGTACTTATGTCAGTTCATAAAAACAATTCAGAAAGTGACTATTTATGTTCAGGGTCCTGAATAATGATATAAATACTCCTGGAATTAATAAAGTAAACATTGCTTGATATTTCTCCCACCAGAAAACAATACATTCAACAAGAGCTAACCATATTCCGCACAAAATCCCACATACCCACATAAAGCAAGACATTGCAGATAATGAGACTACAGAGTATGCAAAGAAAGAAGCAAAACAAACATTTCAGTAAAACTATTTGACTGAAAATCAAATTTATGAGTTTGGTTGTGGGACAAGATGCTCACTGATGAGTATCTTCAGGATGATCACTGAGATATCTACGAGGCCCTGCACATGTCCCAACATTCTTCTCCAGTAACTGTGCTTACCAGGGCATCTCATCTGACATGACAAATTCCAGCGCAAGGCCCAGCTTTGCACCAGCCCTTATTTATTCCCTCAACTTTGATGTTAGGGAGAGTGGAGTACTCAGCCTCACAGGGAGGCAGCAGCAGGGAAACCTAAGCTCCTGGAGGAAGACAAGAACGTGCTGCAATGTGGCAGCACAGTGGAAATGAGCCACAGTTGGAAGTTTCAACTGTGTCTTGAGAAATGGATGCAGAGATTATTTTATATTATCACTAAACTTTGGAAAAACTCTCAGATCCAAAATAACGTTATTTTGAGGGTTTTGAGAGAATGCTGACAGCAGCTTCCATTTGCAAAAGTTGTTACGGCATTGGGTTTCCCAGTGTGAAGAGGACAAAATAGCAAAGTAACTTTTTCTGTCCTGCTGGATTCCTGATTTGGGTTTCACTCCTAAAATGTCAGACAGGTTTCCATTTTGTGAATTTGAATTAGAAATATATATTTCAATTCCATATTATCTGGAAAAGTTTGTGCTATAATAGAAAGCTTTTGATCAAATTTTTGTTTGCTCACGAATCTTCATTAATTGTCACACAATCAGGAAAACTATATTCTACAGCTGTAAAATTCCAGCATGACAAGAACTTTAATCAAAGAACTCTTCTGGATGCTACAGAAGCATGCTTTGGCAACCTGTACTTCTATTATATTAGGATAACGTATATAAGCTGGAAAATTACTTTCAGAACTTCATAGTGAAAATCAAACCAATGTGAAAAGCATCCAACAATAGAGGTGCTGCTGAAATATAGCGTTATGGTCTAAGTGCAAAGAGAGCATAACGGAGAGACAATTCTACAAATAACAGTTCAGTTGACCTGAACCTAATAAAGCCTGGAAATCAAATTTCCATCATGGCAGAAATGTACCACATTATAGCAAGAGCCTACTAAACAAACATGAATGTTTTGATCTATAACTCAATGCTTTTCTTTTTATCTCACATTCAGCAAACATATTACTGTATTCAAACAAGTAAGTACCTTTCCTATCAGCCAAATGAGGCTTATCCAGTTAATTGTTACAATACTGACATATGTTTGGCTTTATGGAGTTGCACTATTACAAACTGCAGTACTGCATCACTTATTTATGAAGATAATCTTATACTCAAATAGGTTCTCATGTCCTTTTATCAAAGCCTAGCTTTTTGGCAGGCCTACAAATCAACTAAGACAAACAGAATAAAGAAATATTTTAAAACCATATGCTTAACAATTCAGCCTCAGATCTGGTCCTTAAAATACAAAACAAACAGAAAAACCAACAAAACAAAACAAAAACCCTACTGTAACATTATTGTTTTATTCTCTGACTACAAGATAAACTATTTAATATCCTATTTACTTAAATGATTCTTCTTCTACTCTTCAGTAAAGCATTCAGTGCAGATATTTCCCTTGTTAATGAAGATGCATGTGATACCACGCAATCAACAGCGGCCAATATTTATCTCCTTGTGATGATTAAAATCCTGAATTATAAATTCCAGCATTAGTTCCATAAATCATTACCACTTGTCATATCACTCCCACCTGCTTCCCATAAGAGAAATGAAATTTTGCATCTGAGAAAGGTACTATTAACTTTCTTCTACAGGCAGAGAAATCAAAGTACTGTGTTATCATTATGTATCAGTGCCATGCTGAGGAGGAGCACAATGCAGATGAGAAGAGTTTAGATGACAGAATTGCAGGTTCTCTTTGCATTTTGCACTGACTTCCATTTGCTCTGTAGAATCCCTAAAGACTTATATGCTGTAAACAGTAGGTACAGTCTATTCACACACAAAAGCAGTCACTCCCTGTGCCATGGTGAGCTACAACACCGAACTGAATATTTCATACTGCACAACATAGAGCAATCACCACTGTAGTATGGGCAGAATGATTTGAGTCACTACAATTCCCGTGGTAAGGAATGAGTCTTCTGTTTTTCTAAGAATATACAGATTAAACTTCCCTGCTTATTTTCATATCTGTTATTTTCTGTTATGCATTGATAAATCTATAATCGAATTATAGATTTATCAATATAGATCTTAATACAGCTATTACTATACGGTTATTTGTATTATTTAAACAACAGGTATTTTCATCCATTTTATCTACCTATTTATTAAACATAGATACAAGACATTCATTCACAAAGCACAGAGCACATACATAAACACGAATAAAAACTACAGAACTACAATAGAAATACTGATAGCCTGTTAATCTCTGTTTATAAGCAACTTCTACCTTATTCTTTAAGTTAAGTCATCAGAAATTGAAATGATGACAAATAATGCTAGACTGTTTTTGTTTGGGAGGCAGACTGACTCCACATACGTATGCAATATATTGACTTGTCCATAATTTTGAGTATTACTAATTAGTCATTTCTTCGCAAAGAAAATAGCATAGAGTGCAATTATCAGTCCTTCCTACTTCTTAGTAGGATCACATTTTAGCTTTGGAATAGACAAAATCCTTCTATTGGCATGGAAGTCAATCCTACTTCACAATGTCTCCAAAAGTGCACTTAAATCAATTTGTATACTCTGGTATCATTTGAAAATAATTGCTTCAGGAGAGTTGCCATTTATTCTCCATTGTGCTAGAGTGTCCTAGTGTGACAAACACTCACTGTGAAATAAAATAGGAGTATTAGGGCCACACATGTATTTCATTGGAGTCTTAGAAATTATTTTTGAAAAGGCAAGTAGTCTTTATTATTCTGCTTCACTAAATTAATATGTAATTCTGTTTAAGACTTAAAAAAAAGTAATAGAAATAATTACATGTTGCAGCTCTTAGAGAGGAATGGACGACCCACAATTTCAAAAGGAGAAAATTCTAATGCTACTTCAAATTTGGCTTCTGATAGAAGGTCCTGCAAAGAAAAACTTGAAGTCCTTTAAAAACATCACCATAAAAAAAAGAGAGAAAAAAGGAAAGGGAAATGGAAAGGGAAATTCACAGATTCTCCACAGATTCTCCATAGCTCACAAACTCTTAAACTGGTCAAGCTGAAGGAAGATACTGCTCCTTGTTCTGCATTTCTTAAAAAAAATGCAAGCCCAGCTCCCTTACTGATGTCCGAGACAGCAGCACAGCTGAGTAGTGTGAGGGTATTGTTTACCAACAACCCCACCTGGAGTTCTAAAAGTCAGAGTGGGACATGACTTTTAGATACACAGAAGTATATCTTGCATTTAACACTTCAAAAATTCTGATTTATTATAGACAGTAACTTCTAAGGCATATATCCTTCAGCAGCATACACGTTGTTCATGCATTTTTTTCCCTTCTTTTCACTTATCCAGGTTGAAATTAAAGGCAAAATAAAAATTATGTTAGCTCTTATGTGCTATTACTTCACAAAGGATCACAAAAGATAATTTCTTTGCAAGAAAAGAGTGAAGGTTCTGCTACTTTAATTTCATCAGCCTGTGATAGGAGATTCAATGATTAATTTTTAATATAATATCTCACTTAGTAGACTTGAAAAGACATTATAAGTTAAGGATTCAGAATGGATAAAGCAAAATACTGCCAAGTAAAATTCACTTCTGGGAAGTGACAAACTCACCATAGGCATGGCTGAAATATCCATTTGGCTTGGTTCAGGTACTTGCTCCCATTAAGAATAGATGAGATGGCACTCTTGCCTTTCCAAAAGACTTCTTCAATAGCATCTGAAAAATCTATCACTACTGTTTTCTGCAACAAAACTTCTTTTTAGCAGGAGTTTGCAGCAGTCAATGTGTCTTTAATATTTAATTTTATTTCTCCTGCTTTGGAACTGAAAGTGTAAGCACTTTTAGGAACTGATTGAAAGATTGTCTGGTATGTTGTCTTGTTTCACTCCACCATCTATAGCCCTGTGAATTCTCTTCTGAAATACCACTCAGTGAACCATGGCAATTCCTCTCTTTGTTCAAAGTGAGCAGAGCAAATTCCTGATACAGCACCATTACTCATTGCTGCTATTGCAATACAGGTAAGTAATAATTACATCCCTAGATACAGGCGTTTTTCTCCAAGTATAGGCCCATATTGTTAAGTCCAAATGTTTCCTAACAGAAAAACTAACCTTGAACGCTTTGTCAAGGGGCAGCCAAATCTTTGAGAGTAAGCTAGAAGGATCTTGCAGTTTATTAATGTTGAATAGCACTGTGCTCAGTCTTCCTTCACCTGAATTGAACAATACAATTTTAGGATTGTCTCCTGAGACAGGCTGATTGCTTAACAAGACAGATTTATTGCAGTCTTAGCTTCATACAATATGTGTGCATTCACACAGTGTATGCTTCAGGCTTTGATGCTGTTGCCCATCACTGCCAACAAGTAAAATAAAAACAGAAAGAAGAGGGGGAAAAAAAAAGCAAATTATAAAAGGATTACCATGGATGATTAAAGAAAATGACAACTGCTAAGCTAATCATAATTACAGCTTATCAAGATGACCACTATTATATCATCGTCTTTCAACCATCTGCTTATATCCATCTGTCATTTTTGATACTGTAAAATTTTTTAAACTCTTTGTTTTACTTATTTTTTATTCTGTGTTTGCACAGTGCCTAGTGTAGTTATGTTTCTGGCCCAAGAACTTGTACTTTACACTGTCATCTAAACAAAACAAAGGAAAGTATGTGTGTCCATATCATACTCCAGTTCATTGATAATAAATATGAAATAGTAAGAACAAGTTCCATCATCATGTTGAGTAAACTGATTTTTTTTTAATAAATAAAAAGTAAAAAATAAATAAATAAATAAAAATTAAAAAAAATATATTTTTTGCTTATTGTATTTACTTTGTGTTCACAAGCTGGTTTAGACAGCTTAATTAAAAGTTTCTAGAAGAAAATGAAAAAGTAATTGTTGGGAAACAGAAGGGTAGTTACTGATATGAATATTCCAATATTCTGGAACTAAAACTTTCCATCGACCAAGATTAAAAGAATCCATAATTCTAGTTGAGCATCACAGAATTCACAAATCTCCCTGCATTCCAGTTTATGTTCAGAGCTTCAAGTTTTCTGACCTCTTGAGCTCACCTCCTATTTTGATAGCTTTTTCAAATCACTTTCAGTGAATTTGTTTCACTCTTTTTCCTCAGTGATTTGCAGAGAATAAGAATTTTGAGAGATGGGCTTTTTTTTTTAATTGAAAAAGGAACTGAGAATACGGCAGAGACACCACAATTCATACCATCTCCACACAAGGGCCATTCAGAATCAAAAATCTTTTTTACAATGGTAACAGTATATATAAGCGATTAAAAAAACCCCAAACCCTGGCAATTCCAGAATGAACCAATCACAACCAATTTCTAACTAAATAACAATCTAAACAAGGCAATTTCAGACAAAATTCTGCATCAGAGTGCTCCCACATGTAAGAATCCCATTGCAGATTATAATGCTGTCTGCATGCTGTTGCAGCAACAGTGGCACATAAGTTACCTTTAAACATTCTAGGAAAACTCATCTATTAAATAATCCATTTAAAATTTAATTTAATGCTATTTAAAGAAAATCTTAAATTGTATTTCTCCCTCTACCACATTTATCTGTTTTTCCCCTCAAGGTCAGCTGCTTGCACTAGTGGTAATTTTCATTAAGACATTCATGCTTAAAGTCCACGGAGCTCAGAAATTTTTGTTCCAGGATTGCACTGTTCTACTGAAGCCATCACAGAGTGACTGTACTAAAGTGCAACTTTAAAATCTAATCTCTCCTCCTTCCTTCGTATTTTTTCCACTATCATTGGGTTTTCCAGTCTTTCTTCTGAATAAATTCCATGTCAAATTCTTTCCCTTCAACCATTTTTCCAGCTCCTTTGAAGTTGCTGTTGGAGTTCCTGCTCAAGTAAATATCCAGAAAATCTTCCTGAGAAGCCTTAATAATTAGGAGAAATGGGAGGGGGAAAATAGTTTGTGTTTGGTGGGTGGGAATCTTTTTGTTGTACCTTTTTTAAATTTTCTTGAAGAAGGGGGATTTATCTTTGCCTTTTGTGGGTAGAAGGCAGTTGAATGAGGAGAATATCCTTTAAGTTATTGCAATCAAATGAGAGCACAGCATACTAAGGATGAGGATGGATGATACTGATGCTGCCATTCACAGGTAATTATACACTGTCGGTGGTTTAACAGAATACTTCAGGATAGAGAGGTCTAGGTAACCACATAGAGACCAAGGAGAGTGATAGCACTGGAAATAAACACCTCAACTGAATGTGGCCTAATTCTGAAATACATCACAAAATACTTAAAGACTTCATTTGATCGCATTTTGTTTAAATTTTTACAAATCGAGTTTCAAGAAATAAACCTAAATTTTGAAACAGATGATATTGTACTGATGTCAATTATGGCTATTAGAGAACACTACTATATTACACAAGTAGGCTTTCTGCTAAAGCAGTCTGTGCAAATCCATTTGTACCTCTAAAGAATTCAGCAAGAGTTTTGCCAGCCACAAAATCCTAGGATATGCATCATGCAACTGCAAGAGCAGGTATCTGCATTCAGCCTCTAGCTGAGTAAGAATAAGATCTCCTCTGAGAAGAGGGCCAGCTCAGAACTTTGAAGTGACTGAATTTAAATTATATTTACACAGATAGATGAGAAGGTGTAAGGATTTGTTTTCACACTGGCCCTACTGCATTAGCTATCTATTGCCATATGCATATTTGCTCTTACGCTTATTCTTCTGTTGCAGTTCATATTACAGTATAGTGTTTTACAGACCTGAAGCTTCCAACATCTGTAGCAAAGGTCCCAGAAACTGATTTAGAAGCTGAAATACAAGCTTATCCAATCCTACTTTTACACAAGGCTATATATCTCTGTTGGAAGACTGACACATGGTCCCCATATGCACTGGCGATAACACAAGCCTGCCAGGCACAGATGTACTTACAGCTCCAGAGAGATGCAATCTAATGATGGATAGGAATAACCCAATCATGCTAACATTTGTATTTGCAAACCATACCTAGCACTACAGACAATATGTCTACCTTTATCTGCCACATTTCTTCAAAGATATCAAGATATTCTGAAGATATGACAAGTGTATGATTAAACTTAATAGTATCTAAGGTAGAAAGACATCTTACTGAAGAACAACGTAATAGTTGGAAGTTTTAAAAATTAATTGCTCTTCTGGCAAACCCAAAGAAAATTAAATTAAATTAGATACTGGAACTTTTTCATTAGAAGCCTCTGGCAAAATAAAGTTAATAGATTGAAAGCTTTCTGCAATTAAAAGTGACAGGTGCATTGCCTTCTCTAAGCTTTTAAATCACATCTGTCAAAAGGCCTCCTAAAATGCATTTTTTAAACTCTTTCCAATCTACTCAACTTCTTTGAATACTGTAGAATAATTGAAGATATATCATTTAAGAAAGTTAGAGTTTTATGGCAGTAAAGAGATAAATTTTCTGTAAAGTTATACATCTAACATACTTAGGAAAAGGTATTAAATCACATAGAGTAACCTTGTGATTCATTCTCTTAATTTATCAGCATGATTTTGTGCTTTAATTCTTATCCAATGCATGAGAAATATACAACTTGATTTCCATAATTTAAAACAAAGACATAAATACACGTCAGTCACAAGGTAGTTTCTGAGTTACCTATTCTTCCAACTTTTCAAGATAGAAAAGTGTCTGTCTTGAAAACAGACAGAAAAGTTTAACAAGTTCAGCTTCTGCCTGCGCTGTTTTAAGAGTGAAAACATGGTTTTAGTGAAAAGACATTCCAATAGTGTGAGCAAAATGGAATATATTTCACATCTGCCCACACATATCTGACCCAGTCCTTTACCTCTCATTCTTGACTCACAAAAGCAGAGAGAGCATTTACGTAACACTGTAATATCTTTTGACCTAAACAAAGCAACAAACTAACCAACTTTTTTGTTTTGTTTTGTTTGGGTTTTTACTAATCAATAATCATAAATTCAGTAGATTAGAATTACAGAACATCTATGGGAATTCTTGTCATTCTCATCAATTTTGAGCCAAATAAAAGCATTACTCTTCAAAGCTCTTAATTAACAACTAAATGAAAATCTAATATATTCTTCTAAGATAAGATAATATGAAGTGTATAGGTTATGGTACAACACCTTTAGAGATGAAGGTTGAAAAATTATGCTAACCCATTCAAATGTAGCTCTCAGACTGAGAAAGTAGAAATAATCTCATTCCAATCTGGGAAAGCACCGAAGCAGCTACAATTTAAAATATGTGTTTAAATCCCATTGAATTCATTGTAACAACTCACATGCTTCGTGTTAAACATGTGATCAGACACGTTCTTGAATCTACTTACTACTGACTGAAAAATAATACTGAACACATTTTAAATTATGGGTTCTCTTAACTGAAGGATATATGAAAAACAAAACAAAACAAAACCTTCCTGAGTTATAACGAATGAACAAGAAAATAAGACAATAGCTTGCCATTCCATGTTTACTTTATAAATTTTCTTACCCTAAAAAGAATTATTAAATACCATGTTGTGATACCACAAATAAGATTGAAGGAAACTGGACCATGTCTAAGTCATTATAAAAATTCTTTTATATTTAATAAAACAGTTAAAGTTTTCTAGTTCTTTTTTGAGTTTTCTTTGAGAGCTGGGGTTGGAACTTGTCAAGTTCTCAGATACTTCCTATAAAAAAAAAAGTAACATTTTCATTCAAAATTTGCAAAGTCCTTACGCACTTCTCTTTAGCACTACTAGTGACTAGTGATTTTTCTCAATAATGTATATAGAAATCTCCTCCAGGTCATGCCCAAGCGGAGGAAAGTTTCAGCACTGGAAGGCCAATATTTTGAGAAAATTAATATACTTTTATATACTGTGTCCAATCTGCATCCCTGCAAAATAACAGGAATCATGATACCAAGGACATCATAGTAGGTGGCAGGTTTTCTGGGAAGAATGAAAAGAAAAATCATTTAAAAGCACACTAGAAGAACTAAGGATCTGTCTCTGATTTACAAGTGTTGGATTGCAGTGGTACTGATGCTTCAGATAAATTCTCAAATTCCAGTGGTATTCAAGGAAATCTTTACATTAAATTTTGTGAGATAAGAATAGATTATTTATTTCCAAAGATGCCATTTTCCTTTTTACTTATATATAAACAAGCAAAAACAAACAAAAGAACTAAAAATACAATTGGGAAAAAAAAAAAAAAAAAAAGAAAGAAACCAAGGAGTCATGAGGATATATCTGTTTTGCTCCAGATCAAGATAAAAGTATTCAAATATTTTCCTTTAGTAGCAATTTTAACTGGACTGCAGGTGAGAGGTCTGCAATCCGTGAAAACAAAAAGATCAAATTCAGCATTCAATAGGGATACAAAATATCTGAGTTCTGGATTTGCAGAATACTTTTTTCTTTTTTGCAGTCTCTTTTGTATCTCCTTTTGCCCTCTGTTAACGATCTTCAACATCAATAAATATTGAAAATACATCAAATTTTCCTCTTTGGTATCATGTATTACATAAAAATTCGACTGGAAAATATGTTCAAAGGTTCTTTGAAGAGCTCTACTAATTGAACAGCCTAAGCAAACAAACACAAATAATTAGACAAAAATACTACATAGACACTTGAAAAGAAATATTAGACCACTCTTTCTAAGGGCTCTAAGCCACAGTTCAAAACAGCATGGTCAAAAAAGTAAACTCTGAGTGTGTATGTGTGATTTATATTGATTTTATTCAAGTATTAAGACTATGCTTAAAACTAAATGCTAAGAGATACTGTTTGTATTTACGTATTTCCCTAAATTTTTCTTCTGTCATTTTTCTCTGACCCAGCAGAAATTTCATTCTATAAACATGCATTTTATAATACTGGTTAACATCTCTTTTTATACAGAAGAAGAGTTTTACACAAACTTGGATACTTAGATCCATTTATGTTTGTAGTAGGTTTTTTGTTTGTTTGCTTTGTTGTTGATTTCTTTTACTTAAGGGCACATTTCACTTTCACTGTGGAGTTATTCTCCACACATGTAAGCATAGGTGGTACGATTCCTGACCTGAAGAACCAGAAAATATCTTGCAGAGTTTTTTTTCCACAGTATTTTCACCGTTCATGATACCCTTCTCCATCCATGCAGTAATCAGCAATACTGAAGGAAGATTCCTGGTTGAGGCAGAGATGACATCTTCATTTGCAGTTGAACAGGGAATTACAGAAAAAGTATTTAAACAGTGAAGGGGAACTGCTAGACTTTTTATCAAATAAAAATAGGATAAAACTCTGCAATAAATGCATTTATTGGCAAAAATCACAACAGCTAGGATTAGAATACAAGGATTTGTATTGCAAATGGCTATGTGCATTTATAAGCAGATAAAGATTATAGTAATACATCTCTATGGGGAAATAAAAGTGAGCCCAATCTTAGATTAGATTAGGAATCTCATCTTCATGAGAAATAAGACATAGTTATTTAAAATGAATGACAGATTGATGTAATGTAATATTCTGTCTTGTATATAGTGCAAACTCCTGTTCTACCTATAAAGTATTTAAAACTAACAAGCTTGCACAAAAAGCAACAGATTGAAAGGAGATTTTCATTAAAAGAAAACAGAAAACCTCAGCAGCCATCTCTGACTTTGTGTTGAATTTTGGTTCTACAACACACTGGCATTTTTTGCTTTGCTTTCCTAACTAGTTCCCCTCTGGATTAACCTCTCCTCACCTCTGGCTGCACACACACTGCAAGATGACTTCCAGGGAGCTGCCGGACAGTTCATTAGAACAGCTCCTGCTGTTTCTTCCACTGAAGAGGAGGCACCTCTAAGTCACCACACAGGCAAGCCCAGGCCGACATGGCTCCTAACAACTTCTGGCAGCTTTGATCTGGCTGCTGGTTCATATGAGTTTCACAGACAAAAAAACATAATAGGGGCAGGAACTTTGAAGTATTTCCTGCTGCTTCTTCAGAAAGCAAGTATCATTGCCTGGTAATTCACACGGTGTACTGGTATCAGTGAGGGGGGATAGTGCAGGGCTATACTGTGGGGCTTTTTCTGTGTGTCACATCTTAAAGCAAAAGATGGATCACTTCAATCCATTGCTAGAAAGTATACGATTAAAATAACTCTACTAGATACTGAAACATAATATGAAACACAAAATAACTTTTCTGATTCAACACTTTGTTGTCTGCCTCTTCCTGAGCATGCAATTTACAGCAAGGCCTTGCTTCATGGCACATCCTCAGCTTCATCAAGCGCTGGAGGCTGCTCGCTTCAGAAGAACATACAAGTGCATTTCAGTAGTCACAACAGAGTTCTTAGTGCCCAGACACACATCCAATTGCTCAGCTAAGTCTCTTTCCTCAACACCTCTGGTGGCCATGCTAAAGAAGTCAACAGCACAGCAGTGAATGAATGCTCCAGGAGCCTTTTCATAATAATCCAGTTGACTGAGGCCCTGTTTGAGAGGTCTTACCTCATTTCCCACACATTTTCTGACCCATTTTGTCTGCCTTTTCTCAGAGGGGTTTTGCCATTACATTGTGGGCTAAGCAGTAAACTAATTATCTTGTTCAAATCCCTTCGCAACGCCTCTAATCCCTTTAGTTATAAGAATGTGTGAATACTGATTGCACAACTTAGAAAAGAGGGAAAAATAAAAAGAAACAGAGACAGAGGGAAAAAGCCAAAAGGCATGATCCAGGAGGACCTGCTAGCCACTTCAGCCTCTTGAGATTTGACTCAGGACTCTTGTCCTTCAAAAGACAAAACAGTAAATGGGACAGTTTTTAAGTTCTGCACTTCCATCTCCCATCTGCCTGCTGTATCTGCCCCAAAGCCACTATTTTATTTGAGGAAGCTCTGAGCCCTTGGCTCGCAGCAGAACTTGCTGACCCTTGACTCCAGTTAACTGTTACTTTTTCTCTCTCTCCGCTTTCATAATGAACATTTTAATGAAGGGGATGACAATATTACAATGTGTCAAAGAAGCTATACGAAGTACAGGAAATGAACGTATGTTAACATAGACATCTATAGGCCCTATGAGTCTTATTTCTTTTCATCAAAGAAGCCTTACAAGTCTTATTAAAGAGCCCTCTCACCCTCTCCCTCGGCTGAGGACACCAGAGCAGTTGCCTCCTGCTGTCCAGGACTGAGTGAACTTTAATCACTTTTCCTATTTTGTTCACACTGGGGAAGGAGCCAGGCTTCAATGAAAAGCCTGCAGTCACAGTCGATGTTAAAGAGCATGAAATTTATCTGACTTCCATAAAAGATGAGTTCTGCCCTTCCATTCCTGCTTTTGCTAAGCTGGCTGCTCCGGGGACAGCCATTCTCTTCTCCAAAAACAAATATTTGCTTTTAGCGTGGATGGATGCTGCTGCCTAGGAGCGCCTTTTCCCTTGCTTTTTAAACTGTAAACATAGTTGTTTCACCTACAAAGAACACTTGTGGTCTTGGGAAAGAAATTTAACTTTATCATTTAGACATGCTGTTTTGCAAATGAAGGTTTTAAAAATGCAAACAGTTCCTGTTTTACATGAGTAATAAGCTCTGGCTAATTGGTTGCCATAGAAGCAAATTCACCAGTATTCTCAGAGAGCAACAGAGATTTACCTTTTCCTTCTTTCCTTTCTCTCACTGCAGAGATGTTGTTATAAATAAAGACCTAACTATTAGGGTAGAAAAATATAAACTTTGCTTTCTTACATACAAATACTGAGAAATAACGTATTTGATGAAGATTGAACTAAACTGTATCATTATACAGCATTACAGCATTCGTTTATAAACCTTAACATACGGAGTTAGTTCTACAGTCTTTGGAAATCCTATTCTCGTTATTTGTACAATGGTTACTTCCATCATGTGAGACAATAAACAGCACATTACCACTGAAGTTGCAAGTACTAAAGGTCAGCATATTATGAATGAGTATTTTTTCAACAACTAAGAATGCACGCGTTTAGAAATGGTACCAATTCTCTGTAATTTCATTGCTCACATATTTGAAATACAGCAGAGAAATGGAATACAAAGAACCCAAAACCAACTCTGAAAACAAATAATCTCCAAAACTTATCCATATAAAAAACAGAAAGAAGTGAAAAAAGTGTATCAATGAACTGGATAATGAAAAGACTGTTAAAATGGAATGAAAAGTGGTACTTATTCACTGACCATCCGCTCTGCATGCCATAACCCAGTCTAATCCCCAATTGATACTGACAACTGCAATGACAAGGGCTAAATTGGAACCATAAGTGGAAGTAATGATAGACTGCCACTTCAGTATGTCAGCAATTTCCAGATTAAAATTAATACCACACAAATGTTCTTCTGTAAAGCAGAGACTTCTCAAAGCAAGAGAAGAACTTGTTCAATAGCCATGCTTCCCAAAAATGTGCCACAGATCCCTAGAGCATTGCCCGATGCCCAGCAAAGTTCATCCGTCCATCAGCAGGAACGAGATGAAGAGGGGAAAACGGTTTATGCTGTACTTCTACTTGTGACCACCTAGGGGCACTCAGCGTCCTAGAAATGCACAGCAGAACTCATCCAGAACCGCTGTGTAGTAGAGCACAAAACATATTCTCTGACAAGCATTCTGCCTTATACTCCACTTGAACAACAATGATGAGTATTGTTTATTGATACTCGATTACTGGCAGATAACCAACCAGACAGCCTTGTTCCCTACAAATGCTTCTGAAGAGCTCTTTTTCTGATTAAGGCTTTAATATACCATGAAGATTTTCACCAATAGAAGAAAACATACAGACCATATTGCTCGAGAAAGTGATTTCTCATTATAAGTCTGAACTTCCAAGCAGTAAAGCAACTACAAACTGCATGGAAAGCTATCTCAAGGGGATTCTCTTAATTATAATTCACTACAGCTTTGAAAAGAACATGGTCAAAATGGAAACGAGTATAAAACTGAGAAAGCAGCACAAGGTCAAGAGAATGGCAACTTTTTCTTCTTCACATACATTCTTCTCTTTCAAATTCGTCTTTTAGATACACAAAATGTAGACAAAACAGAACTGTATTCCTATGTTTCAGGATTCTCTAACTTCTTTCAAAAGAAAAGACTCAGTGTAGTTAGTCCAATTTTTTCCTCAAAAAAGAGTGAACGTGTTCATCAAAGCAATTAGCAAATATATACTTTTACACTGAAGCAAATGGTTCATGAATGCTTAACTGCAGCAGGCTACTACTAGCCAATCACATCTGATATTTTACAGTCAAGTTTTATACTATGAATATTCTGACTTTTTGCCACTTTTTTTTTTTTTTTTTTGTTCCAACAGGGTTCACTTAACAAGCAGAATGCAGACCTGCTGCTTTCCCTTGTGGCCAACTTCACTTGTTCAAAGTCTTTGAGAATCCTGGAACACGGCAATAGTTCTTAAAGGAACTTTGGCCTGCAGCTGTTATTAACTAGCTTTGGCTGTATGGACCTTCGTTGACAAGCACCTCATGTAGAGAGGTTAAAAAATTGCTACCATATGCTTCCAGATTTTTTAACTTACGATGTAAATGCTTAAAAAGAAGAAAAAAAAAACCCAACTTTTTTACTACTTTAAAAGTACAAAACAATTTACACATAAACCAACACTTCTTTCTATCCTACACTGCCTTACAGTTATGAAATATATATTTCATTTTTACAGTGGTACTGTAGACTTACAAAGTCAGGAGCTGATTTCAGTGAAAGGAATGACTGGTTATACGTATAAAGATTTCAACAGGCTTTATTACTGGACACAAATTAAAAACCACCACACTGTTAAAACCAGCATTAAGTAAAAATAAAAATCTGTGCCATGAGAACATTTCTATTGCACAGAAAAGCATTCTGTTCTCAATGAAAGCTAAGTCTAGAGCTGCTTATTACACCTCTTCTTTGACCTTATGTACATATACATTACGTTTGCAGTATGTGCTCCAGTTCAGATCCAAAGGAGGATCTGTATGCCCAAGAACTTATCCCTTTCTTCCAGATGTATCAGCTGTTTTACTGACAGGTATTACCTCTCTGGACAAGCACAGCCTCAACACATGCCCAATGCTTTCCAGAGACTATTTCTTTGTCACTCACTGAAGTACTTGTACCAGTTCTTGTACCATAGGTAGCCTGAAACATACTCAGTATTATTAAACTTGTTGAAATTAAGAAAAATAGCTATTTGCTGAATGCTTTCATATCTCTTTTCTATAGATTCCTATGTGATTTTTTTAAAAAATATCTTAATGGTGTTCTGTGAATATCTTAGTGACTCTCCATTCAGCATAAATTAGGAATGAGTTCACAGATTTCAGATGTTACAGCTACTGCATCTATTTCTAGAAGAAGCAGATTAGAAACAGCTACTAGAAGAATATTGTTGAATAACAATGAAAGTTTAGATTTTAAGCTGAAGCTGTCAGTGGGAAAAATGCCTATGCAGATTAAAAAAAAATTATCAAGTAGCCAATCACCACAAGAAAGAAAGTTTCCTCATTCAAGTTGTGGCCAAATATTCTAAGCAGTAATAAAAAATAAACTCAAAGTACATTTACAAGTCCTAGTGAATGACAAGAAAAACCTGGGAGACTTAATTTCTCTTCCACCATAATGAGACTTAAATATGCTTATTTAAATCCAGGCTGCTCTTCCCAAAATCCAGAGATATTCTGTGTGGCTGATAATAGAATTTGCATTAGTAATACTATTAGAGTTACCAAGACTTATATGTAGACAACTGGGCAGAAATGCAGCATTTCTGTACAACCCAAGTAAATGTAGATCTAAAAGGAATGCAGCCACCAAAGGATAATTTGCTACCTGTCTCAACTAACTGTGAAATTTCATTAAATATTATACATATTTAATACCTTAAGAATAAGTAATAATAATAAAAAAGTATTCATCCGGTAAAGTGCATACATACAGCATAGTTATTTTGTTTTATAATAGGGATAAAGAAATCAGTACCAAGAGATTAACAATAGGATTTACCTTACTCAGCAGGCTTTGCCTTCATGTCCAAATTTGAGAATTCAAGTTCTGAAAAGGAGCTTGGACTCACCATGACAATTTTATGAAGGCCAAGCTAGAACTGGACACAGACTGATCCTGTCACATGAGAGCAGACTACATTGGTCACGTACTGAACCGAAGTCTCCCATATACTAGGATTGTTCCTACATATTTCTTTATCATTATATGGTATTCTCCGATGGTTAACCCAGCATTTTTCCAGTTAGTGGAAAACAAGCAAAACACTGCTATCTTCCAGCAAATCAGTTTAAAACTTTAAAACTGCTTTAAAATATGACAGGAGGGCAGTTTCTATTACACAAACAAACAAACAAACAAAAACACCAAAGCAAAAACTGTTGAAAGCTACAGACCTTGTCAACTACCACACAGTCTTCCTTCCCCCCTTCCATAAGGCATGTTAATTTTTAACTTCTGAATGATAACCAGTTCTATATATCTTTGTGACAAACACAAGCAGCACTACCTATTAGCTTACCAAGAGGACACAGGAATTAGCACTGTGTAGCATTTGATATTTAGTTACCAGGTAGTACAACCAAATTTATTTTTTAAATTACTAGCTGGATCAACAGTTAACACTTGAAGCAGCAAATCTATTTACCACTTCAAAACCAATCCTTTTCTAGAAATGAATGGTATCTACGTTTATAATAAGATGACAACAAATCGAGAAGACTCAATATAATATGAAGAGCTATTGCTCGTTCACATGAAGTTTTATCTGAAGTTGGCCAAAAGGACTTCTTAATAAAGAGTATCTGTTGACATTGTTAACACTGCAGTATTTGTCATTCTTTCTGATGAAATCGTACAAAAATACAGAGGTGGGTCATGGAGGTGCTCCATCTCTGTGAGCTCAATATTCCCAGACACAGAACCAGGAGTCTGAAAGTCCTGGCCTGGAAGCAGCTCTGAGGACATCCCTGCCTCTGAGAAACAGAATTGTTCAGAATACAAAACACTCATTACCATAAAAACTCTGAAGTAAACGTTCAAAATGTCCACTAGGACTAGGACAATACTCACTTTGCTTCTATGTGTCATCAGAGCCCATTTAAAAATTAAAAACACATAATCAAGACATAAAAAACCCCATCTTTATTTACATTAAAAAAAAAAAAAATTCTATTTTAAAAAGTAAAAGTACACCTTTGGGTATTTGTCAATTTTAGCAAAAAACAGAGAGAGAATTTTCAAATATTTAAATAAATCTTGTATCATTTCAGAAAAGTATTATCAGCCAAGTAAAACAGCCAGTTAAAACGGTGATCTACCCTCTAATGCTAATGCACGTAGGTTACATTTTCAGTAAATACAGTAATGGATATGACCCAAGTAAAGAGTGTATACCTAGGATGGACATTCTGATTGGCAATTTTCCCCCATATTCTGTCAGAACTGAGCCAGTGGTATATTCTCTTTAATTTTACTTGAACGCTTCATTGGTATCCTAAGTTTACTGCTCTTATGACTGGAAACTTTGTTTAAAAAAGCAACAATAACAACAACAAAAAAAAACACATCTGTAATGCCATCTTCAAATGTCTCTCTACGTAAAACTACTGAAGGACTCACACAGTTATTCTAATCTAAAAAGCTGTCAGCATTTACAGTAAGTCCTCCACAATTTCTTCCGTGTAAGTAAACCATAGATTTTAATTAGGCTTGGTAAAAACAGCCCACTACTCTTTACATAAAATTCAAAGCATTTTGCCATTATTAATCAGTGGGAGAGCCACAAAAGGGCAGAAAGCATTTTGATTTGTTTCATAATGTTTTTATTTAAGTAAAAGTAGGTTTTAACTCTGTAGTAAGATTTTAAATGATAAAAGGTGCTTAACACATCAGAAAGCATGAAACAAAGTAGTAATTACATCGTACACCAAATATAAATTGTAGTAAGCAAACAGCTCAGTCGGTTTCTTCAGAGAACAGATCTTTTATTGCCATGTTAGATATATTTTCTATATATTATGGTAAAATGTCCATCTGAACAAGAATAGAGCTAAATATAGGGGAAACTTTTGCTTTAGAAGAAACACATGCTTCACCTGAGGTTAATAGTGACACTGTGGCCAAGACATAGGTATCTTTTCATTAGCAAAATCCACAGCAAATTGAAGTTCATTTACTGTAAATGTAATGAACTTAATGAACCTGTTCCACAGTATTCTTTAAAAAAAGCAAGCATACATGTTTTATGAAGTTATGTTAAAAATATCTACTAACTCTCATAATCTGCTTGAGGGGTTCAATTTCCCAGCTTCTGTGAAACATCACAGTCTTGATTAAGCTGAATAAAAAGATAATAAAAAAATGTCCACAGACTAACAGGATTGTCAGTCTATGGTAATTTCCTTAAAATTCTGTTATCCCACTCATTTTCTGAAGTACTAATAATACCAAAGAGAATAAGAATCATTTCTAATGAACATGGGAAAAATATTTTAATCCTTTAATTCATTTGTGATTTAATATCAGGACAAAGTTGAGAGAGACAACATGAGCAATTCTTGAATGAGAGGAGAAACTGTAATTCTTTAGAGAATAGATGTTTTTTAATGGATTATTCCCATGTTGTTTCCTGGGTTTAGGTTTAAATCAGGGCAACTATTGTAGCAGGGACCTCCATTACCCGGGAATGCTAATTCCATCTCCTGCAGCTCAACACCATGCAGCCTTAGCCTATTTATCCAGATGTCAATAGCATTGTACAGTGTCACACAAATGACTAAGTAAAGATTGAAAATTCACTATGCAACAATCATGTCTTCATGGTCACTTGCACAAATATTATGTCTTGTGCCACAAATACAATAAAACATTGTGTGACTATATGTTATGTGTCGCCAACAGCATTTTAAGAGTGAACGTAGCCCAATTTCCTGTTATACACAAATTAGGAAGTTATTTCACAGAGAGGTGATGAGTAAATATCATTAAGAAAATTCATGAGGGTTTTTTCAATAATCGTTTTCCAATGTATAATTCTTTTGTTACTTATTCCATGTTACTAACCAACTTCTCAGAGATCCTAGCTTGAAAGCACTTCAGAGACTTCAGCAGTACTGCAAGGCATAATTATCCCTTGTATCTGCACAGTGTTAAACTAATTGCCCTCACATTTCAAGTGCAATATCAGAAGCTGTGTGATGATTTAAACTGAGCTCTGCCTTGTGACCAGACCAGAGCTATATCCCAAGAGGTTGGCAACAGTGTGCATACATCTTATTCCTTGAAACTTGCTTTCACAGCTCTATACTGAAGCACGTGGACTGATTATTTATGAGAGGGAAAGAAAAAGATAACAACAACTAGAGTCATACTAATACCTTCAACTACTGTCAGCAATATTTTACTTCATAATAAAGCGAGTCTAATTTTGAGATATACGTCTATAGAGTTATTTACGGAGAAAATCATAAGAATTTTTAGAGAAGATATAGTTGTGAAGTCACCAGAGAAAGATCAGTGATATACAGAGGTACATGAAAATAATTAAACTCCAAATTTTGACTTCATCTTTTAATGCGTTCTTTTGACAGCAGCAAGCTTTGATGGGATACCAATAGCAAAACCCTAAAAATACTTTATGTTGGATTCTGATACGAATGATATGTCCTGCATCTGAAAAGCAAAGCAATCATGATTTTTGCAATGAGAGCAAAGATGTGTCATACATGCTGTAAGGGCATGTGAAAGTTCTACAAGAACAGCAAAAGAAAAAGGAAAGTATGCCAAAGGGAATTTCAGATCACTTCATATCAAATTTTGTCTGTGGTAGATTTGGTATACTACATTATTGAACCACATAAGACGTTTATCAGCTTGAGCCAGCTTCTCTTTTTCCTTCCCACAATAGCAAAATAATCTAGTTATCACTTCTATTTTTTTAAAATCTTCAAAAAAATTTACACAACTTGAAAGAAATGAAAAGCAGGATGATAAACGGAATATTAACATTTCTTCTGTTCTTAACATCTCTTTCAAAGTTTCAGAATAACAGGTCACAAACATTCCTTTAGGTTAACATCATTATAACCTTTTCACATGCGTGGACCTAGGGAGAAATTGCAATCCATGCCAAGGTTTCTTATCTCTCCTTTCTGCCTACTCAGTTACAACTTGGATTCTCACATACTTCAACTCTATCAAGAGGACTGTGCTAAAACATTTTCAACTTAAAACTTTTAATCAAAATTGAGCAGCAGCAGTAGCTAGACTGATATCAAGAACTAGCCTAAAGGATACGAATAAATACAATTTTAGACACTAGACATAAAGAAAAAAAATAATTCAAAGTTATGTTTGATATTTGATAGTCATTTCCAAGGACAGATGTAAGCATTTCTAGAGAAAAAAAGTTTTTGAAAAAATACTAAGAATTTTGAAGTTGTGGGGGATGGAATGAATACCATTTTTCTGCTTCTCTGAGAATGGAATTTCTACTCAAGAATTTCACTCTTAAGTCTCTTCAGTATAACAAGTAACACGTTGAGCATATGAGTTGCATGGGAATTTTTTCTCTCTCAGTTTTGTACTTCATCTCTAGTCATCAAGTACTATTTTGAGCAATAATGTCAAAATACCCAACCAAGCTCTGCTGTAAATCCATTGATAATTAGCGTGATTACTAATGTGGTACCCTTAATTGTTTGAATTATTATCATGGCTTATGGTACTATATGGATTTGCTTAGCACTGACTGAACTTCGTTGCTTTCCTGAGATTCACAAAAACTAAATGAGACAGAAAATACAGTTAGACTGTAAACTATGTACAGTCTACGTATTGTATCACTAAGATACAGTTCACCAGCTCTAACAATTAAGACCTTGCACAAGAAAAAAGATTTGAATAGTATTTTCAGAAATTTTTAGTAACTTTGTCTCAATAAAAGGTGATTCACCTCTGTGCTTGGGAAGATCACAGAGCAGATCCTCCTCGTTACCATGTTAAGGCTTATAAGACAAAGAGGTGATCCGAGACAGCCAGCATGGCTTCACCAAGGGCAGATCTTGTCTGTCCAATCTGATGGTCTTCTACGATGAAATGACAGTATTGGTGGACAGGTAAAGGGCAATGGATGTCATCTTCCTGGACTTCTGCAAAGCCTTTGACATGGTTCCTCACCATATCCTTCTCGCTAAATTGAAGAGGTATGAATTTGAAGGATGGACTTTGGGATGGATTAAGAACTGGTTGTGATTAATGGTTCTATGTCAGGGTGGAGGCCAGTCATAAGTGGTGTCCTTCAGGGGTTGGTCTTGGGACCGGTGCTCTTCAACATCTTCATCAATGACATAGATAATGTCACTGAGTGCACCCTCAGCAAGTCTGCAGATGACACCAAGATGAGCAGTGCAGTCGATACACTGGAGGGAAGGGAAGCCATCCAGAGGCACATGGATAGGCTGGAGAAGTGGGCCCCCTAATGAGGTTCAACAAGGCCAAGTGCAAGGTGCTGCACTTGGGCTGGGGCAGCCTCAGGTATTTATACAAACTGGGAGAAGAACTCCTTGAGAGCAGTCCTGTGGAGAAGGACTTGGGGTCCCCGATGGATGAGAAGCTGGACATGAGCCAGCACTGTGTACTTGCAGCCCAGAAGGCCAACTACATCCTGGAATGCATTAAAAAAGGGGCCAGCAGGGAGAGAAAGGTGATTGCGCCCCTCTACTCAGCTCTTGGGAGGCCCCATCTGGAGTACTGCATCCAGGCCTGGGGCCCCCAGTACAGAAAGGATGCGGAGCTGTTGGAGCAGGTCCAGAGGAGGGCCACTAAGATAATCAGAGGGCTGGAGCACCTCTACTATGAGTAGAGGTTGAGAGAACTGGGCTTGTTTAGATTGGAGCAGAGAAGACTCTGGAGAGACCTCGCTGTGGCTTCCAATTCTTGAAGAGAGCATATAAACAGGAGGGGAAACGGCTGTTTACCAGGGTGGATTGTGATAGGACAAGGGTTGGACAAGGAATGGTTTTAAAGACAGGGGAAGTTTAGGTTAGATATTAGGAGGGAGTTTTTCACTCAAAGGGTGGTGATGCAATAGAACAGATTGCCCAAGGAGGTTGTGGATGCCCATCCCTGGTGACATTCAAGGCAAGGCTGGATATGACCCTGGGCAGCCTGGTCCAGTGGTTGGCAACCCTGCCCACGGCAGAGGGGTGGAAACTAGATGATCTTTGAGGTCCTTTCCAATCCAGACCATTCTATGATTCTTTCTCATAGGCTATACAGGACGATGAAAAATCTTGGAAGGAAAAACAGTAGACTTAAAAGAATGACATTTTTGGCACATACTCCTACTGAGAGCACGTGCCTACAATGCTAAACTGAGAAGCAGATCAGTCCCTAAACATAGTCTTCCAATTACAGTGTTTAAGAGGCTCTTCTACCTCTGTATCTACTGCTAAATATCTAAATCAGAATCATATGGGCTCATGGTGTTGCACTGAAAACACGTCATGCCCGAATGTGCTAGCCAAAGACATTAGACAATTACTGAACAGCTCAGAGACACTGAGAGACGTTGAAGAACTATGATTATGTGTTAGCACATGGCTGTAGTTCCGCCTACATGTGTAATGAATAGGGAACACAAATACACCTTATTTGTATCACCTATAAAAAAGAAACTCATTGAAACTTCAGCTCTCACAAGATGCTGATATATAACTAGTACTATGAAGGAGATAATTAAAGAATCAAGACATTGAGAGACAGACATTGTCCCAGTAAACTTTTGGGAAACTGCCCAACTTCAGTGTTTTCATGTAAAAGGAATCAGAATCAAGATTATTCCTCAAAAATTCATTTCAGCAGAGCATTAGGGCTTCATTGATACTTTCTGCAGGAGCCCATACGCTGCTAAGAAGGGAAAAATACATCATATTTCAGTATTTTCTCTTTGGATTCTACATTACACATATTGAGAGTGCCTCACAAAGTAATTGGCTGAAAGCAACTTGTCAAAAGGAATTTAATAGGGAAGCATGGAGAGTAAATTCACAAGTAAACCACGGTAATAGGAGACAGAGAGAGAGAGAGAGGCAGAGAGAGAGAGAGAGAGAGAGAGAGAGAGAGAGAGAGAGAGACTTATCCTGGAGGGCTGATGTGAAACTGTTCTGGACCACAGAACAAAGAGAAAAAGAGTGATGGCCTTTGAGCAAGGCTGTGGATTTTAAGGCCAAAAGAGAAGTTCTCTCAAGCAAGAGATAGAAAACCCCATGGGTACCAGGTGCTTAGAATTAAGAACAGGCTGGAAGACACTTACAAGCCCCCCATTGCTCTTTTCAAAAGGCTCATGATCTTTTAAGTCAAGAAAGTTATTCAGAATTAACACTTTTCCCTACAAGTCCCAGTTTCATTTCTTCACTGTGTTGTTGAGATTTCCCTTCTCCCTTTCCCACGGGTGCAAATGGAGGAGAGGAAAATGGGGAAAAAAACCTATACGTCCATTTGTAAAACTTTCCATGGAAATCATTCAAATGTAGCTGTCAAAGCAGCTCTCTGAGCTGACAGAAAGCCTCCTCATATATCAAAGTGGGAATGAAAGCAGGTAGCAAGGAAATCTGTAATAAATTCCTACTGAGTCAAACTATAAATTTCCATACTAAATTACACAACACTTTTAGTATTATTTTCCCTATTACAAAGAGTTGTCCCTAAAAATAACAGTAAGACTTCCAAAGTCTTTCCTGGCCATTATTAACAGTCTTCACAGTTATTCTCCAAAAATAATATTCCACAAGGATTTATTTTACTATTTAAAAGCAAATTTTTAATTCAGGAAGAGAATACTCATCAGATCTTAACTTAAATAAAATTTAAAATTCATGTCAGTGCAGAATGGAAACGAGGATTAATTTCCCCATGGAAAATACTTAACATATGTAAGATAGTTAATTTAAACAGAACTACACTAATATATTTTACATTTTGAGTACACATACATATGTTATTACTTCACACTTGCATAGTGCCCCTTATCTAATAATCCTCAAATGTGTTTAAAACACTGATGACTTTAACCTCACAGAAGCTCTGCAATGTAGGAAATATTTTCCTGTTGACTTTATTTCCCTCGTGAGCTCACTAGGCACAAAATACTGCCTCATATCTGTCTCGAGAGCATCTATCAAAACCATGGAGAGAACATCATCAGCAAGCTGACAATAACTAATAAGTCACTCTGAAATTATGGAATGTGTACATTCTGAGACATCACTTATAAACCAAAGCTATTATAAAATCATACTGTTTTCCTATTTTTATTTACTGCTAGCCCTTCATAACCTTAAATCAGAGCTATTTTTATTTGCAAAAAACTACTGTGCAAAAACATATGGCTACTATCCTGGAGAATTTAAAGCTGAACTTGAAGAGAGAAGGGTAGGCAAGAGATGGAAGACTGAACAAAATGACTAGAAAGCCATGGGTTATATTTATAATTAAAGCTACTTGAAAAGTAGTTATCTTCTGTCCTTCTTACAAAATACAGTTTTGTGTGAAAGCCAACTTGGCCAAAATTGTTGACAAACAAAAGGTTTAACAGGATAATAAGCTCCACTCTTTTTCACTGAAAAAGCATTTGTCAGAATGCATTGAAACAACATAAATTCTTTGTATAACATATGTAAATATGTATAAATGTTTGTGTATCTACATAAATATGGCCTACTTACAGAACAATATATATATATGTTCAAAAATGGGTTTAAAATATTAAAATCAAAACAGTTTTCCAGATGATAATTAGGACTTTCTAATACATTATTAGCATATTTAAAAATTACATTACTCCTTGTAGGGTACATACAAAGGTAGAATACACATGGAAAGTTGGAATAGACTAACACAATATCCTTAAGAAAATCCTGTCGAACTTAAAATACCAACTGAGGAAAGATTCATGCTCCCCTATTAAGAGGAGAGAAAGTTGACTGCTGAACCATATACCCGTAAACTCACAAAAGAGTTTTTTCTCCTTTCCCCACCAGTGAGACACATGCTTTCAGATCTAAATTAATAAAATCATAGAAACACAAAGGTTGGAAAAAACCTCTAAGATCATCCAGTCCAACTGTCCATCTACCACCTATTTGCCTACTAATCCACGTTCCTTAGTACCGCATCTACACTTTTCTTGAACACCTCCAGGGATGGTGACTCAATCACCTCCCTGGGCAGACCATTCCAGTGCTTGTCCACTCTCTTGGAGATGACCCTTCTCCTAACATCCAACCTGAACATTCCATGATGCAACTTGCAGCCATTCCATCCATAGTCATGCGGGAGAAGAGACCAATTCCCATCTTGCCACAACCTCATTTCAGATAGTTGTAGAGAGCAATAACACCTCCCCTGAGCCTCCTAATTTCCAGTCTAAATAGTCCCTGTTCCTTCAGCTGATCCCTGTAGGACTTGTGCTCTAGCCCCCTCGTCAACTTTGTTGCCCTTCTCTGGACATGCTCCAGACTTTCCATATCTGTCTTGTACTGAGAGGCCCAAAACTGAACA
>JAOWBP010002392.1:50395958-50418877 GCA_028571105.1 Tragopan temminckii
CCTGCTTTGGCAGGGGGGTTGGACTCAATGATCTCTGGAGGTCCCTTCCAACCCCTACGATTCTGTGATTCTGTGATACTTTGCTTTTATTTGTTTATGAAAGGCTAACCCTAACTGTCTACATATTAAGCATTTAAGTACTAATACAAGACTTAAAATAACTTTGGGGTTTGGTATCTAAGGTTTGGCTAAGTACTTGATATGTTCATAGAAGTGAATAAAAATCAGCAGATCATTACAATGGAACAGTTCAAGGCTGTCTGCTTATTTTGCCTAGATTCAGCTACACTCAAATTGCAATCAACTAACAATAAAGAAGCACCTGTGCAAAACTTATTTATGAAGATTGCACTACCTGGCGTTGGTCAAAAACCTCCTTGTCTATGCAGACTGTGTACATCTGAATGGAGACACTGACTGCAGAAGTTATTCTGAAAGATCTCAAAAGACTTACTGACTGTCCTAAGTACTGCAACCCCAAAACACTGCTTCCAGTGCCACTGACTGACCGCAGGGCACTGCTTCCTACCAGCCAGAAGCCCTGGGGAACAAGGCTGACCCCTCACAGGGTGCACTGCTCAGCCAGGAAAGCAAGCAAGCTAAGACAACAAAATCCATCAAAACCGAACTTCCAGTTTGACTAAATTGAGAAAACAGGATGGGTGGGTGACAGTGTAGTAAAATCTTACTGAAACTGATGCTTGCCTCATCTTCCATGTGAAATCATCACTATTTCCAAATGTATTTTTAATAAGAAAAATGCCTCATTGAGGTGGAAAAGGGAAAGGCAATTCTGAGCTGAGAAATAGCTTGCAGTTAATCATGAGGGCAGTTATTTGGGATTTCCTCTGTCTTGAAAGACTTTCATATCTTTCGTCTCAAACACAGGATGAAACAATTAGAAGAATTCAGCTAGCTCTGCATACAGATGACTCACTTCAGAATTACACAAATACAGCATCAGGATGCAAGTTACTATTAATGCTCTCTATGCAAATATTTTAGAATTTCCTGAGGCAGAATGCTGTAAAAAGCAGAGCCCAGTAATGACAAGCTACATTGTACAGATGGCTGTGTAACGTGTTAAAAGTCCTCTCAGACACACCACCCCTCACACAAAAATTTTTCTGAAAAAAAAAGTTACATCATAACTTTCTTTTAGCAGGAAGGCAATCTTGCTTTACAGACAAGTAGGTGAGGAATGTAAAATTACATTGAAAAGATTTTATAAGAAAGAAGGCCATAACTTTTAATGCATTTTTCTATGTATTATAAAGGATTCTTTCCCATTTGACCTCTTTTTCAAACAAGCAGCGTAGCAATCCACAACAGTGCTGCTATAAAAATAAAGGAAACATTAAACATCCAAACTAAAAAAAGAGTTGGCAACTTTCATTATTACTGACATTGACCTTACAGAAACACAAATACCTGCCACAGAAGGCAGTCCAAGTATCCCATGAATACGCATATATAATTCATTTCACAGCACCTCTTGAATACCGTTCTTCACCTCATTATGAGTCCTTCAAATTTAATTACTTCATATTTTACATTACTTGCTCTGTTATAAGATAAAAAGTTATTTGGCAAGCCGCCTGCTTTGATCAAAGTATCTGATGTAAGAGAGAAAGAAAAAGAAAACTGAGTATGAAATTCTTTGGCAGCAAAACCAAAGTGTGCGTAAGTATACTAGATTTCTTAATAGCATTATTTATATTAACGTCTGTTCTCATACAATAGCAAGTATTTGCCTGCACTTTTCCTTTGTACTGTTTTAGCTCCACTTATCCTGGCACCTGAAAATAATGGGCATAAATTGAAGCACAATTATATCAGAATTTCATCAACAGACTTCTCCTGAACCAGGGAAAACAAAATGCAACAGTAACAAAAAGTTTCTGAAAATGCCAATGTATCTGCAAACAGCATTAATGCTTATCATAGCTCCCCATATTTAAGATTTCTTGTAGTTTGGCATCTCTATAACCCACCTATGCTGAATGCAGCACGTAGACTGAATTAATTAGCAAAAAGGGAAGCGTCTCTGTGGTTCAGTAATGGTATCGCAGAAGTGACATAAAAGATTTTAATTATATACAGTGCAGAACCACTAACCAGACTCTCAGTCTCACTTAGGACTTTCCAGAACACACACATATATTTGGAATACAATGACTTGAGATGGGCAGAGCCAAGGTAACTCTGAGCAACAAAAGGGCCTTCCTAATTTTTACCAAGAGCAGTCATGCCCAGACTGTCCAGGATCAACAACGCTTTGAATGCTTTAAAGATATCACTCTACATTCAAATGTATAACAGTTCTCCAGTGGACTAAGCCATTGAAGCTGTAGATCTCAAAGGAGTATTTTGGATTGCTAATCTATCTGCCTGAAAACTATGATAATTTGTTTTGTCTGGCAACACAGAAATTAGAGATAATTAAGCTTTTTATACAACTAATAACGAATACAGGCAAAAATATGCGTGACTCTTGATGTGGAGAAAGATTTTTTGTCACATGTTATTGCCACATGACAGATGACAGCAGAGAGGCATACCATGACATAGACCTGTTGGAGTGCATCCAGGGAAGGGCCACAGAAATGATCCATGAAATGGAACTCCTCTCCTATGAGAATATGCTGAGAGAGCTGGGGCTGTTCATCCCGGAGAAGGCAGTAAGGTGACCTGATAGCAGCCTTTCACTATCTAAACAGAGCTACAGAAAAAAAGGGGACAGACTCTTTAGCAGCGTCTGTGGCAAAAGAACAAGGGGAAATGGCTTCAAGCTCAGGAAAGGTAGATTTAAGTTAGATATAAGGAATAAAAGGATATCTTTTACAGTGAGGGCAGTGAGGCACTGGTACAGGTTACCTACAGTTGTGCTTGATGTTCTGGAGAGTTTTGATGTCCCTGGAGAGTTTCCAGGTGAAGCTGTATAAGGCCCTGGGAAACCTGATCTATCTGTGGTCCCAGTTCATTGCAGGGGAGTTGGACTGTATGGCCTACAGAGGTCCCTTCCATGATTCTATGACAAAATGGTGTCTGACAGAAAAGTGTGTATGAAGCAAAGGTGTGGAACTGAATTCCTCCATGTGGAAAGCATTGCAGCCATTGATATTCAGTGATGCTTGCTGATCATTGATGGAGACCAAACAGTGGATGTGAGTGCGGTGAGGCAGTGGGTGGTACATTTCAGCAGTGGCAACGGTACGTCACCTCTGCTCATGTAGATTTTTACTGGCATGTTGACTTCTGTTCATCACTGGAGAAAAAGAATAGCTAATGGTGGTGACTATGTTGAAAAACAGTTTAGTAGCTGAGAATTTCTTCTATAAGGGTGTGTTGTTATTGCGCTCTTTGTATCGACTGTGGTTTCCATGTAAATAAACAGGAGACATTACTTTCAGAGCAACCTATGTACTTGCGATCATCTCTGATAAAAACCCGAGTTATACAAAAATCAGTTTAAATAGCCACTCTAAAATTTTAATATTTTGCACATACCAATATGGAATTTTGGCTTATAGTGGCGAAAAATGTTCTGTGCCCAACAGCATATTTAAACGTTCCTAAGCATACATGGTTTGAGGTTCTTTTTCTGTAACATCAGGAAATTTCTCTCCCAGCAGCAAGAATTGAGAGCTTAATAAATAGATAAATAAATAACACCTGAATGTGCTTTCGGAAAACACTTTCATACTGAAAAATATGCTTTATTCCATTTAGAAGCATACTAATATTCACATCGGTGAATTTCCTAATACAAAAGATCCACTAGTTACATTAAAATTGCACTTAGTATAATTTTCTATATGCATAATTTCTGCAAGATCTGTATGTCTTTATTACATGAAAGACAAAAAAAAACCCTATATATTCCATGTAAATTCAGCATCACAGGTGTACCTATTTACAATCATGAGCAGTTAACGAAAAATCATCCACCATGCACCAACATCCATCACTAAATTACACTCAACAAAATTCTAATCCTGTCTCCTGCTTAACAGAGAGATTTCCAGCATTTTTAAGCACATAAATTTTCTGATGCATCTCTGCTTTGAATTATGTGTCTTATAGAGGTAACCCAGGAATTCAAGTGAAAGAGAATGAACACCAAACCAGCAAAAGGGCTAGCTATAAATTTCTACAAACAGTACTCATGCTATAACATCCAAATAAGCACATTTTATTTTAAGCCATGACCAACATGCAATGACACACTCTGGAAGCAACCTCTATCTTTGATACTTTGAAGAAAGTCGTATTTTATCTCCTCCAGAATTATTCAAAAACTAAGACCCTTCCAGAGTTGAAAAAGTTTGCCTTGCTCACCATCCCAGCTCTGCTGGAGCACACTGCTCTATTGCCCCAGTGACTGCTTCTTCCCCCAGCACAACTGTTAACACTCTGAACTTCACCCTTACGATAACAGGCAAGCTGAGAGCATTTAGAAATCAAATGAAAAGACAATAAAAATGTATAGTGAGAGTAAACAATGAGAGGGAGAGGACTTCAAAGATGCTGCCTCTGTTTTAGGTTCTTCTGGCAAAATGAAAGTCTTATCTCACTTCTACAGTCTATCTCGCTATCTAAAGTTCATGTCCAAATTCAGACACAGAAGCAAAAAATCAAAATGCCTGCTATTTTTTCTATTGATGGGGGTAGGATCTGTCTTCAATGAAGGAAGAGATTTCCTTCAGGGAGCTGTAGGGGATATCTTGTTACTTAAACTGGCGTGAGTCACAGAACCTCTAAATATCAGCACAGAATTCCAAACCACACAACATCATAAAATCATTTCAATTCATACATACAGACTTAGTGGCATGAACCAGTGTTGTATGAATATAAAATTTGCTTCCTCTCTGTGACTTTCATTTTACTGTGAAGACAGATTTGAATATCGTGCGTAAAGCCCCTCTGGAGTCATCCTTGCTGGGCCTGCAGTAAATCTGCCATTATTATTTCAAAGTCATTATTATTTCAAAATACTAAATTTCACAATAGAGAATACAAAGAACATTTATGCTGAAGAAAGAGAGTGCTTTCTGCATTATTATATTTCTTTTAAGTTACTTTTGGATCTTGGCTCCCAGAGAAAGCTTGTCAATATTAAACTTTCAAAAATAAGAATGCATTCACCTGTTTTCTTAAGAAAAAGCTAGAAACATTTCCTTTGAGCTATACAAATCACTCTTTTTCACCTGTAAACAAAAGGCAATTACAATAGACTAGGGAAAAATAAGTATGGTAGTGTAAAATTAAAATTTAAACGGATTTATTTTCAGCATTTTTTGTCAGAATAGAGCCAAGGAATTTGATAACTAAGAAAAGTAGAAATTTTGTCCTGCCAGTAAAAAGCCCCAGGCACTATTTTTAATCATAAGATCACATCACTGTCTTACCATGTCACTTGAAAGGCCATATCTTTTCACAGATAAGTACAAATCACTCTGAGCAATTAACATTAATTAATGTTCTTAATTAAAAGTCTAGACAAGCCAGACCTCTCACCCTGGAATGTTTTTGCTAAACAGTTAATACCTGTGGACTTCAGCCTCGGTGATGGTCTAGTAACACTTGACAAGTTCTCCTGAATGAAGCACTTAGAGCTTGTTGAAGCTTTGTGTTAACTTTGCACCTGCATGGGGCCCCCAGCCTCCAGGAGGCCTTGTGGATCAAGTGCCTCTATAACCGTGGTTAGTCATCTGTATCAGAATCACAGCAGACTCCCTCATAACAAAGTCTCTTTTTTGTTGTTAATTAAGACAGTACCCCAAAAAAATAAATAAATAAAGTTACTTATTCAGTCATGAGGACTGAATGCTCCCAGTAGGTAGTCTTTTCACAATTCAATTTCCCTGATGGGACTCGAAGAGGAAATGAAACAACAAATTGTACTCTTGATGATCTAAGCAGAAGCTGCAATTCCACAGGGAGTCCTGCTAGGTCAATTAGTTCATCATGCTAGCAGAATAGCAATCCAGAAACCAGTGTCCCACCAATAAAAGTTTGAAAAAGGGAAGTTCAATGCCCAGTTGTAAGACAGCCTCCAGTAGATATTATTGTTAGGTTCAGTAAAAGCACATTTACAGAGTATAAAAATAGGGCTGCAACACTGAAAAGCGAGGGGGCTATTCCTGTCCCGTTAGACTCACTCATGTGAATGCAGCAAAAGCAGTCCACCTTTGTGAGATCCCTAATGAACGCTGACTGTACAAAAGAAGTTCATCTTATCAGAATGTTTCCTTCTTAAACTAGTTAAGAGGTGAGTACCTTTAAGAAAGCATTCTTCTGAAAAGTTGAAGTACAGTGCTGCACCTGTTTTTGTTTTGTTTCTTTTAACGTGACTCAATATTCTGAAGATGTAGTGTTATTTAATAGTCTGCGCTTACTGCATGCTAATGTTTTACAAATATAAATAACAGTACCTTTTTCTTAGAATGCCATATTGTAAGTAACAGCCAGCCTTCAAACTTGTTTGTTAAAGCAGTACTTCGAACAAATACATACTGTTTTTTCTTTTTCATTTATCCATTTATTTTTTTCCACTATATTTGGAAGAAAACCTTGATAATAGTTTTATAAATGGCAAACACTGTATTTGAAGCCAGAAAAATATGTTTCAAAAGTAAGGATGGTCGAGTACACTGTTTAAACCTCAAACTTTCATGAAGAGTTCAGTGAATGTCATCAAACTATTTGAGAACTTATGCTGTTTTCTTCATGTATACAATCTGGATTACAAAAAACTCATTTATACCAACTTCACAGTGGGACTCTGGGGTTAACAATTCTAATATTTGGGAACAGAAAGGACTATGAATTCCACACAGCTGTATTCTTAACCACTACAAATACTGAGGTAAGATATTTATTTCACTCAAGCCAAACACAGAGTAGTTAAAATGGCAGATTATAAATGTAACAGGATTGACAACAAACTACTGTACACCCTCCTGCAAAGCTTCTTAAAATATTCCAAGGTTTTGCAAAAATACTAGTCTTACACTTTTTTTTTTTTTTTTTTTTGCACTGGTCACAGTTGTAAACTAGAAAGTATTTAAAAAAAAGTGTTATTCTTTTCCGTTTATTTTACTGCTATCAGCTACTGCAATATTAGACCTTGGTGCTTTATTTACAGAACTCCCCATTGACAAAAGATAGCACTGCATAATGAGTACACAAATGCATTTCAAGAGCACATCTTGAAAGCTGTTTTTGTAAAGCGCCTTCTGGCTGCAATATTTGAATGTACTGTATGCTGACAGTCAGTAGGGACAACAACACAGATGTGCTTTGTTTGGCTCCTAATGGATTCAGTCCCAAAGTGCATTAAAAAGAGAGAGAGTGAAGAAAATTTAAGCTTTACCTTTTTATCAAACTCTGATCATGCACACTCTTTCTCTCTGGTCGTGTGGGTTGAAATAGAACGGAACAATAGTAGTCTATCTATGAGAGAATGTGTTCTTGTCCCTTTCGAAAGAATGATTAAAGCTGATTTCTTCTCAATGAAATCTATCTTTAGGTTATTATATATAATTTTCAATGTGTTAGGAAAACTTAATTCAATTTTAATTAAAAGGGATGCAGAGACATTTTTAAGTTGTGTTGTCTGTCTGGAAATAACATTTTCATTGTTTATCAGTTGCGTGGATTTTTTAGAATTTAATTAGCTTACTGGAATTCAAAACAAAAATTATTCATCTGCAGCACCTTGAAAGAATTTGAGCATTTGTCCAGAATACATACACGTGAGTTTAAACGTCACAGAACACGATGCACCTTAAACTCTTCACTGGCAGCTGAAGTGTTAACGGTCACTGGTATTTGGAGCATCAGTATTTTTGTTGTGAAGAAGACAGCAAAGCAGCACTTTTGGAAATGAAAATCTAATTTTCCTCAGGAAATCTGTATTTTGATCCAAACACCACCAGAACATCATCACTCAGATCTGATCAATCACACAACTGTTTTGATAAAAAACTAGGAGTAGAAAATAAGATAACCTAACGTGAACAACTGTTAATGATCATGCTCCATGCAAACCCTGGCTCTGTGAAGACATTTGTTGTTTAGCACATCACTTATCTTGTAAAGAGGAAATGGTGCTGACTGTAATCCCTTCTGTAGGGTGCTCTGGAAGGAGGACTGGTGTGACAAGATGATGAGCAGAACTTAAAACTGAGGTAGACTACAAGGCTAGTGCATAAACTTACACGTCATAACAATTTCTTTTGCATCATGCTTTGCTGTCAAGAAACTGTGTCAGGAGGAACTGAGAATACAAGCCAGTGCCTCATGTGGATCAACAGAGTATGTAAATATAATACAAACATAATCACAGTCCTAAATTTTTCCAGATGCCAGCAAAGAAGCAAAAAATAATATCACTGAAACTTGTGTGAAAGATCTTGCTAACAGCAGGTTATGCCAATAATTCATATCAAATGACAGTTTGGTTTACATATTTAAATATTGATGCCTATTCATTTTTCAAACACTACAGTCAAAAGTGGAGTAGTAACCTTATACTGATTGCATTTATCCTAATATAAGCAGTTCTTCTCTCTACTATATATTCATTTATTTATTTATAAATAAATAAATAAATTCTCTTCTTTACTAATTCTTATAAATTTTCTTAAAAGGAAGAGGACATTCCAGGAACCATAAAAAGCCTTCTGTCATTATTGGAGGAACGTGCAAGTGTCCCTTACAACTGATAATACTTCCCTAAGACAGCTGTCAGAGGCACCAATTATTGCCCTATAGCCTTCACATTTGTGTGCCTATTAACAATTATTAGCTCACTGAACTTCGGATGATTGCTTTATTTCTATCTACAAAGGATTCCACACTCAAAACATCTGTCTGGGAACCCGTTAAACAATGGTTTGAAAACATCTCTCTCAGATTTCAGACCATCAGTCAATTGCCTTTGGCATCATTTTAAATGACGGTTAATCCATGCGGGTAGTTGCTCTAAATAACGAGACAGTTGTATGATGTTGGCTACTTAATTAGAAAATGCTTTAGGTCCTAGATTCTCAGCTGTTTAACAATAAACATCACTTCATTTGATTGTGGACTTCAAGTTCAGTCTAACATGCAGAGAAATAGTAAGCATGCAAAAGAATGCAAATGTGATGAACATGATTAATGGACACATCTGGAAAACAGGTCTTATCGAACATCCTGTTTGATGCTCCCTAACTTGTCAGATCAGTTGACAGAGATAACAGCATCAATGCAACAGACTTCTGTAAGCTCTGTGTAACACACATTATTTTGTCCTAGAGCATGAAAAAAACTGTTCTACAAATACACTTTTTTTCCTGGTTCGAGCATCCCAAAATACCATGATGAAAAACTGGAAAAGGGAGAACTAAATGAAATGAACTTGAGAAAGCTCTGTGATGACAATACTTCAGATGTTCAAACTGCACTCCACAAAAGTTCTGGAGGTTAATTGAATACTGACACTATTAAAAATTTAAAAGAAGATCTTATACTTAGAACATGAAGATAAATAATCCGTACAAAGCACAGTACACTCTTAACAGTAAAAAATAAATACAAATTGGAAAAGCCTATTGGGGGAAAGGCTTTTCATAGCCTTTACATGAACAATGCTTTTCTTTTTACAGAATTTCCTTTTTAATATCCTTTTTGAAAACATGTTGAAAACCACTTAGATTAGATACTGAAGAACACTATACTACCTAATGCTGAAATTTTATGATTCTGACTTAAAATGTCCAATAAAAATGTCTTCGATAAACAACCACCAGCTGATATATAGTAAAAAATGCAGTATCTTCTTCAAAAAAAATGTAAGCATTATGCCAAAATGTATCACCTGTTATGTTTATTAATTTTTGGAGCAATAAGGCAAGTGGGATTTCTCATGGTGGTCTCAGCTCTTCTCTATTTTGATGTCTGCTCCACATCCACATCACACAGCGCTCCCATTGTTCACACAAGTCATTTCATGCATCAAGAGTATTGTGATGGTTCTTGGATGAGTCAATACATTGTACTCATTTACTTTAAGTAAGGACTGAAATACTGACATAAACGACAGCTTGTAATACAGATATAATTTCATAATACTATAGTAAATATCTGCATTTGTTACCAGATAGCAGCATGATTATCATGCTACTTAGGTTTTCAAAGAAATTTCAACATAGGAGACAGATTTTATTTCCTGAATTTATATTTTCAACTTTGAGTCAAATGTTACCTCCAAAAAAGGTGTGCCAGAGTAGAAGGAAAAAAGCAATTTGTACAGACTCAGTAAAACTCAGTAATATCTATTCTTTACACAACTATCAGTAAAGCACAGAAATAACTGAGGTCATTTTTTGTGATTTCAGCACAAGTAATCTGATCTGGGCTACTGGATTTGCCACGTCCAAATCACACAGCTCTTCATGCACCAGTCTCAAACTGGACTTATACTGGCAGTCAATGATAGAAATGCATGGTCACACGAGATCGCCATGTAATTTCATTCCTTTCAGTCTTGAGATAGCTTTACCATACGGAATTAGTATAACCACCCTTCTCTGTCTGGCTCTAACATATTTACTTGTGTTTTCTTTTTCCCTATAAAATAATCAGAATTCTGCTAAAGTTGAATACGTTTCAGAAGCGCCCACACTGCCTTTCAGCCACGCTGCCTTCCAGGATTGGAACCAGAGAGTTTATCCAAAACTTTTCACATGATATTTTTTAAGAAGCAGAAGAAAAAGGAAGGAAATCTATACTAAAATGATTTTGCTTTAAGAAAGTTAGACCAAAATGCAAAGCAGTAAATAATGTTTTAAGAAAGAAGTGTCAAAATACTTCTTGAATTCAGAAATGTTTGTGGGTGAAGAATTACTGAGCAAAACACTACACTAGTTCTTTTATTCTATGCATAAGTATCCTCTGCAGTGCCATAGCAACTTTTTGATGTATTTTTCAAAAGGTTTTTCAACTCAACCTACCAGGTGGTTTTAGGGACTCAAATTAATGTGCTGAAGCCGTGTGCCAGCAGTTATCAAAGAATTCGTGGCATGCATCCTAATACTCTCACTGTGTGATCAGTCTGCTTCTATATTTGTGTGCATATATATGTGCATTTTCATATTCATGATCAAAATCTTGTGACGCTGCAAATAAAATAGTATAGTATTTTCCTACATTTATGTACGTAACAGTGTCTCACTGACTGAAGCTTTTCAAGAAAATACAGCAACTGAATTCATTAGAACAGCTTGAAAAGCAGGCTTTTCAGTTTCTACTGGTCTAACAATGTATGCCTTCTGCAAAAGAGATATGAAGTTTGGTTTAATTCTAAAACAATCAGTTCATATAATTAAACAGAATAATTGCTTCAGGTTTCATTTTCCACCAAAGGGAGTTTCACTAAGTTAAATATTTATTTCCTTCAGGTATGCGATTTATTGAGAAAAGTGCCAGCAGACACGAAGATTTGTGTATAGAGATTACAGGAGATTCCCTTAATTTGGCTGGCTTTTCTTTCTCACAAGGGATGGAAAAGGGAAAGAGGAAAAAGACCTAAACTGCTTTCCTCCTGCATGGGAAGCGGCTGCAGGATTCTCTCTGCTCTTGCTTTAGATATTCACAGAAAAATATTATTAATCTTTTCTTTCTTTGTATCTGAAGTGGTCTTCATATCAAATGACTGCTAAGTGCTCTTAGCTTTGAAGGAGAAATCCTAGAATTTATTTGAACTGGGTGGGCATTACATGCAGCCACAGGATAGTAGTGTGAGAGCCAAACAAAAGTTCCATGTGCAATTATTTCTTGAGATGTAGAAAGAATGGCCTTAGTAGGAGTCCATAAATAGAAATTTCATCCAAATCAAAAACAATATATACTTATCAGCAAAATTCATATATACGGTAGAACAGATTCTATCATACATTAAGACAAACACACATCTTATTATTAACTAAGCCTTAAGTTTATCCTTATTTAAATTATTTTAAGGAAGACACCAAGTAGTCTAGTACTTTTTTGAGTTCAAGAGGTTACCTGAGCTTCCTTCAATATATTAAATATTTTCTTATAATTAATACATTTACAGACTAAACATTAAATCTTGGTCTCTATGCTCTCAATTTATTCAAGTAATTTAGCTCAATAACCAGCTCATCCAAAGCTGGACAACTAGATGATGAACGTTCACTTCCAAAGCTGCATTTATTTGGAATGGTAGACAACAAAGCTTACTAGTTCCAAGAGGTTACAGGAGAGTACTCAGAATTCAAACCACTATGAATAAAACACCTAAAACAAATGTCTCTTTTTTCTTTTTAGAGATAGTTTACAAACTTTTATCAGTAAATGCAATTTTAGAAAACCAGTTCTCTGCATTTTAATGCAAGTATAAGTTTTATCAGAGGTATTACATTCAGATATATCCTATTAGTGTTTACAAACTTAAGATATTTTCTTCACAAAATGTGTGAAAAGGCAAAAAAAAATTCTAAATTTCAAATCAGTGGATTTCAAGTACTCCTACCAAATGGTTTGAAGGGAGACAGACACACTAGAGATTAAAGTCTATACCTATAAATGGGAAATTAGGCATCTCAATCCCACTCAGCTGTTAACTGTACTTTCTGTTGTTTCTGGCTACTGCCAATATGTGCTCTATCTTTTGTCAGTTTTCTATTTGTCTCCAAGTATTTTCACTGTGCAATTGTCATTTCAGACTAATGACAAAGATTTCCTGAAAACTGACTGCAGGTTGCTGAAGGTACATGTGAATGTCTTAGAGGAATCTCCACTTCTATTGCATACAGTAATTCACCTTCCACTATCAACAAGGGTTTTTGCCTGCAACCAGCTCATAAAAGCTGTAATGCCAGAAGGCTGTATGGAGATCATACTTAGCGTAAGAGCTATGATTTCTGAGCAGATAAAAATTTCAAGTACATGAGGTTGCTCTCCAGAGTCAGGCTGAATAATTAGACCCTGCAAAATAATGATTTTTAGGCCTTCTCCCAGCGTCCCTATTAGTACACAATCACTGTGGCTTATAAAAGAGCATGAAACAGAGAAAGAAAGGCAAGACATGACTAATACAATACTTAACAAACATGCAACTGTATTTGATAAGAAGTATTTTTAAGAGGAGATGTAGCAAAAAATATGTAATCAAAGCCTGTAAGATTGTTTGGACAAGTGAGGATCCCAAAATATAAAGGTACATTTGTTTTACAAAAAAAGATGAAATAGGATTAAGTCAGAAATGCTACCGATCAATTTGATTGATATAATGGGACAGAACCACAAAGATTTTTTCTTAATTTTTAGTAGCAAATTTACTTGAGAAAGTATACAATTACATCTGTATGCCAAGAAAATTGGAATGTGCAAAATAATACTGACAGAGTTATATTCATTTTTGGTTCAAGAGAGCAAAAGGCCCTAACAAATTTTTTTTAGACCTGTGTATATACAAGAATTATTTTAAAAAGTCATGCTTACTTGAGCTTTCTCTGTTGGATGAATTTCATAGCTATGCATTTTTATTATAAATCTTGAAACTCTATTCTTACCTCAATCTACAGAAATATATATGAATATACACAGTCTGTATTTACAGCTGTTTATATAGATATCCAGTCAGTATCAGTTCAGATTCTGAACTGAACTGATAGTTCAGAACTGCAGAAACAGACACTTGGGTGAACAAAAATAGCTTATCTGGATGTTTACAGAATACTAATAAAGACTGTAATTGTTACACTGGGATCTAATTATTTGCAGCTTTTGTTTAATAACAAACAGAGTGAAGTTCATGCTACACTTAATCCAGTCTCACTGTGGGCTACTGAAAGGAGCCTTTCCATGCAGTGACCACCCATGTCCATCCGTCCAGCCACTTCCCTGCGCCAGGTCTGGCAAACACATGGCCAGTCAGATCAGAATGCTGAGCCAAAGAAAATCTAACCATGTTTTCTTTTGGGATTGTCTGCAGATCCAACTCAGCCTGGGGAAGGATGCTCTACTTCCAGAGCATCACCTTCTAGGAGCAATGTGATTCTAGGTAAGATCCACCACCATGGGAAACTACAGCCCCAGCAGCACTTAACCAAAAAGCAAGCCAAATTTGGCCACAGAAGTATATGACAGTAAATCACACGGATGCAGGATCAACTGCAATGATGTGCTAATGCATCCCATACTCATAACATTATCTACTGAAATGACAGTCATACACACAAGCATTACAACATCATCCACTCTGCTTTAGGACCACACAAACATACATCCTTTTCTTTCTGACATCTACCATAAAGCACAATGTTCAGCTAATACTTGTAGACTTAATTCTCAAGTGAGTGCCTAACCTCTTCCAGCTCTTCCCCTGGTTATGTCTTGCTGCCAGAACATTTAATAGTTTTTTTTTTTTTTCATGAGTAAATAAAACATATGCTGTGAACTGTTATTATCAATAAGCTAGAGCAAAATACCACATTATCTTTGACCCACAAGTGTCTGGATTTAAGCCAGTATACTCATAGGGAAAAGTTACAGAATAATCAATAAAGGAGTAAAGAGAGCACAGCATCTTCTCCAGAGGAAAAACAGAGGGCACAGAGCAATTAAAAAAACATGCCAATAACGAGAACAGAAAAACTGAAGTGGAAAAACCAAAAACATATCCTCTCAATAGAGCTCGCAGTAGAGTAGAAGACAAATACAGTCTAACTTTTTGTATTCAGCTGTGGTGCAGTTATAAGCTGGTTCCAAGTGTTCCACACTACCTATCAGCTGTTACAGAACAATATAAGGAAAAGTAAATGAGCAGTAACCAAGTATCCAGTGACCTGTAGTTCACTTACCTGACAGCTTATCCTTATCCAGGCAGGTTAGCTTCTAGGGGGAAAATGGCTTTTCTTCCCTTTGACATATTATATAGGAATTCTTAAGCTTTGTCTCTCACAAGCTCTGTTCTTCTTGAAAGAGATTACTTCCATCTCTAACCACTGTCCACTGAGGACACTGTCAATACCTCCACAAGAACACAACTACATTACTGTTATCACCCAATCTCAAAAAGAAACGTCGCAAAACTACTCATGTCAGGCACACACTAAGCAAACTGGCACAATGACACTAATGCTTATCAAGTAATTCGGATTACAGATATACACGAAGATGGTAACAGTCACTAAAGATTTCTAAATATAGAAAGACGACACTGCAGTGAAAAACTAACTTCAAAAATGGTAGGCTTGCTAATATGTACTGTAGCAAGTTTATTCTATTCTGCACTTGCAGAGTTGAAAAAGGAAAACCATGATGAGCTATCAGACCAAACACCAAATAGGCAATAGTGTACAACACCAAAAGCCTCATCCTTATGCCAATTAAGTTGTGACACAACAACGATTTTAATGGGCTCAGAACAAGATCCCAGTAGGAGTTTCTGTCATCAGTGACCCGAATCTCATCAGTGACCCAAGAACTCAGTTGTTTTGCTTAAAGCAGAAAGCTGGTGTCCTCTTCATAATGCCAGAAACCCTCCTCCTCATAGAAATGAATTTTTCAGGGATATTTTCTTGTATGTATACTTATACTCTGAGTTGTACTCCTCCTTAGAAATCTCTACAAAGATTAAGAAACTTTTTGCATATATACAATGACAGTCTTCCTATGCAGTTTTTTAAGAATATGTCTTACATATTGAAAATATTCTACAGGATTTAGAACTGCATCATATATTGTCCAAGGAGAGTCTGATTCTAAGTATAAAATGCAAAAGATATTGTAATTCGTACTTCTAGTTTCTCTACAGTTAGCGCATGCAATACCTACAGAACTCATGAATGAGGAAAAAAAACACCTCAGTACTTACTTTTCTGATTTGGCCATATATTTAAACAATCATTACCAACTTCAGTCACTTAAATATCTAGAGTCCCAAGGAGGTGCATTGGAAATATCCAGTACTCAAATGTAATCATCACTCAAGTAAGGATTTAACAAACTGCATTTCAATGATTTGAGGTCCCAGTACAATGAACAAACAAAATGAAATTATTAACGGAGTTTTTCACAGTTATTTGCTAATTAATCATTGTATTCAGAGATGAAAACTAGTGCCACAGGACATTACCAGAACACTATATCTGATGCATATGCATCATTTTTTTCACAGATTCCTTGTGGCAGCGCTACCTTTTCAAACCCTGCTCATGTTTCATATCACTGCACACCAATGCACAACCACAATTGTGCTATTCTCTGTACACAGTAAAGCACATAGATAAAGTCTATACAGTAATCTTCTGGTATTTTTTAATATTACAAATTGTAGAAGGAAAAACCCTACTGTGATCATTGAACCATGTCATGATCCTTCATAGGAAATCTCTGCAGAGATAAAGATAACACAAACTAACCTTTAGAAATCAGACAAGGGACACAGCTATCATAACAATGGTAGCTGAGTTCAAATGCTCAGTCTGCAGGGGATAGGAATACAGCATGCTCCACAAGTAATTTTTATTTCTTTATTTATTTAATGCAAGTGCAAATGGTCTTTTCAAGGTTCCACTTGAAACACACATGCTAGAATTAAAAAGGTAGGTATGCCTTCTGGCCATACTAATCTTTGTATTTTCTGATTTTTAATGTAAATCAAAAGACAGTTCTAAAGTACAACAACCTTCATCACCATCTAAAACAACTCTTCTACGTAAGAAACACTATTATGCTGGAGTCTGGCAACTTGCAGCAGAAGTCATAGAATCACAGAATCACCAAGGTTGGAAAAGATGTACAGGATCACCCAGTTCAACTATCCACCGATCACAAATAGCTCTTACTAACCCACATCGCTCAACACAACATCCAAACATTCCTTGAACATTTCCAGGGTCAGTGACACCACCACCTTCCTGGGCAGCCCATTCCAGTGCCTGACCACTCTTTCAGAGAATTAGTATTTCTGAATGTCCAGCCTGAATCTCCCCTGGTGCAGTTTGAAGCCATTCCCTCTAGTCCTATCACTAGATACATAAAAGAGGAGGCTGACCCTCAGCTCACTACAACCTCCCTTCAAGTAGTTATAGAGAGCAATAAAGTCTCCCCTGAGCCTCCACTTCTCCAGACTGAACAATTCCAACTCCTTCAGCCACTCCTCATAAGGCCTGTGCTCCAGCACCAGCTTTGTTGCCCTTCTTTGAATCCGCTCCAGGACCTCAATGTCTTTCTTGCAGTGAGGGGCCCAAAACTGATACAGTACTTGAGGTGCAGCCTCACCAGCACTGAGTACAGGGAGACAATTACTTCCCTTTTCCTGCTGGCAACACTGTTTCTGATGCAAGCCAGGATGCCTTTGGCCTTCTTGGTCACCCAGGCACTGCTGGCTCACGTTCAGCCAAGCATCGATCAATATCCCCAGGTCCATTTCCTCTACACAGTCCTCCAGCCACTCTGCCCCAAGCCTGTACCATTGCCTGGGGTTGTTGTGGCCAAAGTGCAGGACCCGACCTTTGGTCTTGTTGAACCTCATCCCATTGACTTCAGCCCAGCTATCCAGCCTGCCCAGATTCCTCTGTGGGGCCTTACTACCCCCCAGGCAGATCAACACTTCCTGCCAACTTCATGCCCTCTGCAAATTTATTGAAGCTGTACTCAATGCCTTCATCGAGGTCATCAATAAATATATTGAAGAGGACAGGCCCCAGCACTGACCCCTGGGGAACACCACTCATGACTGGCCACCAGCTGGATTTAAGTCTTCCAGATACTCTGGAAGACCAGATAAATATCAGGATACGCAGCATCTCCACCTGGCTGCTTTTTCAAGCAAATGGGGGAATGGAAAAAAATCATTCATCTGATTCTCATTTCCAGAGTATTCTCCACAAGCTCACGTCCTGAAAATGCAAGACTGTCAGAGCGAAACACTGCAAGACTGGGAATCTGAAACATTTTTTACATGAAATGCCCAGGGATAGGGTATTAAACACACATGTTTACAGAATGTGTACAGTTACAGAATGAACATATTAGTAAACAAATTGATGTATCAATGAGTTGTGTTGTGTGTACCATAGTCATATGTGATACAAGAAATAAGATGTAGGTGATGAAATACCATACTTGGCATAAAATGTCAAGAAAACATTATTGTCCTGTACAAAAGTGACTGATAATTGTGTTCTGATTTTTTTTTTGTTTATACAACAATAACATTTTACTACACATTAATAATGCATCACATTGTCTTAGCCATGATTATACAAATGCTGCACTGAAAATAATACCTCCTATTTTATCCTGTTGACCTACAACATCAGAGACAGGTGTTGATAGTATGGCAGTAGAGGTTGAAACTTCCCACCAATATTCCATTATGTTCTGTTGCTACGTAACAGATGGTAGCATCAAGGCAGTCTGATGAAACAGCATCTGACATGGAAGTGAGAATGAAGCAAAGGTGTGGAACTGAATTTCTCCATGTGGAAAACATTGCAGCCATTGACATTCACTGATGCTTACTTAACTTTGACGGAGACTGAACAGCGAATGTGAGCACAGTGAGGTGGTGGATGTGCATTTCAGCAGTGGCAACAGCTACAGTGCATCATCCCTGCAAGTGCAGATTTTTACAAATATGGCATGCTGACTTCTGTTGATTGCTGAAGAAAATGAATAGCTAATGGTGGTGACTAAGTTCAAAAATAGCATTTTGTAGCTTAGAATTTTCTGTCAACTAGTGTTATTTTGTGCTCTTTGTATCAACTGTGGTTTCCACGTAAATAAACAGGAGTCATTACTTTTGGAGCAACCTACATACTTGTACATCTTTGATAAAAACCCAAGAGCTATTAAAAAAGTCAGTTTAAATAGCCACTCTAATACTTCAATGTTCTGCACTTATCAATATGGAATTTTGGCTTTTAGTGGTGAAAGATGATACTTACATTTTGAAAAAGATGCATTATTTCATTTAGAAACATGCATTAAAGTTTCTTCTAATACTTGCCCCTCCCCAACTTTCTCCTAGTGAGATAGATCACGAGTGCTCTGTGAGCTCTGTATTACATGCCAGGGACTCCTACTGCTTGACTCAGGAACGACTGAATCTAAAGGGATCTTCAGAGACTAGCAGGAGATTGCCTTCTTGAAGAAAAAAAGTATCGTTATCAGCAGAGGAGTTAGTACAAGTTCAAAGAACCTTTGGCAAGCAGGGGGTATGTTTATATATAACATGTGAATGCCTACAGGAGAAAAGTTTTTTTTTTAAAAAAAACCCGTATCAAATTATATACTGCAAGGTTTTTTGATTAAGTTTATTTTTCTTCTGTCTTCTTGTCTGAAATTGTGGTGCCTTAGATTTGAAAACTGTAACAAAGTGACTTATAAAGTACACCATTACAAAGAAATTTACAGGTGTCTCACAATGCCTCACATTGTTTACAAACAAAAAAATGTTGTATTTAAAAATCAGAGCAGATGATGTGAGGAAAGCTAAAACAAATCATGAAGCAGGAAAAAAAAAAAAGCCCAAACCATCTCATGTTACTCTGATGCTGAAGACGACTCATGGCTATCTGAGATATTCAGCACATTATTAAATCCAAGCATGTTTTGTCAGTACTGTTTGTTGATAACATGAAGGCAAGATGCTAGGTAAAGAGGACTTGTATTATGCTTTAAACATTTTAACTGATGTTACTCTCAGGTGTATTGCAACTAATGAAATTTTCCTGGGTGAAAATGCATTGTTTTTTTCCCCCTCAGGTCAGACAAGAAGCTTAACTCCCATAGGAAGAACTGCCTTCATCTCAGAGGTGTTGATAGAGCTAACTCAATTCACTTCATACAGTCAACAATCTCAACAATCTGCCTTTTTTTTTTTTTGTGGTGAACAAGTTTTCTGATATGAAATTGCTTTTAATCCAAAATGTTATTTTTTGGGGTAGAGCTTATCTTTTCCACCAAACTTTTCATCACATTGTTATAACATTCTGTAAAGCTGCCAGGTTCACACAGAGATGAAGATCAGACAACCCTCAGACAATTAAGCATTCTTCAAAATATCATTAAATAAATTAAATTAAATTGACTTTGAGATAACTATGGGACAGCAATTCACAAATTATTAGCAAGATAGTTTCAGGTATCTTAGAGAAATGCCTTCTAATTCCCCTGTTCACTCTTCATCAGAATGAAAGAATTTAATAATTAGTTTAAGTGCTTTTATTAAAAGAGAGGTCTTCCGTGTTCTTTCTGTAATCCTGAAACATAGCTTCCCAGATTATAAAGCCTGAAGGACCACTGTTCTCTCACTCCTTTCCAGGTCTTACTTGCGAACTACACAGGTCTCAATGAGAAATACCACTTCCAAGATTAATTTTCAGCAGAAATCCAGTTATCCTTTTGGAAATTAATGTACTCACTGCAACTAATCCACAAGAAACAAAGCTCTTCAACAAAGTAATTAAAAGAGTCAGAGGTAAATAATCATTACCTCCGGATTAATAATGTCTGTTTGATTACAAACCTTAGTTATCAATGGAATGAAAACCAAGGCCTGATCATCACTGTCTTCTTGGTGTTTAAAGAATAAGACAAGCTGATTTGACCACTGTCCAATATTAACCATAACTGTTTAAAACACAGATTCTTATACTTTTGAGATCATTTGCATTGGAATTGTCAGTGACCTGTAAACACACAATACCATTTTAGATATTGGAAGCAACTTGCTGCCCAATTTGCTAACCCTGTTCTGGGTCTCTGTGAACCATGAACATTACATTAGTCAGAAGATCATCCAGAAAGAAGTGAGATGGGGGAAAGAAGTCACCTTCTCTTTCTGTTTCTTCCCAGATCAGACAGCAAAAGCAGTAGGAGCTAAAAACCTCTTGCAGAGCAAGCTCCTAAGAAATAGGTTTCTGGTCCTGCCAAAGTGTTAAGAAGTGCAAAAGAATGAAATTAATATGACCAGCTATAAACTCTTAACAGTATCAACCTACTCACTGTGAGGCAGGTCAATGACGACTAGATAAAGATTTAACAAAGGATCAATAATTCCAAAACCTCCTCCCTTTGCAGAATTACTGGCAAAGGGTTTCACTAGCTAAGCAGTATGAATCCTCCAACAAAGTTGGTTTTGAAAATATAAATAACATATAATAGCCATAAGATAAAACAGAAATGACATTGGGCTTAAAGAAAGCTAGATTTTGCTGGCACAGTGTACAGAGAACAGAACTGAGAGCTGATTAAGTAAATTAATCACTTGTGCAACCAAGTAGAACTTGACCAATAGAGCAATAAAAACACCTCATATAAAGGCAAAGGCATTTGGGATATCCACTAATTCAAAAGACTGTTAATCTTCCAACTTGATAGTTAGAATGAACCTCCCCTTTTTAAACCCTAGGGGTTGGATATAGCTCATATGAACTGGTGAAATGAGAAAATGCAAGGCATGTATTAAATATCCCAGAGGCAGCAGTACTTAGTCTTCTAATAGGCATTCAGCCTAGCTCTTCATACCTGAATGCTCCAGTGAGCTCTTTGTGTGCGCTATACTAGACGATATTTTTACCATGACATCAACAACTATATATCATCCCTCCTTTTCTCTTCCTAGGTGAACTCAAATTTTCTAAAATCAGTATAGATTAATCTGTAAGCCCCCTTTTCCTAGAATAGTTTTTACCACATTCTGGAAGTAAAAGAAGAAAGTATTAAGGGTTTACACTTTTCTACATTCTAAAGTTTAAAACAAAAACTAAAAATCAAAGTTACTACTAGAACCAAAAAGCTGAACAAATGCATATCAGATCAGGAAAAAAAAAGCTAAACCAACAAATATTTGAAGAGGGAAATACGCCATTTAAGTTATATTACAAAAACATGAATGTGGCAAAGCATTCACTGATCTTCTAGAGTTATAATGTAGCCTTGCACAGGGGAATTAATCTGTGCTCCTTCTATAGTTAGACAGACATTTATACGATGCAAATGACTGAAATAATTTCAGATGTTCTCAGCGTCAAGCAAATTGTACCCATTATTCATTTATACCTTTGATTTATTTTTCTCCCAACTGACTTAAGGGAGCTTGGATGAATAGCTCTAAATCATATGTCTTCATTGTGAACACCTCTTCCTCAGGCTTCATGAGGCCTTGCCTTTCCAATCCAGCAATGAAATAAATTTGCAAATACAAAAACACTTTATATGAACTTTTATTTTATTTCCATAGGACTTTGATATCTATAGGTCTTAGTGCAACTGCATCTCATGACCACTACTTTCATCATCTCCAGAATCTGTTCTGGGCCCTACGTGTATTGGAACAAAAATAGCACTTACAACAACAACAACAACAAAAAAAAAAAAAAAAAAAATCAAAAAAACAACTGCAATCAAAAACTACCAATAACAAAACAACAAAACAAAAAAAACCTTTATATAAAGGTGTTACCTACTCTTCAACTGGGCTATACAGACATTTTACATCCACTTTTATGCGTAGGCAAAAGGATACATCTAAAGTGCATTAGACCAGAGTTATTGTAGATACGGAAAGTACTCAAATATTCTTCATCCAATGTGCTAATTCTACCAAGATCCAAACAAGTTTAGAACACTTATTTTAAAATCAGTAAAGAAAGTTAGGTCTCATTGCAGTAAATTCTCACAGATGTTTTAGCATCAGCCAAATCTGAGAAAATTTAAAAAAACTGAAAATGCTCTATAACTCCTCCAAGAGTTCTCTTATCTCCTATATAAAAACTAAAAATAAACTATAAATGCTTGTATGGGAATTGCTGAGTCACGGCCTGAACCTCTGATTGATCACCTGGGGTGAGCAGTGAGTCAGCCATGGGAGCACAGGTGAAGGC
>JAOWBP010002392.1:50427474-50446241 GCA_028571105.1 Tragopan temminckii
TGTAGTGAAATTTCCAGTTATTCTCACAGCCAATTACCTGCTTAGCTCCTTAAAACTGTGATTTAGGTCCTTGCTAGGTATTTAGGATAAGTCAGGCTTGGACTTTTCACATTATCATCTCATACTTACAAAGGATTTGGCAAAATTTAAAAGAAATCCAGGCCAAACATCTAGAGAGTTGGTGGTGGCACTTGGGTGCCAGTCAGCTACTCAGCGTTTTTAGACTGCGAGTTACAAGACAGGTATAAGAATCAAGAATATAGTGAACTAATGTTTTTGTTTTGTTTTTCTTTTCTCTCTTACAGTATGCTTTTAATTAAGCAGTTTAAAAAGCATTTATTTTTTCTTTAATCAATGCATTCTAATCATTTATGTTGTATGGGACAATTTGATATGAAATTCCAGTTTTCTACCTTTAATATTAAAAAACAACTTGCATAAGCCTTTAAGCTAAACAAAAAAACCCCCGATGTTTTAATTGAAATATTTATAAGAAAAATTCCGTATGGGAAGAAATAATTTAGAAGAATAAGTAAATAACCTAATCTAACTATGCTTTTTTTGAACTCTCAGAGGCTCTATGTAAATTGTTTTCTCTTCAGCAAATACCCAGACATAGTGAAGAATTTTTTGAATTTTTTCAGAAACACAGAATCACGTATCACCAAAAATTTGTACTACTAAAACTTTGCAATACATTAGGTGCTACTGATAGTTTTGAATGTGTCTTTAAGCACTGTAGTTTACTTTCTGAAACATCAATAAAATTACATTTTTTAGAATAAATCGTCAAGTGTATTTCTTTCATGGACAAATACTTCTGTGAGAGGTAAAATATCTGGGAAGAAAAGAAAAGGGTTGGGAAAGGTACAGACTCTAAAAATATCACAGGTTCTCCTTTGAAAGCAAAATACTGGACTGACTGTCATGCTCTGATAGACTTAAAAAAAAACAAAGGAACAAATTACTCAGTTGTCACATGGAAAAAATAATGTATAGATAAGTGAGATCAAATTGCAAGCTGTGGTTGAAGCATTACTCTTGTACCAGGAGAGGCGTTGAAAAGTACAATTTAGCATTCATTCAGCAAAAAAAATAAATTACCTTTAAAACATGTAACAGTGAATAACTACAACTATTGCCACACAATTTTCAGGAAGTTCATTATACTTTTTAAACTTCATGAGGAAAAAAAATTAATGTTAATGTTTTCTTATTTTAATCAAATCAAAATAATATATTATCAAAAAATCTTTACCACATGGAACAATAAAAAACAATTTATTATCAGTTGGCCATTAAGCAAATGAACTCTTCTTGCATAACAAATGGAAAATAGCCCTTTTTTCCCCCCTATTCTGAACAAAGGTAGAATATATCTTTTCACATATTTCTATTACCCTATTACAGCAGATGGTGATGATGCATAATTAGATTTAAGACTCTCATTCGGATCAATTTCCATATTTTCTACCACCATTTAACTATTTAGATTGTTTGCAAACTGTCTTTAATATAAAGACAAGACATTTGCATCATGCTGTGCTTACTCAGTCACACACAGAAAAGCTTTACAGAAAGTGAAGTTATCGTACAGCAAATTGGTAAATCACTGTATTTGAAAACTTAACTTACGTATGTTTGTAAGTAGACTGAATCTTTAGACTAAACTTAGGATACAATGTCGTTGGGTTTGTTTTTTTAAGTGTCTTTTATCAGTGTAAATGGTTATTGCCCACTTGGAATTTTCGGTTCTTTGAGCTTATAGCCATCTAATCAGCCCAGAACCCAGATTAGGACTGTCATGTTGCGTCAGGAGTTTACAGCGAGCACTCACTAGAGTGCCTTTAATCCTCCAAGGTTTACTCAAATGTCACAGCCATCTGGAGGAAAAGGAGGCTTCTTGCTGGGTTCCACTGACCACAAAATTATTTGTAAGGCAAAAAAGACAACTGAAAGCAAAGCCAACGTATTTTCTCCCTTCTTCCCCCCCTCCATCAGAACACACAAACACTCACTCTCCCAGAACTATTTTTGATAACCTGAAGAAAATCAGGAGCAACTTCAAAAACTGTAAGGACATGTTTGTTACTACAAGGAAGATGACCAGATAGGGTGATGTAATGAGAATACTGTGATAAAGACTTATCCTAAGCATTTGTAATTACTTTTTTTTTTTTAAACACACAAACATCTTGTTTGGACTAGAGATCCATGATACCGTGTTCTTCATAAAATACTCAAAAGATACGTTCCGTGTTTGAAAGAAATTATAGATTTCTTTTACTTCAGATTTTATTCTTTTTTAACTCAGAGACTCAAACTTGCAGAAAGAGACTTGAAATGACATAAATATACATTAAGTAATCAAATTATAGTAATATAAAGGCAGCTTTACCACAGCTTTTATTGGAAAGCGGAAATCTGGCACAGAAAAAAAAATAGATGGCATTGTAGCTTAGCTCAGAGTTTTAACTTCAGAGCAGTGAGGTTTCTCTTGCTTATGTTTTGGGGGGTTTTTTTTTGTTTTTTTTTTTTTTTTTTTTTTTTTGTGGTTTTTTTTTTTTTTGCATACCCAGTACAAGTGCTTGGTGCATATAAGAGAAATCTGGACCTAGTTTTCTTTCTTTGCTTAGGAGACACGTTCCCATTCCTCCTTACCAAGGAAAACCACTTCCTTATCTAGCACAGACAAGAAAGCTACATCTCATTCTTTCAATAATTGTATCTGTGGCTATACCTACCTTCTATGTAATATGATTATATATAGCACTTAAAAGAGCTCACCTGTGCTTACTGTTAATCTTCCATTTTTAAAATGCAAGAAAAATAACAAAGAAAAAGTACTTTAGGTACTTCTGCTCCAAGTAATTTTTTTTTTGTTTCACTTGTCAAAATACCTGGCAATCCTGACATCAGCTCCTGCTTTTCTCAACAACATAATGCATTGTTTAAAACTTAAGGGAGTGTGAAGACACTTGACAGAAATGGGGAGCTCCTTATGACCATCATCAGAACTAGCAGACCTCTTCCATTTGACAAGTCACCCTTCAAATTTTGTCTTTTCAGATCATTAATTACTTTAAAATAAATCATTTTCATAAGAAAAAACATACTGCTTGCAAAAATGAATGTTAACAACATTTTAACCACTGTTCATTTGGATGTCATGACATTATTTAAACTGTAGAATGGCTAAATGATAGAGCTGATTATTTACTCAAAGTGTCACTGGATTAACTGTAATTGCAACGGTGCTTCCTTGTTTCCAATTAATATATCTATGTACTAAGTTTTTCAACCACTTCCAAACTGTATACAAATTTGCAATACATGGAATTTTATTACCATAATAACATAAGAGAAAAGAACAAAGCCCATCAGAACTTTGAAAAATGTCTTTTTTTCATTTATTCATCTAAGCTTTAACTATCTTAAGTGGAATGCTCAATCTCCAGTATTTACATTCATGAGCTGTTAAGTACTCTTTGAAAGTTACAGGAAAATGACTCTCAATTAACAAATAATGACATAGTCACACTAAATCTGTATTTTCTTGTTTCTTGCAAGTTGTAGACACTACTTGAAATTATTTTCTGACACTGCATAATGAACAATCCTTATATGTTCTGTAAGTACATTCGAATGCACTATTTCTTTTCTCACAAATACAAGATTTTCTCAGTCTTCATTATAAAATAAAACATTTTCATTCTTGTTTATATTATATTAGTTCATTCTAATATATACTTTAGATAAGTTTTAAAACTATATATTTGCTTCATTATAGTCGTAGCAATTAGACATACTAATATGACAGGGAAGGCATTACAACAGAGGTGTGATGACAGAAGAAACAGCACAACAGAAAGGTGCTATAGTGCTATAAAGGAAGAGGATTGCTCACCTGTATCAAAAGATCCTAGATTTGCAGAGCAAAGCTTCACCAAGGAGGGATCTCCAGAAAGAGATCCTTCCCCCATGGCAGTCAGCCCTCAAATAAGGTCTAAGAGAGGTGCAGCCAGGCTCCACCCCTTCTGGTCACACAGGTGAATTGCCTTCACCTGTGCTCCCAGGGCTGACCAGATCCATGCCCCAGGTGCTCAATCAGTGGTTCAGGCCATGACTCAGCAGTTAGCAAACGACAGTATATAACTTCATTTATAAAAATAAATTTGAATTAATCGTTAAAGTAAAAATTTTCATTGTAAGAAGTATGAAAATGTCAGCTGAATTTAAATATATATATACTTATACACACATATATATATTTAAAACAACAAACACAAACAGGCTAAATTAGATTTCAAATCCTAATTTACAGTAGTCACTTTTATTTGTATATCTTAATCCTTCCCAAGGAAGTGCAATCTTCACTTCCTTGCCTTGTATCTACTTATCAAATGTTAAGCAACCAACTCAGCTCGAGTCATAAAATGGGCTGCGTCATCAAAATCATTCAAAAAATCTGAATACATGTACAAATGTATCTTCTGCCTTTTCAAAAACAACAAGCAAATTTCTGTTGTGATGATCTTCCTGCTACTCACACTTTCATGTGCTTTGGGTTGGCACAGAGTACTTGAGTCAGGTTAGAAATCAGAGTGAAGCGGTGAGAAACAGCTAAGTACCACAAGAAGATAGCACTACCAATAAGGTTCTGTTACACAGCTTCTAAATCCCTCAACTTCTACAGCTGTTCTTGTATGATCTATTTCTAGGGAATAAATTCTATCTATGACATGATTAAGCTATTCATTACACTTTTGGTAGATGATAAATGTACAAAATAGTAAACAGTAAACAGTATCACACAAGGATAATACGTAAAACTGAAATATATTTTTGAAAATGCTTAGTGTCAGAAATATTTAGACATTTTGCTAATTTATCCTGGTAGCTCTGAAAATATTAGAGCTTTACTTTACCTACTGTTAACATACATCTGATATAAATGAAGATGAGTCTCAAATGTAATATTTTCTTTTGAGTGAGATAATTAGAAGTTCTCTTTATGTAGATCATCAGTGAAATTCAGACCACTACAAAATCTGTTTAGTCACCAGTTTAATCAAGAACATAGCTGCTTCTTCATATGTTCAATAAGACACTCAATTCTGTTCACCCTGTGATGTGTAGTGCCGTCTTCCAGTTGCCTAACTTTACATAGAAACAACTTCAAAAAAGAAAATGCCACTATGAAAATATTTCTGCAGTTACCTATAATAAGACAGCATCAGTGTTAAAAATTAAGACAAGGATAAGCATGCCTTCAACATACAGAAGTAAAAAAAAAATAAAATTAAATAAAATTAAAAAATAGCAGACAAATGTACCAATACACCAAGTAAAAGGTAATATAACCAACACCTCAAAGAAAGTAGTATAGGATTCTGAACTCCATAATAACATCAAGAAGTTTCCAGCACAAACCTTTAATAAAATGAAAAGGTACTGAAAGTACTTTCACAGTAAGTTCCATAGGTATCCGCATTCCATTTATACGCAATAAAAATATTTAGAATGGGTAAAACATACTAAAGGAACATTTTTAATAGAATTGTTAAATTATTTTAAAAAAACATCAGGCCAGAACAGAGATTCAAGGAAGCTCCTTATACCATTAATCGAGAGATGTCACATGATGGCAACCTTCCAGTTTCTTCCTGGAAGAGTCCCTTGCTCTTCTTCAAATGTGAGCCTCTGCTGTCAATCATCATTACATAATTAAACTGAATCATATAAACAGCTCCTTCACTATTCACCTCTAAGTTTTATGCATTTATACAACTCTTTAGCATGATCCACTGCACATTTCTTGTATGTACCTGTTTTGTTTATCAAAGGTGTTAAATGTGAAGGACAAAACTCACTGTCTAGGAAGACTGGAAGAAACTCCATCCTGTGAACAAATCCAGATTACATTCATTCACCATTATTTAACCAGATTATCTGTGGTTACTTCTGACAAATGCTGGCACTCAAATCCAAAAAGGTGTTTTATCTTATGATTTTTGAGCCCATCATAAGTTTGCAAATAGAGATATACAAAAATTCTTTTCTTCAAAATGCAATTTGGCTGACTGAATTCACATCATACCACAAAAAGCTTCTTTTGTAATCTAGAATTCATTCCATCTTCGTATAAATTTCTTCTATTTTCTAGTAAAGTAATCTAACTTTAACAAAACAGATAAATACACTTTGTTGTAGTTAGTTGTGTTTAGAATTACAGAAAACAAAATATTAAAATATACAGAGAAAACGCTTTTAACTTTATAACAAGAATGGAGCTGTGCTTCTTTAGGCATGGTAAACAGAGTGGGTCTTGATTCCACTAAATTACTCCTGACTGACTATTAAGTGGTTGAGTTTAGAGTTTTTCTTGATTTTAAAGCATTACTATATTGCAAAAAGAACAAGAGTAAGTAACGGATTCATCAATGTTACCTCCTTCTGGAATCAGTTCACAGGTTCTATATTCCTTGTGCACTTCGGTATCAGGAAACATGAGACAAACAGCACAAAGCAGACTGGCCAAAAGACTCATCATGCTGGGCTAAAATTAAGACAGCCCAGATGGGTAAACACTATCTATACAAAAGAGTATAACAGGTACTCATAAATCATGCAACAGAAACCAAATATTAGTTGAAAAAGGGAGAAGGAACAGAATAACGACACAGTTGGTTTTGATTAAAATGGAAAAAAAGAAGCCTAAAAATTCTGTGTGTTCAACACACAGGCATAATTTCAAAATCTACGTGACATTAGTTGCTATAAATCATAACAGTTGCCTAGGGAGTATTAAATTCCACTAGGACCTTCAGTTTTATTTTTAGAATACGGCAATAGTGAGAGGGCCCAATTGTTGCAACAACAATCAACAAACCTTTATTTTATGGCAGAGTGGCAGAAGGAAACAATATGCCTTCCCTAAGTATAATTACTAACCCTGTCAAGTGAATACAATCAGCAGTGTTCCGCAAGATTAAACTTTCGGCTGGATGAAAACAGCCCATTTTATCCACTTGCTATTCTAGTGCAGTTAATTCCTGGCTAAATAAAGAATGACAAATACCAAGAACATTGCTTATTTTCCACATTCATGCAAACAAGTGTATTAAAAACCAAAGAAATCCAAAGGCAAGGTCATACTCAATTGGACCAAAGTTCACAAAGTTAAATCTGAAGGTAGATAATGAATTTTAACTGGTAATATATTGATGGGAGTGGGAGAGAGTTAAAGTCTTGGAACCAGGAAAAAAGATGCAAGATCATGAACTGTAAAGAGACACACATTAGCCAGGTTTTGACTGCACTGCTCTATTGCGTAAACTATAAATATGATGTAAAACGTAGAAAAAAATATAATGTCATCTGGGGGAACAGTAGGAAGAGCTGAGATTGAGCTCCATTTATTGTTTCTTTATATCTAATATACTATTTATTCCTTTCAAACACGTATGCATCTGTTTCACATCCTGTACCAAAGTACAACAGTTCTGAGACCAGCAATGCTAGAATTTGAGTACTAAGGGCTGACAGAACTTTCATTGAATAGAATTTTTAAAGATGTTCTGTGAAATACAGCATCGAAGTCCACTTTTCTAGAAGAAATCATAACACAGCATTATTAAAATAGAAAAGTTAGTAGTTTCCATGGGAGGCAGACAGTCTATGCTGGGTGGCAGCCTTTTGGAAGGCTTAAAACAATGTTTGGAGATAGGAAACTGTTGAAAGCATGGATCGAGAATATTCAGAATGAATGTGGGTGTTAAAAACAGCCCTTCTCAATCCAGGTATATTGTCAAGTCACTGCAATGCAGTTAAGACTTATTTATTGCAGCTTTATCAAAGAATCATAGGATATCCCAAGTTGGAAGAACTTAAAAGATCATGAAGTCCAACTCCTGGCTCCAGATAGGACCAAAAAAAAAAAAAATTAAATGTGTTTTATATGTTTCTGATTGATTGCATTTTAAAGACATACATGAGCTACAAAAGGTGGAAGTGTGTCGGAGCCATGAACTCCAGAAAGATTTACTCTATGCAGCTCCCAAAGACCTCAGCTTCTAGACAGATCTCTGTTATCCTTTATAATTGCATTTAAGAGGCAGCCTTGCCAGAAGCTGAACAATGTTTTTGTGTGAATTTATGGTAAGTACAAGAAACAAGGTTGTTGGCTGAGCTGAACAAGCTAATAACTTTGTGTTCCATGTTGCCTCTACTAGGCAATAAGCTATGAAGATGGGCAACGTGAAAGTATCATTCAAACAGATAAAAAAATCCATTTAATTCCTTGCCAGTGCTGATAGTTTGCACTACCTCTGTCATAGATGGGCTGTCTGCCAATTAACCAGAAGATGATTTTTTTAATATACTTCCATGCATATTTTTCAAAAAGTCATACATGAATCTTTTGTTGTCCTAAAGTTTTTAACCATGTAAAGAAACAACAACATCTGATGAAAAGACTAAACCAACAGGAATATTCAACCTTAGCAGAAGAACCTCAGCCTTCTTTCAAGTTAGGTATTTTATAAAGTACAAGTACAAATGAATGCTATTGGAAGAAAAATAAGGATATTAAAAAATAAACCAAAAAACCCCCAACTTCTGAGTACCAAACTGGCACACTTCAGCTAAAAGTAAAAAGTCCAGAAGAAAAATTATGAACTTAATACCTGCTACTGATACTCTCAAAATCCTATGAGTTCTGTGGGAAGTCAGCATTCCGACCTATTAATGTCAACTGACTAGACAAAATATTTATAGTTTGATTTGTTGCTCCCTACATAAAAGCAATCAGAAAGCAGTAACGCCAATTAATAAACGGTCAGGTTTTTGTTCATTTCTGGGCATCAACTTGAAGAGAGTTCTTTTTTAAAAAAAATAAAATAAAATGCTGAGATGCACTCACTATTATATAGATCAGATAATAACAATCACTCAACAAACAATTAAGCACAATCACTCAAAATGCAGTTACAATTTTTCTTAAATCTGTTACTTAAAGTAGGTGATTTCTAAAAGAGCTAAACTCTGTCATACCATGCTTTTCAGTGGAACCCTGCTTATTTAACACCCCAGAGAACAGATAAACCAACCCAACTTTTCTCCAGCATACATTTTTCTTTTGAAATAAATACAGATTACAATCACTTTTTCTCATTAAATCTCACAAAACATACCAAATAGAAAAGCCTTCTCAAAGACATACACTAGTTCAAACAAGCTTTCTCAGGAAAAAGATATGCTAGAAAAGAAAAAGTGTCTTTAAATACACAATGATTTTGTATTTGTTTAACCTCCAAATTTATTAGATATCAATCCTCAGTTGGAACGATCAGTTAGTACCTGAGTAATACACTGAAAGTTTTATGAATTCAAAAGAAAAAAAAAACATTCTCAAGAAATGTCTTTATTCGTTTTTAGAATAAATACATTTCTAAATATTTGTTCAAGACTTTTTTGTACCAAGTAAAATGCTTGCTGCTCTAAGAGCTAATGCAAAGTACATAGGCAAGTTTTTTTGTTTGTTTGTTTGTTTTTGTTTTTGTTTTTTTTAAATGACCTGGCTGTATCACTGATTTCAAATTGAGAGAATTTTGACACATCTGCCACAACCAAGATCTGTAAAAGCAAATATGGTAATAATATAGTAAATAAAAAATTCTTTGGATTGTTATAAAATCAGCAAGTAAATGAGTTTAAAAGCTAACATTCTTTAAGTGGCAGAAAGAAAAATATGACTATTAAAGCAGCACAAAATATTATAGTAATTCTAATCATCAGCATTGTTTTACCTTAGCATTTCACACCCTGATGAAACCAATAGTATATACCCAGATCTATTCTTTAGTTTCTTAGAAGAGCCTGCAATTACTTTGTCCCAATCGTAAGAATATTGGGAAATTATGTTTAAATTATTTCCTGAATAAACTTTCTGAGATCTAGATGTAAAAGGGCAATCAGAAAGAAGACAGAAAATCAGAATTTCCTTTCTCCATAAAAGAAAGAAAGCTAGCACTAAAAGAAGAAGGCCAATATGCAAGATAAAACATGAAGAAAAAAAAAAAGAAAAAAAAAGGACAGATTAATGAATCAGAACACAAGATTAAAAGTATTAGCAGACTTGAGAATTGGAAGTCACGTTCCTCACCTGTACAGCTGGGACTTAAAAAAGTACAGAAATTGTGAGCATAAAGAAAAGAATTAAGAAGTATATACATTAAGCGTAATTAGTGTTAACAATATCCGCATGCCCCAAATTCAGCCACAGAGATTGCATCAGTTGTAGGAGCCTAAAGTTAGGCCCCTGTAAAATTATTTAATTAAAAAGCAATGATTTCAAATATGCCAAACATCTAGAAAATCCCAGTGAGCTAGGTGATTTGTGTTGTTAACTTTCATTTACTTTTCCTTAACAGACATACATGCCACATCCAAATTTTTATTACGATAAGCTCAGTACATGGTCTCTGCACATATTTTTGTTTTATATTTTTGACAAAAATCAGATAAACATGACAAATCTGCTGCAACTCAATGACTTTTTTGCAAGTTTCAGTAAAGACCACCTGCAATAGATACTGCTGGTACTACTGGTTCACAAAATATTTCAGAGCACAAAGCATGAGAAAGGACATACTAAAATCTCAAAACACCACAGTACTCCAAATTGTATTTCCAAAGAAAGATTAAAGTGATGGGAAAAAAAAAAAAAAAAAAAGAACTATAATAAATTCAAAACCATCCTGGTCTCTATGAGGAGTATGAAACACGAACCGAGAATAAGTGACTAACAACCAAACAGGTGACCTGAAAAATTAAAAGTTCCCAATTTCTAAGACATCTGCTCCTTTAAGAGAATATGTTCCTTCAACTTTTCAAAATATATAGCATTACTGTCTCTTTTTTTTTCTTTTCTTTAAAATCCCTGAAGCTTTATCATGTCATCAAAACTAGACCATTTAGTTTCAAGTAAATTGTTTTTTGCCTGAAAACAGTAGACTGTCGGGATGTTCACAGTGCTCAGCTGTAAAGAATAAGAATTCTTCTGACCATTATGAATGAACAGCATGTAACCAAACAAATCAGCACATCTCCCTGTCCTTTTTCTTAGCCTTCGCGTGCTCTTGAGATTCTGGACTGTCACTCTCTATTGCCAAATACTCATAAAAGTGGATTTATCCAAAAACCCATTGGAGTCTTTAATGAAATAATAGTATAATAACTTGTGCTTAAAAAAAGAGGGGAAAAAACTAGGCTTCATTCTTGCACTGCAAGAGAGTTTTTCCCAGTCTCTCCAGATAAATTACATCTGACAAAGCAGTATTCATGCAAATGCGGGTCACTGACACACAATCTTTTTTGGTATGCCACTAAGACAGAAACATTTCTGGGCAATGTTCAAATCATCCAACTATTACAGTTGCAGTGCTGCCACAGTTGAGTTTCTTTCTTTGGGAAGACTGCTAGGTAGTGGGACAAGGCCTCAGCTTTACGATTTCACCTCCTCTTTCTGTGACAGCAGAGTCTAAAACTGAAAATTATAGACAGTGTCTGGCAATTCATAGCTGAAACTCTTCTGCACTTTATATAAATATGCAATAACTTCCTGGAAAACTAACCTACATTACGAAAAGAGCTTCCTAATATTTGCTTTGAATATGAATATTTACAGCTGAGCACTGTGAGCACCCTGACAGTCTACTATTTCCAGGCAGAAAACAATTTACTTGAAACTAAATGGTCCAGTTTTGATGACATTATGAGAATCTTGTCTTTAGTCCTTTTTAACCCCTACATTATTTATGTTTACTGCCAAATGCAGACTGGGGAGCTAGATCACAGAATATAAACCAGACCAAGTAGACTACTGTCTAACAGGTCTATACTTTCTAATAAACAGCTTCAATGTAGACTCAGCATTGATATTTATAAGCAAAAAAAAGTCCTTTTTCAGGCTCAAACATGCAATTATATCTGTAAATGCAACCACACCCCTTGCACAAGAACTCTTTAAGACAATCATTCTCCTCTATTCATTGTTAAACAACTTTGGTAGACAGAAATTTCTCTTTAAAAGCATTGTCAAGGAAGCCTTTTATGCTCATTCCTGTCTCTTCAACACGCATCAGGTACATATGCCACACATCTGATCTTCCTTTTACTCATTTGTGCACTCAGAATAATTGCTTGACATTTTTGACATAAGAATGATTAATTAAGAATAGGGTTAGCTAAGAGAAACTGTAGTAACATGTTATTCTGTAGTTTACTAATATTTATTTCTTCAAGAGAAATCATAACATACATCACTTAACAATGGATTTTATCATGATATTGTCTCTTACTGAATACTTAACTCATTTGCATGCTCATCTTCTGAATAACAAGTGCTGACGCAGACATTCATCCTGCTGTATGTTTCTATATTAGATCACTGCTTTATCAGCTGTGCTGATTCTTTTTCTAAAATTAGCCAGCTTGGTTTGGACAGAGATTAGAAAAGTGATCAAACACTGTTCCTGTTGGATGAAAAATGAATACCAAGCAATTTGGGACTACTCCAAAAAGGTTCAATTTCCAATAAACAGAAAGTGTTGAGTACGCACATGACATTACTGGAAACAATTATACTGAACCAGAAGAAAGAACAGCAATTAATTTAATGTTTTGAAGTCAGTGACATGCCATATTTCTATGTTGAATTTATGCCACCTGAAGGAACTAATCTAAAATGTTATCATAAAAAAATATATTTTCAAGTTTACTAGACGTTTGCAATGATCCTTTTTGTTCAGAAAATATGAACTGAAATGGTGAAGCCCCTTTGTGGGCTTATAGTTAAATATGGGAATTCCATTTTATTGAGTTAATTACACTTGTCATCTTTCAATGTATTAATATGACTATTACATGATACTTCAACATAGGAGGTACACAGAAAAACATCTTTTTTCAATCTTGACGAAGATTATATCTATTGGTGTATATAAAAAAAAAAAAAGCAAATGAGTGACTTTCCAACATATTAATACTTTTCCAAACTAAGCTAATGAAGATCATAAAAATCCTCTTCCATGCCCATTCCATTACGCTCATGCCTAGTCCAAGACAATGAACAGCTAGCAAAAACAAAAATGTAGCTTGCCAGCTTTTGACGATATCCTTCGAGCACTGAGTAAGCTATGTGCTGTGTATACGTACATATGTTTTATTAAATAATGCACTCTTATTTAGTCCATTTGTTATTTAACTTTGTAGGAGAATGGCAAGTATACAGTAACCAGTGCACACAAAGCAGCACATCAATACTTGCAGCCAGCCTATCTGTAGCATACTATGACAGACAGATATTTTCAACTGCTACAGTTCTGTATCCTGTCTACTACAATATTGATCTCTACACCATGTGAAGAAAAAAAAATCTATACTTAGTTAATGAACAGAGTAGCACTACGGAATAAACAGGACTTAAACAGATTTACAGTATCTAAACTCCAGAATGAAGCTTGAAAAGAAGCAGAGGAATAGCAGACAGGATCTCAGGATAGCCAAAGAAACCCCAGCAACTACAGGAGCAGGAAAGAGCTTTTAAAAGCTGAAGCGATCGAAAGGCATTTGAGAGGACAATAAATGGGAAACTGCTAAATTCTAAGGCCGAATCATCCAGCCCATTACTTGGCCTAATGATTCCTATTCAGTCAAATAGATTTAACATCATCACATAGCTTCACAAGCTTTCAATCTCCATCTATCCTTCAAGGTGACAGAATTCCTTCACTTACTCATAGTGCCTTATTCAGCAGGAAGGACAGGGCACTACAGACCCCTGGATCATGCAAGTGGGAAATGTTCAAGGTAAGTGTACCAAACACCCAGCGGGACAAACACAAGACTGGCTGAATCCATATGTCCTGTAGGAGAGAGCTTCTTTATGTGTAGTATTTTTAAAATTCAATCCTTACTATCTAAGCCCATCATATATAAACATATGATATAACATAATTAAAACTCATAATCTGAAAATGTTACTGTAAGTGTATCCTGCTGTATGACTCCAAATTAAAATAATACTGTGAAAAAATACTGTGAAAAATAAACAAATAAAGCTTTTGGAAGGAACTCAAAAGTGTTCTATCTTACCCATTCCAGATACTCCTAAACTGAGGTCAGCTGAGAAGGACCCATCATCAGTAACCCAGAATAGCTGCTCCTCTCAAGCAGCTTTTTGGTTCAGCAATCTATAGCCATGCACTTCCGAAGCTCTTCCCTTTAACTCAAACATCCTTCCCACTTTCTCTCCTGGTGAAAGGACCAACTCTTCCCTCAAGCTTTCATATTTTTATAATACTCTATAACCACTGAATGTTCTCTTTTCTAAAGAAAATAAAACTATTCCTTTTTATCTCACTTCACCTACTATGATGACTAAACCTATAAAAACTATAAACCTATAAAAAAAAAAAAAATATTTTGTTCTGTACCAAACCCTCTTCTAGTTTGTCAGCATTTTTCTACAAGAGAAGTGCACTGAAACTGGCTAAAGTACTTCGACCGGCACCTTCCCGCTACAAAGTTAACCGAAGTAACTGTCCTACTGAGCCTTCTGTATGCCTGAAGTATACATACAGTAGATTTAAAATACAATTTGTAAAAAAGTCATTACATTGTTGAGTAATAATCTGGCTTAAAACTGAGCAAATAATACAATGATGGACTAATATCCTCCACACTGCTCACGGACAGACTGCTGAGATTTTGCTCTTATACATACTGTTTTTTTTATGAAATGCATTTCTTAACAGAAGTATTTTTCCCCCTTTATCAATTTGAACAGTAGAGGAAACAGAAGCATTTAGCAAACAGCACAGCAATTTTGTGGTTCTGACTCCCATGAAATCTCACTCTTAACGCTTTGAGACAAATTTCTCAGAGGTTAGCATTCTTATCATTTTACCCCTCCCACATATAGTTTCAATTCAGAATACAGGATCTCCTCCAGCCAGATCATTCTCTGGCCTCTTCTAAAATGGACAGTGATTATCCCTTTATTTTAAAACTTCCAATAACTTTCAACATTATTCAACCTCAGATCATCACTTTCAGGTAATCAAATTTTCTTGAGCAATCCTTTGTGTGGGATGACAACTAAAAACCTGCCTAGGCGGTAACTAGAAAAATCACACAAGGCTGACTCCATGCAACTAAGATCATCAATGTTTAAATATTTTTATTATTTGTTCTGGATAACTGGCCAGTGGAATTACAGCTTGGGGTAGAGGTTAAAAAAGGAATACAAGCACTGCATTCATATGTAGTCCCCCTTGCACACAGAGCTTATGGTATACACGCAAAGTAAGAAACCCTCAGCTATGATTTTCATACGTATCTCTATCATCTCCCTCCTTTACCAAAGCTACTGGCCTATGAGAGTTCATGGGACAAAAATCAGTTTGGAGAGCCACTCCAGAAGTCTTCATCCAAAATTAGTAGACTTCACAGACACAGGATGGAGCACATAAAAACAAAACATGCACAATACCCAAATCTAAGGGGACAATAAAACAGAAATATTGTCATAAAAGTTCACACAGATCAATAAATTGTGAGATTCAATCTTTCTCAGATGGAAACTGTTACGAACCAATATTGCCCAGGTACAGAGTTCTTCACTATTTCTTCCAACTACTTGACTAGGTTTCTGTATGTCCATGTCTGTACGTTTCAGCCTACATCCATGTAGGCTGCATTACAGAACAGGCATGGCACCTCTATCTCAAACTGGCATTCAAGATAACAACTTCTTCAGCTTAGAAATGAGTTTTGTAAGAAAAAAGGTTTTAAACATGAAAAGTGAATACTAACAATGATTAGAATATTCTCCTGCTTTTAAAAGTAAAAACAAGAAATTCAAACAACTAAGAACTGTTTATCAAATACTAATTACTGTATTTGACTAACAGCATAAAATTTGTACAATTACTCCAGTGATGCATACTTTGACTTCTTTATTTGTTTTTCTGGAACTAGCATGGTTTAAGGGATAAACAGAAACAAAATGAGTTAATAAGACTTGCACTGTAAGGATTCATCTTTTCCCATAATCATTACACAAGTACAAAAGCACACTGTACAAAAACACAGAACTGACTTCAGCGTGGTGCTGGGGAATCCTTCACAAAATTACAATCATTTTCCATTTTTGTTTTCTTTTCTTCTTTTTTATAAGGAGAATGTCGTACTTCATAACACTGAGAATTTAGAAATAAATAAAACCAAGATATTTAAGGATATGTGTAGTAATTTAAATCATTTGTCTGTGAAAAACATACAGTGCATTATCCTCCCACTAGGTACAGCATTATCAAACAGATTTACTTAAGACTTCAGGATCATTAAATCTTAAATTTCATTTAAACCCATTTTTTATTCCAGTAATAAAATCAGAAGCAGCATTTTTTTCTTTTTTCTTCTCTCCAATCTCAACTGTAAGCTCCCATCAACTTCAAAAACACATTTACAGTATTACCTATAAACTCTCGTTTACTTTAAAGAATTTATTAACCCCACTCATTTGCCACAGGCATAACCACTTTATTTCAGCACTCAAAACAACCTAATTAAGAGCTTCCTGTTAAAGTAACACAAGTTTTTTTGCACCTTTGCAGCTTCTACAATATCATACAGTGGCTGTAAAAACATCTTGCCCATGTATCCATATTAAAAATCAAACTTATCTTGATCTTACAAATAGCAATACATATTAGGAAATACAGTTCATGCTGTGTTTAGTATGTTGTTCAACTAATTTTGAGAACTATTTAAAAGTAACGCATGTGTTACTCATAACTTTACTTTCAGAGCTGTGTTCTGAAGATACTCCTCCAAAGCTCTGGGCCACTATTGCTTCTTTTTACTAAGTCATTCTCTACTGTTCAAACATCTACCTAAACCTTCTCACTAAGGTGAACAACACAAGTCAACATTTGGAAGTATTGGCACACAATAATTGCTAATTACATGGTTGGCTAATTATTGCAAACTTCCCACCTCAAAGATATCTCAGCTGTATGAATCCTATACTCTGTACTCCAGTAAATTCAAATCTTTTAGTAGCATAATCTAGAATAATTCCTGTTTTTTTTCAGAAGTTATAAACTACGAGGTCTGCTCTGAAAGTCATGCCTCCCATTTAATACGTTAGCCCACAACATCATAGATGAATGTTGGTGGTGTGGCAGCAGAGGTTGAAACTTCTTACCAAAATTCCATCACATTTTGTTGCTGTGCAAGATACGGCAGCAGAGGGGCAGTCCTACAAAATAGCATCTGACATGGAAGTGTGGATGAAACAGAGGTGTGTCATTGAAGTCCTCCATACAGAAAAAATTGCACCCACTGACATTCATCAACATTTATAGAGATCAGAATTGAGTGTGAGCACAGCAAGTGGTATGTTTCAGCAGTTATGACAGCAATGTCAAAGATAATGCATACTCTGCATGGATATGCAGATATTTCAACTGCAGTAGGCAGACTTTTGTTCATTGCTGGTGAAAACGCATGGTTAATAGTGATAAGTATGTTGAAAAATAGTGTTGTGTAGCTGACAATTTGCCCAGTCAAATAGTGTTATTGTGCAATATTATCAGAACAACCTATGGATAACTCATTATGCAATAACAGAAAAGCAGAGAACAAAATTTTCAAACACCCTATGCTCTAGTACTCACAGTAATTATTTACTATAAAATTCCCCAGATTGCTCTTATTCCTGAAATAGACTGACAAAACATTACTAAATTATGTACAATATTTTCAAGTGTACTAAGACCTAACTAATGATATTTTTGGATTTATGACACAACATTGTTTTTACAAGGTTTTATTTCTCACTATGAAACCATAAAATCCAAAACATTTGAGCAACTGAAAAAACAAAAACAAAAACAACGTCCACATTCAATATATCTAGGTGAGAAGATGAAAAGATTTCCTTTTAAAATGAATATTCCACATTGGCCCTCAAACTCATCTGCAGACATGCTAACAAGATCAGATTCTTCAACCAGTTCCCACAGTACCACAGTACTCCTAATGTCTTTCTTTTTTTTTTTTTTAATTAAAAGCTAAACTTTAAGGGAACTTGAGTATTCTGTAACTTAAAGTAGTAAATAATCAACTTACTTCAAGTAGACATAGCTATTGGAGGACAACAAATTTCTTGTTCCCCCGGAGCAACAATCTCCATCTGGTGAATACTCCTGTTTTATAGCCCTCCCTGCTTCTTCCTTCAGCTCTTCTATTTACATAGCCTGTAAAGTAAAGCCTTTTAGTTACCTCTGCTGTATACTCCCTAATTGTTTGATTATCCCAACATGACTGTCCCTTTCAGTGCAGCTGGGAAGTTGATGGGAGGGGGCACTGTGTGGAAGTGGGAGAGCTTTATTTCATGCATATCTTGGGTATCTTCTCAGCTATCTAGCTCTTTTCGTGAACTGTAAGAGCGAATCTGCTTGTTTATCTGCTGTAAATATCCTTGCTAATAATCTATGCTCATTTATAAAAATGCTATCTACAGTAATTCTTTAAGTAGTTTCTGAAGGTGCATATTCATTTGGGTTACTCTGTATGCTATATGACTGTAATGAAATCTGTCGCACTTGTGTTTACGCTCTTTGATGAGGTAGTCTTCTCACTCTTGAACAGTATTGGCTCTTAATCTCTTGCCCATACCTGCTAAAATGCACACA
>JAOWBP010002392.1:50451965-50502376 GCA_028571105.1 Tragopan temminckii
CAGGATCACCAGTCATGTGGAGGGCCTCAGGATCTGCCTGGACAAAGCCCTGAGCAACATGCTCCAAATGTGCATTGTTTTGGGCTAAAGGTCTACCTAGTTACTCTGAACAGAGATTGCTTTATCAGCAACAGCTAATAAACCTCACTTGTTTTGGTTGGATTTTATATTCAGCTATTAGTCTTGGCATTACTTGGAACTTCTTTCAAAAAGCAGCAAAATTCAGAACACAAAGATTTAGAAGAGAAACTATTCAATTACAACAGAAATGAGTAAATTCCAATTTACTTCACCATACTGGTATCTTAATTCTAATTATACTGTTTGCTTCCTTCCTAAGTTGGTATAATATCAGAATAAGGTTATATTTCCTTTCATTCAATGATAAAATACATGTAGAAAACATTTTCCTATAAAATAAACTATTACTACTAAAATGTGGCTCTTTTCTGAATAACTAATGGCATTTAGAGCACTCCACAGTTACGGTGAACTAACAGTTATTCTCCTTACACTGTCTTCATAAAACAGCTCTTTATTGCAAACATACTTTATAATGGCATTGTATAAGCCAGAAATAAAATTAGGTTCAGCCCGATAAAAATATAAGCATTTAATTAAAATAGGTAATGAGTAAATCACAAAACAAGATTGTTTATCATGTAATGTAAAAATGATAAAATAAATCATTTCTCTATAAACAAATGTGCATAAATTCACACATGTTTAATCCCAGTGATTTCCATTTTAACGTTCATATGCTAGGACTGATTCAATAAAAAAACTGGAATTGTTCCATCTTCAACATTTACTGCTTTGGGACATTACAGAAAGTAAAATGAACAGCTTAGCATTTTGAAATTTCCTCTTCGCTTACACTGAAACTGATTCTAAACTACTCTAATTAGACACCCCCTATTTAATATAAAGAATCTCTGAACTTCAGATGGAGGTATCTGCCAAGAAAATCCGATGTTGCTTAAAAAAACAAAACTGCTTTTAAGTATTAAGTCTTTCTGCAGAGCAAATTTGATGGTTTTAATCAAAATGCTCATGTGCCAGACTGAAAACATATTTTTACATAATATACATTAGTAAGCTATTATTTTCTTTTACTTTGATTCCTCATTATATCTCCTAATTGCTTTTGAGGTGCTTAGTCAATGAATTTGAAGCACGTCCTCATAACCTCTCACCTTCCCTCTTGTGCATTATCCCCAGTTTTATGTTATATTCTTTGAGTATAAATTTAATTATGGCAATATATACAAGTCACCACTACTCCTGAAAACTATGCAGGAATTATACACTAGATTCTAAAAATCTAATCTTTGGAGATTTGAAGCCAAGATCCAATACCTCAAATTAGACGAGTCCAACAGAGACGGAAGAATATCAGAAGATGGATGCTCAGTGTTTACTAAAATAAGCTCCTAAGAGGTCATCTGTGTTAATTTATGTCTTGGTCAGAAATATTTATTTTAGAAGTTCAGTTCTGTATTTAAACTGTCAAAATTTTCAGGACAAAGTATTTTTAAAACACTAAGGAGCAAAATTATCTAAAATGTTAAAAGCCTTAAGAGAAAAAATAACCATGACTATGTCCCAGTTTGAACTGTTCTTCTATGGAAGCAAAAAAATGTCAAACAATTCCAGGGATGGTGAAGACAAGACTTTCTACTACTGCAGTAGTAGAGTGCTTTCCACATGGATTTAGATGTTAATACCAATCTAAGACTTAAACCAAAGGTAAAAATCCCAGTTTCTCTAATTTGGATCTTCAGCTTTGTCCTCTGCATTCTTTGATGTCTAGAACAGTTGTTCACCTAAGATTTATTAATTGTGGTCACATGCTAACTCACTTAAATGTGAAAACAGAACACGTAAATACAACTACTGTTAAGAGGTGCTTTTTCCAACAATACCATGAATATTACGTGTGAAATCACACTGGTTTATACATACAATTGTAAAGACATTATTTTGATTATGAAAGCAATTTTAGTCATGCAGTGAGCACTACAATTACCTTTTAATTTGTCAACCTACTAACAAAATTTATCTGACTCAACGTATCTTGAGAGCAGTCCTGTGGAGAAGGACTTGGGGGCTCTGGTGGACAAGAAGCTGGACATGAGCCAGCAGTATGCGCTTGCAGCCCAGAAGGCCAAATACATCCTGGGGTGCATTAAAAAAGGGGCCAGCAGGGAGAGGAAGGTGATTGTCCTCCTGTACTCGGCTCTTGTGAGGCCCCATCTGCAGTACTGCATCCAGACCTGGGGTCCCCCGTTCAAGAAAGATTAAGAGCTGCTGGAACAAGTCCAGAGGAGGGCCACTAAGATGATCAGAGGGCTGGAGCACCTCTCCTATGAAGAAAGATAGAGGGAACTGGGATTGTTTAGATTGGAGAAGGAAAGGCTCTGGGAAGACCTCATTGTGGCCTTCCAAAACTTGAAGGGAGCATATAAACAGGAGGGCAAATGGCTGTTTATGAGGGTGGATAGTGATAGGACAAGGGGGAATGCTTTAAAACTGAGACAGGGGAGGTTTAGGTTAGATATTAGGAGGAAGTTTTTCACACAGAGGGTGGTGATGCAATAGAACAGGTTGCCCAAGGAGGTTGTGGATGCCCCATCCCTGGAGGCATTCAAGGCCAGGCTGGATGTGACTTTGAGCAGCCTAGTCTAGTGGTTGGCCATGGCAGAGGGTTTGAAACTAGATGATCTTTGAGGTCCTTTCCAACCCAGGTCATTCTATGATTCTATGAATTGTGCACTGCAACAGAGTCAATGCATCATCTGGCTTCTTATCTGAAGTTAACAGTAATTCCTACGCATCTTCCAGTCTTCCAGGGCATATGCATATGTACAGAAAGTACAACAGCCAGATACAAAATGAAAGATTCAAGCCATATACATCCAACAAGAATCTGGTCCCAAATATGTTAATAACAAATTGCATTCATGTTCCATGCATGCAGATCAGTACAGTCTGCAAGTGGTCAAAATTTCTAGGTTGCAGCTACACAAAAATTCCATCTTATAAGTCAAATCTGTCAAAGAAAGGCATCCTTCTTTCTGATCTAGTGTACTCAGTGTCCAGACAGCTCTTCAGTATTTATGACTATACAGTCACTATCCACTATAAAAAACTAATCACAGGAATAATCTGTTGTAGAAAGAAGGATCAGAATAAAAGACATGAATCAAATACTGCTTATCTAGACAGAATTTACAAGTCATCTCATTAATTTGACACACAACACTGCGTGGCACAAAGATATATAAACCCATTTACAAAGTTCAACATTAAAATGATAAAACATCAACAGCCAAGCTCAGATACACAAGTAATGCATTCCCAAGTAAAACAAAGGAAAAAAATAAAATTTAAGAATGACAGGCTCAGAGACAATTCCGTTTTCCAAACTCTTCAATATTTTCCTTTTTGCAAATGAAGACATACATGAAGAGTAACATAAACTGTATTGTGCTCTTGAAAACATTACAGAAATTAAGGTCCCCCTAAAAGAATGGTAATTTCTGTAGAGAGGCACTGAATCTCTAGTATGTTGCAGAGCAGAAATCATTTGGTTTTTCCTGCTGAAAAAACTTTCTTTTTCCATATTATATTTCAGAGACACAGATTAAGATTGAATGAAGTACCACACACACACACACACACACACACACAAAAAGCATCCTATATGTTCTATCACTACATCATTTAAATTTATTATTATTTTATTTTATTTTTTAAACGTAAGCAGACAGTATTTCAGATACCTATCTAGAACTGGAAAAGACTACCCTCAGCCTTCCTATCTCTCAACACCTTTTTCTACACTAAGATGATTAGCAGCTTAAGAAGTATCAGACTGAGCTGTGGAGTGCTGAACCATGGGCCATTTGCAGCATTGAACAATCTTATCTGAGTTCTAATGGCTCTGAGGGCAATATCAGTAAGTGCCTCTGATAGCATACAAATAATCAGTACCAAAATGTTCTCTCACATTATTTGTATAACACCTATAAAATTTCTATTAAGACACCAAAATATATTCAGCATAATTTGATCCAATGTATCCAGAAGTAACTAGTGTAAAACACTGTAATTTAACATGGAAAGTTGAAGAAATTACTGAACGAAATTAATGCTGAATTTTCAGGCATGCCATTAACCACCATAGGAAGCCTCTTCTTTTTTAGAGGGACCAATCCAAGGAAACAATATTACAAGAAACGACCATTTCTCAGCTCCTGATAAGAGAGGTATTTATTTTAAAGGCAGGAGCTTACTGCTTGTTGGAGCTGGCAGTTCTGGTGACCTAAGCAGGCAACAAAGCCAACTGGCTTACTTCTTATATGGGTTGTTCTATATTCAACAACAAAAAAGTATTTTAAAAGTTTATTAAAAATAATAACACACACAAAAAAGGCAAAAAACAATGCACCAGTGTATTGTCCAATAGAATTTTCCCAGTCTTTGAAGCCAAAGTGCTCGAAGCTGCATTTTTAGCATCTGAGAAGCAGTGATATTTAAGATTTGTTTTAGAACGCAGCTAAATTCAGACAGCCCCTGAAAGTGTCCAAATCGTTCTTAGAGAAAGTAGATTCCAGGATGTTAAACAGATGGGAGTTGAGAATTAAGACTCTGGATGCAGTTCTTGATCAGATGCTTAAGCAGTTAAGTAGTTACCTTGGACAATTCCATTTAAAAAATTTACACACACACACACACACATAAAAAAAAAAAAAAAAAAAAAAAGCAAACCATGCCTCAGACTGATTTATTACTGTTACCTACATAAATGACATGAATGCTGTAAGGCTAGCGTTGTTTCTATGCTTGCAAATCACAGGATGAAAGGCACAGCGTACATCCAAAGCAGTAGTAATAAAACTAACTGTTCAGTGTAAAAGCTATCTTGGGCTTTGAAGAACTATCTTTTTCCTTGAAACGTGTGAATATCAACCCATAGCAGGATTAACTGGCACTTGACAGTTATTCCACACTGCCATAAAAATTCCAAAGGTGATACAGTACTTGTATTTGGAAACATTATCCTTCATCAAGAGAATGGCGTTTCCAATTTTGGGATAAAAAAATTACATCAATACAACGTTGACTAGGACTGCTTGCAGTAATAAAGAGTTATTGTGTATGGAGGTGGGCACGTATGGATCAACTCGAGACTGGAAGGAACTGCAGTTGGAACACAAAACTTAATGGAGAGCTACACCAATAGGAACTGCTACCTCCTTTTGAAGTCCCTCCAGGTTAGGTTGAATGTCAAATGCAGAAATCAAGGGTCAAGATTGATTCTTCTTTTCTTCCTGTGTCCTTTAATGATGCTTTTTAAAAGCATTTAAGAGTTGTGAAGGGAGATTTTCTGCAAGTCTTCAGACATTGTAAAAATTTCAGACACTTTACTGTATACAAAGTCTCAGATACTTGATGTTATAATGTCTTAAAAAAAAATAAATAAATGCTTTCAGTTCCTAAGAAATACTGTCTCTAAGACAGCCTTACCAATGGTTCTATTTCTATCACAGATATTACATCTTGGCTGGACTATAACAAATTTCTCCTCATAAAATTCAAAATGGCCTTTTTCCAAAACTAGCCTTAAAAAAAAAAAAAAAAAAAAAAAAAAAAAAAAAAAAGCCTTTAATAAATCTAGCACCTGAAAACTCTGTCAAATACCAGCATTTTATTAGTAGCATAAAAATATACAGTGAGTTGTTATTATAAATAAGTTCTATATGTTTTCTTTGAGAAGTATTCGTATTAAATACGGGATGTGGGGGAGGGGGAGAGGGGGGGAACACATTTATACCAGTACAACAAAATTAGCTCTAAATTACTCGATCTTACTCGTTCTTTTTAAACACAGATTTTCAAGAACTATTTCATGAGATTAACAAGTTACAAACTCCATAGACAATGTCTTTCTATCTCCCTAAAGGAACATGAGTTCAGTGGGAATCTGGGTAACCTATAACTACCTTTTATTAATACAGTGTCATCTTTCAGGTTAACTATTTAAAGGTTCTAACATGATGAACTGCAAAAGCTCTTTTATTATTAATAACCAAATAACTAATAATAATAAGAGTCCTAGGTACAAAAAGACTGCACCTGCTGGCCTTTGAAGAATATTGATTAGCAAACATCAAGAGCTAAATACCCAAAATGACTTAGTTGCAGGTACCAACATTCAGAAATCACCAATATTCTTGAATATCCTGCTCAATGGCAGCCTAATCCTTCATACAACTAAAGACTACAGTAAGGGGCATTTATGCTATTTAGGCAATATATGCAAGACCACGTAAGTTCTAACATTCAGACACTTGCAGCGTAGCTAAGACCATAGCCCTAACAAAATTACGCAACTCTCCAAATTACAGATTTTGTGCAAAATGTAGCTGGGCATAAGCAGACCAAGAAAAAGATTGGTATTCAGGCTGATTGCAATGTCTGGAGAGCCCATGCATTTGTTCTCACAACACCGTTTGGAGAAAGCATTTAAACTCGAATGTTCTGCATCTCAGATGATTGCCCAATGTACCAGGTTGCTTATGAGCTAAATCTCAGTTCTCTTGCACACACAGTTTTACTCTGCAACAGCAACCAAACAGTCAGTAGAAAGGATGGAGAAAAGGAGAAAGGAGTTACCGTCAGTACTGCACTGTCAGAGAGCAGGACTAAACCATGATGGAAGGTGTCATGAAGTAGCTGTGAAGTGAGAATATTCCAGACTCAAGAGAAGAAAAACCTAGCAAAACCAACTTCTGGGACATAAGTTGAATCTATTCAAGGAGTAGAGTCATATGAAAATAAGTCCTCAGTGGGAAAGTCTTATTTGTCTAGCCAGTAAATCTCAGCAGATAACTTATGCTTAGCTTTCTCATTTCTTGTGAGAAAATTCTGGCTATCCAAACGTCAAGAGATAGTACCCCAGTAGCAACTCAAAGGAGAGAGATTTACCCAGCAGGTATGGTGGAAAAATGCTAAAGCCACACGTCTGCCCTCAGCATTTCTTACTGTTTTTCTTAAATCACACCCTGCCAACTTGCAAGTTCCTAATAAATCTGGTTTTAAACACCTAAAAGGAGTCCTGAGCACCAACTCAAGGCTTGCAAGAAGTTACTATAAAAGTAAGGAAATTCAAGAAGAGTTTAGGTATGTAGGTGCAAACCGCAAACCTAAATCACTCTCAGTTGGCACTTCAACTTTGGAGGCAGAACATTACCTGCAATATACTGTGTAACCACACCGCATCTATTCATGCCAACAGTCATCCTAGTCTGTCATTCTGAGCAGCATGGACCCAATCGTGTTGAACAAACACTGAAACATCGCGTGATATATTCTTTCCTTGACTCAGTTGGCTTTAAATTCAAGTAGTAGAACATCTCAGAAAACCCTGCATCTTGACAGATAGCCTCCAGAAAGTTAATAAATACCCTTGCCTTAGGAAAGTCTTAAAAGATATTCTACTTTTAATAAAATCCTGTGGGGTAGCTTCTTATCAGTGACCTATCTCCTGATTATTTTAGACTAGAAACACACGATTCTAGCTCAGTGTATTCTGTTTCAGTTCAGCTACATCAGCTCTGGTTTATTTACTCATTATCACAGATGACCACAAATTCGACCTTGCTTTCACAGGAAAGTATAATTAAAATCCCAGATGTGTACTGTAAATAAGTTCTAGCAATTATCAACTACTTGACTACTCACAAAAATAAATAAATAAATAAATAAATAAAAATAAATAAAATTGTAATTGCTAAAACAAGGTGCCAAGGAGATTACTTTCTCTTCTTTTCAGATATTCTGTAGACTGAAAACACAAATTAAGCCATATCCCAAATTAATTAGAAAGAATTGAAAACAGGGTGATTTTACAATAACGAAGAAAATACAATGAAATTAATATGAATTAAATTACAAGAAAACTTCACAGGTAGAGCTTTAAGTTATGCCATCATTGCTCTAAAAAAAAAGAATAAATAGTACATGAGGCCCACATAAAATATGGTCCTATATATTGATTCCTAAGTAATCTGAAACAGATAAACAGTGATATGAAATACATCATGCTTCAAAAGCAGTTCAGGAGGAACATAATACATTTGCGTATCTCACAATGAAATGCAGTCTTCAGGTGAAAATAGAATGTTCCAGACATAAGTGGCATTTTCCTTTTTTTCTTTCTCCATTACATAAACTAATATCATTAGCCTGAAAAAATCTGCAAATACGCAGCAAGACACTGCATTACTTGGAAGTGAGATTTTATAAATAAGAGAGCAACAGACATTAAAATGATTTTTTTGGTGTTGTTCCAATTTAGTCCTAATTAAATTATCCTGGTTTCTGCGGTCATAGTAAATTGTAATAGTTAATACTGGAACAAAACAAATTAAGGATAGCTGAGGAATTCTGGAAAAAAATTGAGCCACTTTTTAAATTTTTTTTTAATAAAAGCCTTTCTTTTCACTTTCACCCTCTTTTTCACTATCAAAGTAGCACTACTATGAACATGAATGCATTCTTCTTTGAAAATGATGTTTTCTCTGTCAAAAGCAGGATCTTGATGAACGGGTTGAAAGTCTACTTCACTGTTACTGCTGGAACACTACCTTTAGCTTTTGTTACAAGTCACTCTATAGCTTTACACAGTCATAAAGAATGAAAGAAATGTTCCACCTACAAAAGCAATTACTTCTTCAGGTGGGTAGCAGTTCACATACTCAACATTTGAATTAAAAAGAGCAAATCTGAGCAGTGATATGGTGATGTTGTAACTTATATGTAAATCAAGAGAAAAAATAAGAGAAAAAAAATAATTTTGTATTCTTCTGCCACATAATTAACAGCATCAGTATGAATGACGCTACAATGGTGTAAATTTAGGTTTTTTCTATAACTGAATTTGTGGCTTAGAAAGAAGACACAATAAAGTAAAATGAGTCAAGATTTCATCTGTGAATTAATCAAGAAAAAGTATGTATTCAATATGGTGGCATCAATGATTCCTAAAATAACTACAATTTTCTTACTGTTACAGAAACAGGTTGTAAAGAGCTCTCCCAATGATTATCTTGGAAAAGTACTGCTCAGATAGAATCAATTATACTATCCACTGACAGATGCTTATTAACCAGTTCTTTAAAGTAGCCACTAAAGTATATTTCCCAATGTCCTTGTTAGCCTGCCACCAAATCAACCATGAGAAAGTGTTTTGTAGTTTTCAAGTTAAATTCATTACTCCCAATGAAATGGATTTCATCTCTCCCAAGAGATTAAAAAACAGTTACTAAGATATTTAGGACAATCTTACCATCCAGTCTAATGTCTTCCAGAAAAAAGCAAACTCAACTATTTCAAGTTTTGTCTATTAAAAATACATTTTATAAACTCTGTAGTATCAATTAATACTCTTTAGACTTTCTCTTTTGTATACTCTTAAAAACAGTGCCCCAGGGTAGACACAGGTAAGTATCAAAGATAAATCACATCCAGTGTTCAGAGCATTTAATAATTTGTAGACAGTATTCACCTTTTTGACAACAGAATTATGACTCATAACTTTTCCTGCAACTCCCAAATCACACAAGTTGTATTCTGCTATGTTATATATCTGTGCCTCGTGGTTTTCATTTTTCCTTTATATTATACACTAGTATTCAGTATATGTTATGAGTTGATTTCAGACCATCTGATTCATCACAAACCCTGGCTTCAACCAAGGTGCATACAGCATCCACTCACAACCCACATGCCTCATCCTTGCACACTACAGATTGCCTAAGTCCACTACCCAGGTAGTTAAAATATAAGTGAATCCAGGACTGCACTTGAGATGCCTTCTCAGCAATTCTTTGTTAGGCTAAGAAATGTTCCTGAGAGAGATGTTTCAGCTAGACAGAGAACTAAATGATCTGTCTAATCCTGTTTCCTTACTTCATTTATGGGAAACAGAAGGAATAACAAATGGTACACAGATCACATTCATTACTTTACTGTTATCCAGAAGGCCAGTTTTCCTGTTCCATTATTTCCTCTCCCAACAGTTGTTTATAATCTTCTGATGCCATGAATGTATATCAGTTCACTGGAGTTCAATATTGCCTTATGTTTTTAAGGCATATAAACATGTGAAAAACATTAAGCTTCATCTGTGAGATAAAAACAGAGCAGTTGGTTCTCAAGCAGCCTTATCCTCATGCTGACTGCTCTGAGCTTTAAGCAGACACATTTGTGCATACATGAGCAGACTGGAGCTAATAACCTCACTTGAAGAGGGTATTTGAGTTCTACAATTTATTTGAAAAATGAACCACTATCATTTTGATAGTTTGATCAAAGGCTTCAGGAGATAGCCTATTTGACTCAGCTTCAATCTCCTTAGATTCATTTAAGGATTCTGAGAGAAGCTTTTAGGACATGACCCTTCCACAGCCTTGCCCTTTTCATTTGGATCCCTGGGAACAAATTCCTTCCAGATAGAACCAGGTTCTGCAAATACATTTAGAAAATCTCCTAAGTTAGTTAGCTAACTTTGAACACAGACAAGGAGAAGACACCAATAGTGGCTGAGGAGAAAGGGATGAGGAAGGCTGAATTTAGAGAGAAGAGGTCTGCAAAGACGGCTTTTGCTATCTGGAACCCTCTTCTAGAAAGATGGCAGGTACATTTCCCTTGGAAAAGGGGAACCCTTAAGATAGAAGGAAATGCAATGGCTTGTGAGTGTACAGAGCAAGAACAGTAAATTGGGGTAGACTAGAACATAAAACTAAGCACTGACCTTTGAGAAGAGAATGACAATTAAGAGCAATTTATGGGGGGGGGTGAAAAACAACAACAGAAACACCCCACATTTCATTGTTTTTGTCATCAGCATTCACCTGGGCCAAACAATTTTGTTCCCCCCCTTCTACTCAGTTGTGTCTAGGCTCCAAGTGAACAAGCCCCTATGATTTTGGTGGTTATTTGTTTTTCTCATCCTGCAAGAATCATAACTTCATCTAGTCCTTTAGGGCAACTACAGTCCTCTGCTTTAACTTCTGATTTCTTATCCTCCTCTATTTAGAGTGTAAGACATTTTTCCACAAAACTGTGACCTGCTTAAGAGTCTTAGAATGCTTCGATAGATAGAAAAAAAAAAAACAACAACCCAGTTTTACTTAAGTCATTTTTTATTAAAGGTAATTCTACTAGAGCAAAAAGATTTAAGTAATAGCAGAATAACTCAAGTCTTCAGAAAACTAAATACTACTTAATTACAGCTACCTTCCCATAAAACACCTAAAATAAGTATGTATTGCACAGTAAAAAATACTTTCATAAGAAATCAGGCAGGTACGTACCATAATATTAGGAGAAAACATTTTACATTAATGCATACAACTAACATGAATAGAAAGTAGTGTGATTTTTAAAAATTTATTTATTAATATTACTATTTTAAGACAAGTAAGAAAGAGCAGATACTAGTTACTAGATTTTTTCATTAAGAATATTTCATTAAGAATACAGGTGACAAAAATAGCACCAAATGAGAAACAGTTATAGCAAACTTTTTATGCTTACATATTCTAGTACTAAAATATTCTTAGACTTTTAAAAGATTAAAGCAGATGATTTCACCTAGACAACAGCTTGTGGTGACAGCATATCAGACATCATGATTCCATTAACTTGGATAAAATAGTTTGCTGAAGTATTTTAATTTACATCTGTGAATTCTGGAGTAATTTATCATTTAGATGTCCAACTTATTGAAATAAGAATCAGTGTTAAAAATTAGTATTTTCAGTGCCATTCTGAAGTACGTGAAATTGCTACTTTTATGTTCCACATCCTTATGCACGTTTTAAAATGTTTCTATTTTCCAACTTACATTATTGCAGTTTACAGATATCTTGGAGGACACTGTTTCCAAAAATACAGCAGTTTCATATTAAACATAACTGGATGTTAGAGAAGTTAACATATGTAAAGAGGAAAGAGCTAGAGGAAAAATATTTGAGTTCTCCTATTGTGGAATTTTCTTCATGAGGAATTTTTATATTCTGGAAAAAGAATATTTACCTTTACAAGTCAAGTCATTTGAAGAAGCCCAGTAATTCTGTCATGAAAATACTTGACACCTGTTACAAAAAGTTTAAGTAAAACAATGCTTGGAAAAAAAATAAACCTCCCATTACCTACTGCCAAAGTAAAAACTACTCAAGATGCTGAAGCTTTTGGCAAAGCATAAAAATACACCTAGAGATTAACTGCATCACATAAGTCATTTCATTCTCAATTTCATCATTTATTCTTTTTATTTATAGATATAGCTTTAATCGGTCTCTGTTCTATGCCCACTGTGAAAAGTTCCTTACCCTATCAATGAATTTATTCATCCACTGTCTTCTTTTCGTTTTTACAACTAACAGAACCTTATATCTGCAGAAGAAAAAACAGAAGATCACAAACGTTTGGAGAAAAGATGCAATATGCCTAAAAAGCAACATAAAAAGCTGCTTTTCCCTAACCACGACATTTAGGAAGAAAATCTCCAATCCCTCTAGAAAGATCTTTACTTCAGGAAGTCAAACTATTTCTAGAGAGAAGTAGTAGCAAAAAGGACAATTTGACTTTCCTCTTCCCCACTGCCAGAAGCATTCTTGCTTCTTCAGGAGTGAAAGGGGCACAAATGCTCTTTCATCAGCTTCTGCTTTGTTTGTTCATCCTCCAGAGCAGCTCCAGACCTCTCTGCTGTTGCTCAGCAGTTTCCTAAGAGGCAGCAGAATGAGCTCAGGCTGCCTCAGTTCTACAGGTTTGGATGCTACTTGCCAAAATACTGTGGGAGGAAATGGACAGGCCCAAAGGAAGGTAGTAGCACATACTGTATAAAGAAACAGCTTTAATTTCATTCCCCAAATCTACTTTAACTTGGTCACAACATTTTCAGCTATTCATTCACTGTACTCAGCAGAACATATCAGTGCATACCAGTTCTTTTAATACCTACAACCACAAAAGCTGTACATTTAGGGCAATGTTTGCCATGCATGTCACTATCTAGTCATCCACAACCAAAATTTCTTAGAGTTATACAGAAAAGGTAAGCAGGACTCTGATATTTAAGGAAGAGGCAAAGTGGAAATCAAATTTAGCAGTATTGGCTAAAGGTAAAACCTAAGGATATTTTCTTTTTTAAAACAAGAACAAAAAACCACAGTATAGAAACCTGAGAAGCCTCTCTTCACTTGACACCTTGGACTCCTCTGTACTAATAATGAAGTTTTCAGTCTGGCTTTACAATACTTAACACAGTCCAACAGTTGGCCACAGCCCATTTAGTTCTTATTCAGTACGAAATGAAAAGGAAGCTGTGTGAAACCTGCAGGCAACATGGAAAAGGGGGTTTCTTATATGAAATAGGAGTCCAATTTGAGAATGTATCTGAAGACTGGTTCACAGCAAAAGATTCAGTTAGCAAAGAACCATCACCAGTCCCCTTCTCCTGAGATGTGATAGATGTGTATCTGCTGAACCTCCCATGCAACTACTCAAGATTAAGTTGCACCACTGTCCAAAATTTACATTAGTTGCCTTCTGGCTTCCTAGAATTAAAACTGCAAAATCTTCAAAATGTGTGAATTACTTTCTTTGTTCAAATGTCAATAACCATCTTCAGCTGCAAAACAAAGCATTAGTCAACGGGATCCTTGGATTTACCAATTGTTACAAAGCAAAGACCTTCAGGGTGAATCAATGAAGCCATCTGTGGTTTTAGACTTTTTTGTTTGTTTGTTTCTGTGGCTTATTTTTTTCCTTCCTTTTCTTTTCTCCTGCTTATAGCAGGGCAGGGGAACAAGGGGGAAGGAGCGTGGCAAGAAGGTAAGTCTGTACCTATACATATATATTTTTAGGGAATATTAAGAGCAACATAGATTTGATATTTCTAGACAGGTACTGCTTTGAAGGCAATTAGGACAATAGTTTATATTCTGCAGTTAGAATATTAAGGAGTTTTCATCATAAAATGTGTTTTTTTTCCCCACATATAACTAATAGTTATTAGGTTATATAATTTTAATGCTTTATACAACTGCAATTTAACAGTGAAGCTTTCTAAGGAAAAGAAGAAAAATAGCAGTACAATTATTTTGCAAATTAATAATGTTAAGATGTATTAGTAGTAAGAGTTTAATAAAAATAGGATTGCAGCTACTTCCTGAGGCTTATGTGGTATCCCATGCTGTGGTGCAATGCTGCAGATATCAGAACACAGTGGGACTGTTTACTCTGTCAATCACTTGTCAATCTGTACAGTTTTCTACAAATACCCCCTTGTACTTGGCAGTAGTTTCACAAACCTCAGTAATTAAAATTTTTAACACAATCATAGACCATACTAAATTAAAGCCACTAACATGCACAAGAAACAAACAGTAATGTCATGGTTACCTTTGTACAGATAGAAATTTTACTTTAAGCATCTTGGAAATAATTTGCTGTACAGCTAGACTAACTAGATTTTCCAATAATAATGCAGTAAATAAAATGTTCAAGAGAAAGCAAGTTATTTTCTCCAGAAAAGACAGAAATCATCTACCTGGACTTGCGCAAAGTGTTTGACGCTATCCTACACAACATCCTGGTTGGTAAATTGGAGAAAAATGGATTTGATGGACAAGATCACTTGCTGGTAAGGAATTGGCTGGATGGTCACAGAGAGTTGTGGTCTACAGGTCAATATCCAAGTGGAGACCAGTGAAGAGTGGCATTCCTCAGCTATCCATGCTGGAACAGGTTCTATTTATTATTATTCTATTATATTATTATTCTATTTATTATAATTATTCTATTATATTTATTTATTATTAATATTATTCTATTATTTGTAGGTGACACGGGCAGCAGGATCAAGTGAATGCTCAGCAAGTTTGCAGGTCACGCCAAGTTGAGTGGTGCAGGTGACATGCTAGAGGGAAGGGATGCCATCCAGAGAAATGTGAACAGCCAACCTCATAAGATCAATAAGGCCAATTGCAAGGTCCTGCACCTGGGTTGGGGCAATCTCAAGCACAAACACAGGCTGGGTGGAGAACTGCTTCACAGCAGCCCTGAGGAAAAGGATTTAGAACTGCTGATTGATGAAAGATTCAACATAAGGTGGCAGTGTGCACTTGCAGCCCAGAAGGCCAAAATTGTATCCTGGGTTGCATCAGGGGAAGTGTGACCAGCAGGTCAAAGGAGGTGATCCTGCCCCTCTACTCTGCTCTCATGAGACCCCACCTGGAGTACTGCAGCCAGTTCTGGGGCCCCCAAAGCAAGATGGACATCGAGCTGTTAGAGTGGGTCCAGAGGAGGGCCAAAAGGACAATGTTCAGGACAAAAAAGAAAAGAAGAAATTATAGAAATTAGAAATGTTATACTCAAGAAACTGAGAAGACAGTTTTCACTGTGCTCGAGAATCTGATAAATGTGATAACTGAAGAAGATGTTTAAACACAATGTTTCATCCTTGCAGACATTCAAAGTCAGGGTGCATGAGGCTCTGAGCATCCTGATCTAGATGTTAGTGTCCCTGTTCATTGCAGGGGAGATGGACTAGATGACCTTTGAAGATCCCTTCCAACTCAAATGATTCTATGATATCCCCTGAGCTCTGACAAGTTATGCAAGAAGAAATAGTGACACCAGAAATTTTTGCTGATATCTTATCCATTAAATGATTCTCTATTTCATTGCACATATTTTTTTCTTTCATTGATCCATCTAAACAACATCTGAAAAGTAGATTTGGCTAACATAAAGCTCCTGACTGCCCAAGAAACTTAAGCTGGAACAATGTCAGATTATGGGTTTGATTGCAATACACATTGTCAGAGCTTGTATTGATGAGGAAACATAAACTCATGTACTGAAATTCCCTGTCCAATGATTCTGTGTTAAGAGATTGATAGGCTCATGTTTTCTGAAGAAACAAAAGAAACTCTTAACAGCTGGCAGAAAAAAAAAAAAAAAGTTCTGTCCAAAACCCAAAATATCTGTTCACAAAAACAGGAGAACCACTAACATCCTTCATCAAATCTAAATTGAATAACAACTCAGGAAGTAATACCTACCATATTTTAGACAAGCAATGTGAATTCTTCTTTTCTGGGATGCCTTACAGATATTTTGTGTCTAAACAACATCCTTGGGAATTGTAATCAGTATTACCAAACAGTCACATGCAACCCAGTGCATTATGTATCTGTAATTTACCATATTTCTTTATTCTGGTTCCACGTACGGGTTTTATCAGTTGGTGGTATAGTCTACCACTACCTTCTTTCAGAGTCATCTAACTCATTTCACACTGAAAAAAGTGTCAGAACAGTAACCAGCAGACTTGGGTAACAAGAACAAAAGGAGAGGAAAGGAGAGTCATAGAGATCAGCTCACTCAGTTAGAGTGCTACATGCATACATTATTGGAGTACTGGTTAGTACTGGTAGAAGAAAAAAAAATCTGGAACAACCACGTGGATTCTGAATTTCAAAAGGTAAGCATGTTATCCCAGACTACCATTCACTTCAGAAATGATGCCTAGTACTAGGACATTGAGTTGATTGATTTATCAGTCCAATTAATTTTAGGTCATAAAGACAGGGCTGGAGCCGGGACTGATGGAAATGGTAAAGCAGGGAAGATTAATTTTCTCATTACTATGAAAAATGCACAGCATCTTTCATCGACAGGCACATCTCTATCTTTCAAGATTCACTTGCAATTTACAGTATTGTTTCCTACACTTTCATATGCTTGCCTTGGCACCAGATCTCACTAAGATGCTGGCAGTGCCATCTGCAGCTCCGACAGCAACTCTTCTGTCAACAGCTTGATCTGGATGAGTCATTCAGCTTGGGCTAGCAAGCGAGGAGAAAAGCCTCTTAAGCTCATGTAAATAAGTCACTCAGTGAGCAGCATTAAACACCTTGCAAGGATGAGTCAGCCAAGTGACAAGACTGGATAAACTGTCTTCAACAGTTTGAAACTCTACCCCTGAAATTCAAAATTTTAATTTCTGAAATTCTAAATTCTGACACGGCCCAAATTCCACTGCAGATTCCTGCATCAGAATTCTAAACAGAAGACAGACATCTCACTCTACCCGAGGCAAAACAGCTCTCCTTAACCTTTGGTAGAGGAACCCAGAGAACCTGACATAAAGTGATCTGCCAGCCACCAGGGCTGGTACTTACAGCAGGTATGAGCACCATATGGTAGACATCCACTACAGGACACAATCCTCACTATCAGAGAAGCTAGGCATAACATTAAGAAAGAGACGATGTACTGAGTTTATACAGGAATTGTTTATATTCAAAGGAAGGAGAAGGGACTGAAAAAAAAATAAGATCTTTGTATTTTGGCAATATACTTCCCATTCTACAAATCTGATTTCTGATTTAGTTTTTTCAGGTCAATCTGCATTGAAAGCTACTTAAGGATACGAAAACATACTCTGGAACTATTTAAAGATATTATTTAAAAATAAATAAAAGTTTAAAAGGTGGAAATGTAGGTTAAATTTATGCAGCACAAGGGACATAAAAGGTTGGCAAGTAACAGGCTCCACACCCACAAGGGGGAGTCTGCTCCTGAGGATAGATCTCAGCACTTGCACTTCATTAGTTTGTGGCATCCAACAGCTCACTGGTCTACAATAGAGCAGAGAAAATTTCCAGCTAGCTTTAGGCTTTAATCAGGGATGTTTGCATAAGAGGAGAGTCACAAGAAGGGAAGAACAGGAAGGAAGTTGGAAAAAATTAAATTAGCATTCAGCTTTCACAAAGAATACATCTGTCTAAATACACTGATTTTAAAATGAAGAACCAAGCCCAGGGAAACAGGAATGGAACACATACTCAGAAGATATATTTCCTTTTCCTATTTATCTTGGTTCCTTTAGTATGCCTCTTCACTTATAATCTGCTTGGAAGTGACTACGTATTTGTTAGTATTTCCACTTTGGAAATATTTATCTTCATAGCCATGGAAATACATTCACATAAAGGCATCAGAGCTGCCAAATTTCTTCATTACAATTTGGATCATGATTGTAGAGACTGGGTTGTTGGCACTTGCATCTCACTGGACCTGTAACAGCAGACACTCATCATAATCAAGACATTATCACATTTTCCCTTTGTGGCTGTGTTTATTTTAGGAAATTGCCATGTGTTCAAACACTACCTAGGCTTACTTCAGAGTACCAACTCTATATAAAATTTCAATGCATATTTTCTTCTTTTCCCTTTACAGTTCATGTTTTCTGGAGCATTTACTACAGACTCACATCTCCAACCTCACATACAGAAACAAAATAGAAAGCATAAAACAAAGACCAAACAAAACCACATTTATCATAAATGCTTTAACCTCCTCCAAAAGCTCACCATGTTCCCTTTCAAAACTAGTTAATTGACGCCACATTTTTTTTTTTTTTTTTTTAGATCTCATAACTGGAAAGTTTTATGTAGTGTAATCCTCTTTAAACATTACACAATCTCAAAGGCACTGCTGATAAAACTACACCCAGCAGGATATTCTAATTAAGGCGAAAGCAAAATAAAGCATCAATTAAAATGTGATTTCTGGTCGTACACTATTTTCCTCTGGTAAGAAACTGAAAGAAAATAGAGAACATCTTTTCAATCTTCTGGACCACCCAACTTAAACTGAACAATGTTTCCAACTTTAATCTTATTTATTTTTTAATTATTGGTCATAGTTATATGGGTATTCAATTTTTTATTTTTATTTTTTAACCTAAACGTTTACAGAAAATAGAGCCAAGGTTTTCCACATATTGATTTGAAAAAGGGGAGATTCCTAGCAGTTCCAGGCAAATTCATTAACCATGGAATATCAAAATAACACCTGAGTAGTAGGCATGCACTGATCATTTTATGTCTTTATATTCTTATATTCTTAACTTTCTTTTGTTTCAACATTTGCCAAATTCATGAGACCTGCACTATTACTGTGCAGAGCAAGATGTTAAAACACTTTCTGTAAAATTTGTATTTAGCAAAGTAATTGGAAAATCTTTCTGAGTTCAGAAGCCAAAATAAAACACAATGGACAATATGCAGTCATACAACCATAATTAAAAAATGCAAGTAAAATGAACAGAAAACCAAAGATTAAAAACAGCAGACTTTCTTACAAAACAATCCCACACACAGCTAGATTATGCAAATAAATAAATAAAAGGCATTGAATATTGCTACAAGATCAAGTCTAAGTTCCATTTCCAACCAAATAGAAAGTAAAAAATATATACATATTTGTAAGGAATCATGAATTGGAACTATAGCATCCTTTACCAAATTTTTACTCTGTGTGAAGATACGAAGTTTCAAATCCGCATTTATTTCATCAATGGCAATGTAAGATTTAATGAATACAAGGTAGTACTTCTCTTAACTACTTTCTTTTGGTTAAACTCAGAGAAATCTTTTCCAGGCAGGCATATCCAACTTCATTTGGATCTTTCCTTTGACTACTTCTAAGAATGTGGGTTTTCTGTTATTGTTTATATGTTAACATCTTAAACACCATAACGAAGGCCCAAACAAGTACTATTGCCAATGTTATTTGGATACCCACATGTTATTCACTAAGGCCTTGCTGTATGCCAGAGAGACCTGCCTACAAATACTCATTACTCTTGTAGCACATACACAAAATGAAGGAGTGTTCATGATAACATTGCTTTAGTTCAGAAGTAACAAATCTTGATCTTTGCTAGAGAAACAGTAGCATAATCTAGTGATTTTATTTAGATAGAAAAATATTTCTACTTTTTTATTAAAACATGTAACAATCCTTGTCTACCTTAATTTATATTTATTTAAAAGAAAGCATTTGAGATAATAAATTGATAATACAACATCTTTCTCCCATTGTTGTAAGGCTCTTTAGACTAGATCCCATCATTTAAAAACTACCATGATGATCAGTAGCTCTTGTAAGACAAATATAACAGCAAACAGCATATTTCTAACCTGCACTAATACAATATTTAACACTACCAGATAAAATGTTAGCTTCTGCATGTTTCATACTTCCCATTACTAATTCAATCTCTTGGATCTATCCAGGCATGAGAAGTACAGTTTTTTAGTAATGCTTCCTCCTTCTTGAATCCGCTTCACCATTCTTATCAACTACATTATATAAAATCTAACTTAGGAACGTTTGGATTTTGTGTTGAGGGATATGGTTTAGTGAGAACTATTGGCGATAGGTGGATGGTTGGACTGGATGATCTTGTAGGTCTTTTCCAACCTTGGTGTTTCTGTGATTCTGTGATTCTGTAACAGTGCAAGCTGTCACACTGTAGAATAGAATTATCCATTGTTCCCACTTCTCCTCTTTGTAGATAAATTCACTATGAAGACAGCTTGCAATAGAAAGAGTGGTAAGGAGATCTGCACTGAGTAAAATTCGTGGCAAAGAAAGCTTTGATTTTCTACTACTACCATAACAATCCAACATCCATCCTTATTCCTAAATATTAAATCTTATGAATTTGTAATTCCAGCAGACTGACAAGTTCCACTTCTTTAATAAGAATTCATTTACTTTGGAAGTACTTCTAGCATTTTAACCTGAATAATACTGAATGTATGCCAAATGATCTATCTTAGGTCACCCATCTCAAAGACTTGCATCTTGCTGCAGAAATCTTTTCTTGATCAACCAACCTCCTAATTCAATTACATTTCTCCTAGTTTTGCTCTTTGTTCTCCCTCTGTATATGCACACACACAATACTACTATTCTGCCTCTATTCAACTCTTACATAACTAAGCTAACAGCACATATTCATTGTAAAGCCTCCTCCATAACTCAAATCCAGTTCAGTTTGATTTTATTTGGCTGAGGGAAAAAAAAAAAAAAAAAAAAAACAGTGACAAAACAATAGCTTTTGCAACTGATTACAAGAATAAAGAAACTCAGTATAGCCAAAATTCTAGTGAAATATTTTTAGTGTCACAGCAAACAGAGAAGACATAAAAAGCTTTTAAGGTGAACATTCCACAACAATATTAGCCAGAAGAAAATAACTCACCTTATCATTGGTTTTGCAAAACTACAATGTGTAGTCAAAAAATATTTTACATTCCATTTCCTTCTGTGATACATACGCACAAAATTGCACAATCTTATTGCTTCATACTGCAATGAACATTTACGCACATTATTATCCCTAAGTGTCATAAAATAGCTTTCTCCCCAGTGATCACAATCTTGATTTTTCCCTTAAGTACTTTGCATTGCCCACATTCTCCACCCCATACCCCAGGATAAGTAATTCTGGCATACTTAATTTATTTCAGATTTAAATCTCTTATTATTGTTCCCTCCTTTTAAATTTTTTGAAATCATCCCTACTAACAAATATTACTAGTATGCTGTTTGCACAGTCCAGATCAGTCATCAAAAGACGAAACAATGGACTCCATACAAATATTCCAGGCCAATACTATATCTTAAACTTTATCAGTCTGTGGCTAAACTGGCCATAGCACAGTAGCTTTTAGTTTAATTTCATACGCAAAATTTCAAAGTAAATATGGCAGTACACTGCACGTTGCAAAATTTGCTTCCATCTTCACTCATCAGCTCTCTAGCTGAAGAAATTTTACTCTTTATTTTAGAGCCCACGGTTGTACAATTTCCTGCTTATTTCCTAGACCAGGAAGTCTTATAATACAGTGTAAGACTGTGTTCTTTCGAACAGATAAAGCCATTGTAATCAGTCAGAATAGTGATGATGACCTGCTACTGCAGTTAATACTATCATATCTGGCTATTCTCACTGGTGAAAGGAGAAGTAATATTATTGTGATCTTTTTTCTAGATGAAATTTAATGTCTTCCATACCTACATAAAAAGGAAAAACTGACCGGGAGACAACACATTTGCACTTCGTGTAGACTGAGAAATTCTGACTTCTACACTTATTTCATGAATACTACACCAGCAAACAAGAAACAATCACTCCTTGATTAATAGATAGGCTCTCTATTTTGTAAGAGTTCTGTTTTCATAAAATCACTCAGCTCTAATGAACTTCTTTTACTGGTGATATTCTTTTGTCCTTTTGTCTTGCAGAGGCATAAGTGATGAGGAGAGTACCAACATTACAAGGATTAATACAGTAGAACTTTTATAACATTTGAGAAATAGAAACCCAAAGGTTTACTCTACTGAATTTACAAACTCATTACTACAATTAATGAGGAAAGCCAGTCTCTTGCATTTTACAACGAATTCAAAATTCATGAAAAGTAGAATACGATAGAACTAATTAATCATGGACTGGATTTGGTCCTAATGGCAGAGCACTGAGGAATTTTCTCTGATTTCAGAAATATCACTATTTTCCCAAAACACATGTGAATATGTCTTGGGATGTTTGGTTTGCCTTTTTTTTTTTTTTTTTTTTTTTGGTTTCACACAGTTTACTCTCTCTCTAGTTCTGCTAAGCCTTTCAGATTTTTTCCACCACTTTAAGACACACATTTACACCCTTTTCTTCTTTCCATTTAGCCTTTCATATCTTTACACTCAGGGAAGCAGCTACTACAAATACCCATTCATTACATTAGCTGTTATCCTATCTTTGCAACCCTTCCCTGTGGGCCTTATCAAACTTACAAGATGCAACCTTTTCAGTTTTGAGGTCAGTCAGCTACTTAAATCTCTTCCAGCTTATCCACCATTTCTACAAAAAAAAAAAAAAAAAAAATCCATAGAAGGAAAAGAAGAAATAAAAAGACAGAGAGACTTGATGTTTCCTATCTGCATTGTACTAAAACACTAATAAAAGCACTGAACCATGGCCACCAGACTTCCCCTCATGCATGCTACAAAGTGCTACCTTACAAAGTGCACATAGCCCTTCTGTACAACACTGTGAAATACACATTCACAGCAAAACAGAACAAAAATGTCATTGAACTGTCTGAACAGAGGGGGAAACAAAAACAAAGAGGTAAGGATTTTGTCTCTTGTATGCATTACCCTAAGAAGCCTTCAGAGCATGGTCCTGTAAATACCCTTGAGCCACGAAGGGTCTGCACCTGGGCCTGGCTATAGTGATGAAAAGGACTCAGCAAGTCTCAGCTTTATTCCCTGTGAGGTGGGTCTGAACAGCCGCTAGCAGCCCCTCAAGTACCTGCAGGAGAGAATAAACCCCACTCTGTATTCAAGAGTGACCTTTTCCAAATAACACCACCAGCCGAGGCCCCAGGACTCTTACCACAAGATCAAGACAACAGGCTCAGCTCTTCCTTGCTACAGCCCTCCCTTCAGCTCTCCTCTTTGAGACTAAATGCTGCACTTTGTTTATTTGCGCTTCTCCTTACCATAAGGAGGGTCCCTGTAATTGCTGCTTAGAGAGTTGATGTGGTCTACCCACGGGATCCTTTGCATCCCACAACAGTGCACTGTGGCTTCAGCTGAAGTTTAGCCTGTATCTTACTGCACATGTACTTATTCACCAGTTCAAAGAATCTAAAATTCTCTACCAGAACTGCACTGTGAAGAAAAGGCAATGTAAGTGTGGTGCATGGCAAGCAAGCCTCCTTTTTATCCCAAGTACTCCTCCATCTGATATCCCAACTCAGAGGAGAGGGACAAACAGAAATTTCAACTAAAAGCACTGAAAGATGTCGTCAATGAACATCATTACTCTGCTTTAACTGAAGACAGCCAAGAACTTACAAGAAAAGCAAATGCAAATACTTCTGACAAGCACAGAACTGAATATTAAGTTTCAATTTAATAAATATATTGGGGTAAGTTTGGAAAATGTTGAAATCTCACTGGCAAATAGAACTTGTGCTGCAGCTGTAACATCTCATCAAGGGTTGGGTGTTTCATCTCATTTGTATGGAGAAAAGAAACATTTTACTGTATCAGCAGATTCCTAAGTTTTTTCTAACTCACTTATTGATACTTGTAAGGGATATGATCATCAGTAAAAATGAAAAGTATATAAATTGTTGTCAATTATTGAATTAAGCTGGGCTGTGTTTTCATTCCTAATCTATTGGCATGCTTTAAAGTAGGGGCTTTCCTTCTTAAGCAGAGGCAGATTAAAAAAAACACCTCTAACAAAGAACTCCAAAAACATCTCAATGTGGCCATAATTTTGTAATTTCAGTTTTTACTACAGTGCTTATAAAAATATATCAGTGGAAGAGCAGTTGCTCTTTAACCAAGAACATTTCATTTAGCTTTAGCTTCAGGATGAAAAAAAGTTCTCAAACATGCTTTGTAGGGCAACATTATTGCAAAAAGCATTTGTAGATCAGCATTACAACAAAAAGCATTATTAAGGACCAAGAGCAAATTAAAGCTTTCAGATAGCCTTGACTTTGATACAATGGAACATATGAAAGTAAACCTCCATTGCCTCAAGTGGGTATCCATTTTTGCAATAATGTTGCTTCCCTTGCCAATTCCTGAATTCTTTTAAAGAATTCAGACTGTAGCTGCTACAACCAATGCGTGATATACTGTCTGTTTCAAACATTTTTTTCTTAAAAAAGCTCACATACTATTATTGCGCATACAGGCAATCCTTGTACAACAATCCTGTCCTGAGCGCTTTTTTCTTTTTTTTTTTTTTTTTTTAATAACTATTATAAATACATAGAATATATCAACAAGAATTTTAAGTCTTTCTTTTGAATGAAAAACATGAATTCTCAATGCTTTTTACAAGAATGTACGATTAAGGAAATGCTTTAAAAGCATTCAAACAAGATACATTTTTTTCCTAAGTGAGTAACTTTAGAGAAGCTTTAAAACAAATTCAATGCATTTAAACGCTATATAAATCAACATTCAGGATGAAGGGTCAACAGGGGTTAAACTGTCTGTCCTTCTTGACTACATTCATAAATGTCTTTTCTGGCTTTACTTATAGAAGCAACTGCACCGTATCTTGGATATTAAAACCTCCAAGGAAACCAACAATAAAAGCCGCTAAGAATTTCACAAGTTTTTTTTTTTTTTTTTTTTTTTTTTTTCCTTAGGTGTTAATTAAATGATCATTTAACACTGAAATGTAAACACAACATTTTCATCTACTGACAGCCTAGCCTATTATAAATCCAGGGTAATAAACGTCCTGGTGTTAATACTCTGAACCAAGTTCCCACAACACACTAAGATGCCTTGTCATGTCTAAGGTTAAGCATCTAGACACAAAACAAAGATTGTGCCTACTCGACTTCCAGTTCAATTTTCCCATCGCCCAGTGACCTAGGTAACACTTTGAGCAATAAAGAATAAATTTAATTTCTCCAGCATTTTGTGAGGATTAGGAACAATTGTTGGCCTGCAATGACTTTTTATCCTTGGATTCTTTCTCTTCCAGAGCATTCCTCCAGTTCTAAAAGAAATTTCTGATGGTTTTAGACACAGAACAAACAGAACTTTAAATTAGGCTTTTTTCAATCAATTGGAACTGTTGGAGGGGAAGCAATCAACCTTTCTTTGGACTCTTCTCAGCTATTCAGTTACTTCAGGCTTTTATCTTCCACTCGCAGAAGAAATTCGCCATCATAGGGACGAGTCTCTATACTTTCGCATTTTCCTTGGCCTGATTTATTCCTTTCTCCATTTTTTTTTTTTTTTTTTTAAATCAAGAAGACACAGCTCACTTAAATGTCCACTCTGTGCAAGTTGAAACTTACAGATGTCCTCTTCATACGTAACATTTCACATCAAGTTTCTGCACCACATAATAATGGCATTTCCCCTGACATGCCTTTTTAATTCTCATTACTTCTGTCACTGATACTTAGTTTCCTACTTAACTTCTGCCTAAAAGGTTTCCTATGTCACAATTCACCAAACCTGTCAAGGTTAACCCTCCAGGAAAACCTCACAGACTAACACTGACTGTAACACAGTTACAGGTGATCTCAAACTTGTTACTTGCATTTTCACATAAAAAGAGAGAAAAAAAAAAAAAAAAAAAAAAAAAAAAAAAGCTGTTACTCAATTCTCCAAATTAATCACTATCATATCAACAAAAATATGGAGGGTAATTACTTACATTCAGAGCCAACGAGGTCAAGACGACCTGAACATAGCTACCAAAGTAGATTTCTTAATCGTTTTGAATACTGCCATGTTATTTTAAAAGTGCTATGGCCTGAATAAGCATTTTTTAGTGTGATTAGCATTTAAATATCAACAACGAACAACATAAAAGATTTTGAATACCACAGATTATTTGTTGGTTCAGAAGAATCACAGTAAGCTATAATTCTGTCTGCTTGATGTTTAATATGATTTTCACATTAAGGTTAAAAGAAATTATAAACAGTTTTGGAATGTTTTCTGTAATGAAAGCCAATAGGTAGAAGCACAAACAAACACCCAGTGCAAATACTAAAGCTATAGCTTCAGTATTGCAGATTATGTAAAGATTTAATGATCTGCTTAGCTGCAGAGTTAGCTTACAGCCCCAAAATCTCAAGCAATTTGCCATTTTATCCCATTGCAAACGAAAAACTGCTATTAAGAAAAAAAATGTCCTTTGATGAGTAAAGAAAGACAAACTGAACAGCAATTTAAACATACCATCCAATTATCACAAAATTAAAAACAAATAATGATATTGAGAGACACATCTCATGAGTTATTTTTTTTCCAGTTTTTAAAAATATCACATTACTACATCAAGCAGCGATGTTTAATTCTGTGCATTTGGTACACTATTTTTTTACCCCTATGCAGCAGTGCTGTAAAAATACAAAAGATAGCATAGCTCATGAAAAGCACACAGATTAAAAGACTCTGAAGTACCAAAGGGCACAAAGATTGATATTTGAAGTCTAATTAATAATGGTCAAACATAGCGGTAATGCATTTTACTCATCGTTCCTCCCTCCTCCCCGCTCCCCACGATGATTACATTTCAAAAGTTCATTCTGGTTCCTCCAACACTTCCACTCAACTAAAGCTAAGGCTGAATGTTTGCTGTTGCTAGGATATAACTACTGCAAATTGCACATGAAATGCATATATACATTCTTGTTTCTGTGCTTGACAAATAAACCACCTGATGCACGGTACAAGTTTTTTCAGTGCTTCCAAGATCTCTATAGAGTCACCTTGTCATCTTTTACCGTACATAAAAATGGCTTATATCTGAAGCAAAGCAGTAGTGGTATTTGTTTTGCTCACTGCATTGTAAAGAGTGATCGGATTTTTAGTTTTGAAATGTTATAGCAGAGAATAAGAACCAAAGGTAGAGGTAAGAGGATGAGAGGAAAGATGCACACACAAGGTAAGCTGCTCAAAATTATCTAGCTCCTGATTTACTTTTCTCCCTAGATTAAAAAATGAGTAGGTAATTGAAAAGCAAAACAAACAAACAAACAAAAACAAAACAAAAAAAAACCAAACAAGCAAACAAGAAAAAATGGTCTTCATAAAATCTTCCAGAAATTTATCTTCTAGATGTTCCATGCCAGAAATGAATGCCAGAGAAGAGGTATAACAAACCCAGCATGACAGGTAACCCACTCTTGATTATTGAGCTCCTCTGTACAGGTAACAAACCTCAATATCGGTAGTTTAACCATCTAGCAATTCTTGTATTCTTAAGTAGTTCTGTTTTTAGCTACAAATTGTAATAAAAGCAAAAATAAATCTCACAGAACTGACAATGAAATTGCAGCACAGGTTACCAAACTCATTCTGAAAACATTCTAGATTGGGGGAGCACAAGTTTAAATTAGTGACACTACGCTCCATTAGCAAATTTGAAAATGATGTGTCCACACTGCAAGAAATAGTAATTAGTCTTGTGTGTTAAAGATTTCCTTTTAATTACTAGCTTCCAATCACAAAGCCAAAACTGCACGCTCATTTTATACATATACTATATGCAGTAACTCTTTATTAAAAGGAAAAAAACTCTGAAAGATTACATGGAGACTGCTGGAACACCTCATAACAAACCATAAAAACTGAAATCAACAGCAGAAAAGAAAACACTACCAGGAAGGTTCTAAGAACAATTTCAATTAATTAATAGAGAAATCTTTTGTTAGACAACCAGCACACCTCTGCAATAAGGCAAAGCACGGTAATACCACAGCACAGAGCAGAAGGAAAGCTCTCCCGTTACCCTGATCCAACAGCAGCTCACCGACCAACCTGCCTGCGGAAGAAGAGGGACTCACCAACAGTGCTGTCAGGGAAGGGGAAACACCCCCTTGCTCCTCCTTGGATTTTTAATACCCAGAGTCACCTGTCTGCAGTTGCAGAAAGATTTCAGAGGCATGATAACAAGCATTTCCTAATGAGAGATTTCTTCACTAATTAAGGCATTCAAATTGAAGATAAATACCTTATCTACAAAATTACAGCTGCAGTCTCTCTTGTTATGCTTATCCCATTAAAAGGGACGGGATATGGCAAATAAATTAAGCCTCAAATACAGCTACTTTAAAAACGAAGCCAGCATCTTAAAATACTTTGAAACACTGCTTTAGCATCTCATATATACCACCACATTTTTCCTTAATTTTCCATTCCTATCTCTGATTGCTTTTTACCTTCGCCATAAGAAAAATAAAATATGAAAAGGTATGACAGGAAATGATGCAAATCACAGGTTCCCTTGCAGCAGCTGGAAAAACAGCAGAACTTTCCTTCTCCCCACGACAGGAGCGCGCGGGGCAGCGGGCGGATGAGTGATGATGGCGGCCCGGCCGGACAACGGTAACCCTGGCAACTGTAACCTGCAATTCCTGCCCAGCCATTGTGGGATTTATTGTGGCAGGGGCCAGAGAGGCCAAGAGTAAAATGAAGCAGAGACTATGGTGTCTGACACATCTAGTACCACACACTTTAATCATAGCTGGCAGAAATTAATTCAGGAGGAATTTTTGCAAGGGCCCCCCATGCAGCGTGGTTTGTCATTGTTGTTCTTGCTGCTGCTGTTCTGGCCTATGATTATTTTTAAAAGTTTTTATTTTTTCCCTTTTTTAATGTTTATGTTTTTTCTTTAATTATTAACTATTTGATTTTTGTTTTGTCTTCAAGTCACCAACAGACATCTTAGAACCAAGTGTTTATTTTTCCTTCAGAGGAGAAATTTCTCATTCACAACATATTTCTTTTCAAGTACATCATATTAGACATCTTTCCTTTCTAACATGCAAAATCAGACCATGTCAACAAGAAAGACGGCTTCTTTCAAAGCCAGTGTTGCCCCAGTTCATACAAAAAATACTGGCCAGTAAGGGAACTTCACCTCCTTCCAAGTGCAAGAAATGAAAACTAAAAGGGACAGGCTTTGTGTCTAGAATCCAATACCCTTTACATGCCACTGATTTAGAAAGGTATCTTTTAAAACCAAATTCTCCAAAAGCTTTGGATCTGGTCCTCGGTATCCTGCAGCAAACGGCAATCAATGAGCTGTGCTCTAACTAGCCAAAGAAAGCAGTCAAAATCCATTTGCCTCAGCTAAGCCCTCTCCAGCTCCCCGCACTAAAGCACCCTCATGGATGCTGGGTGAGTCACTGCGAGCAGGCACACGGGTCACTGGAAACAACACATCCTGTGCTTGCGGGAAAAGTACTTGTTGCAGCAGGACTTGTATTACCCCGTGGGATTTACAACAGCACCTATATTTTAACATTATTGCGTCAAAACAGAGGTTCATGTACGTTTTTCTTTGAAAGAGATCTTGCAAGGTAAGATTAATATACCCTTCAGCACTAGTCAGACTATTTTTAGCATGCTACTTCCTATTGAAATGTATGTGTCAAAACACCTCTGCAGATAACTCTTAATGGGAGAATCAGTTTCTGCTTTGACTAAATTATCCATTTTAACCTGTTCCAAGAGATTTCTCAGAAGGCTGATAAATCTGAAAGAAAATAACCTGAAAAATAATTCATCTAATTACCTTTGAAAATAGAGTCTCCAGACATGGGAAATAATGCACTGTCTCTTTTAAACTCTCAACCTATCGCTTTCCTTTACTTACACTTCCCATCTGTCAACAAGTGCTTGTAATTTTATTACACTGTCCTGTAGTTTATGCAGAGTTGGTATTATTTTACAGAGTTCTGTTAATGGACTGGATAAATGGTAATGCTATTTAAACTAGTCTCTTGCTCCAGCAAACACAGCTGCAACTGTACTACTATTTCTAGGCAAACATCTTGACCTGAACATGCAGTGCTCTCTCAACCCGTCCAAAGAGAAATTGGAGCAGACAGCAAAGGGAAAGCATAGCCGGCCGCTGGCGGCAACCAACTGTGTCTAATCATAATTCATATACAGTGTACCCTCTTTCTTTTATATTGCATTTAGGCTACACAACAAGCATATGTGCTTCTTCACCTGGCATCTCATTTACAGCCAAGGGTCAAATGGTAATTATTATTCACAGAAGCTCAATAGTATGCTGAAAACATGCAGTGCACACAATGTTTGATTAGCTGTTAAATGCCAAAAATAAATACTAAACCCAAACTCTATTATACATTTTATTGATCATGTTTAGAGAACTTTTAATTCTCCTTTAAGATATATTCATTTGGATATAGATATGCATAAGCACTTAAAACAACAGATGCAAAAAAAATAAACCGAATGACTTTATACTATTCAGAGTGGTCAAACTATACATAATCTGAAAGTTGACCAAGTAAACATTTAACTACTGTCAACCCTTTTGTTAGACATTTTTTAATTACAGATTTAGTTTAAGCAATCGCAGAATTTTAGTATCATTCTTATTTTCTTTTAAACATGAATACATTATAACCAGACATTCACTTTCATGGTCTGATCAACAATAACCCTTAGGCAGAAGAAATTTAATACTGTGAAGACAGTGATCTCTTACTTTCCACCATATACACTATGAGCAGTTGTGTGCTTTGTCAAAAGATATTACAGATTTAAGACTAGCTTTTATCAAATATACAATTCTGAGTTAAATATATTCAAGTATGATTTTGCCTGAAGCATGCATCCTTTTTTTTTTTTCCAGCAAATTATGGCTCATTTCTATTTTATACAAATTTAGATAACAACTTTACAGTATAGGTGGAATAATAAAATGATCATAAATCCCTTTCATTTTCCTTCCTGATGAAAGTAATATCTCCGTGATTGCTGATGGAAATCATAGAAGAAACCAAACTGTTAATATATATAAAACCACACATGAATATATTATAATATAATAGCAGAGAAAAAATGTTTTTGTTTGTCAAAACAAAAGCCTTCAGGAGCTTTCTGGTCTAGTAATTTAACAACTCATTGCATCTACAGGGAAGTTCAAGAAACAAAACATGCATCCAAAGCAAGCAAAAGAAACAAAAATACACAGAAGTGAATGTTTATACCAATAATAGCATCATTTTCAGTTTACCATTTCAAATTACCAGAGTAGGGGGAAAAAGAACTATTATTTTGCAATATTAGAACAGAAATCAACTTCTAAAAAATAAAAGCTTCATTATATCATTTGTTCTCAGGAACATTTTCATATACTGAAGTGAAAACAAATCAGAAGAACTCTGCCTTCCTCCACCTACACATATTTTTACCAAGCACATAAAGGATGAAACTCAAAAACAATGATCTCAACAGCAGAAGTCTCACTGAACCCCAAATAAAAGTGTCGAATACATATATTTAACTAAAATAGGGCTAAACTTCTACCATCTTTTCAAAGCCTATTTAAGCATGTCATGTATCCCATTCATACCTCATCTTATAACATAAAGCTGCTTTGTAATGTATTTTGTTACAAAAAGTGATTGTTTGGATAAATGCAGAAATTACTATCTGAGCTTAATTCCATGTTGATACTGCAGCATAAATGAGTAGGTTCTTAAAATAGAGCCAGTGGGTCAAAATACTTGAAAAAATTTGCCACGAGTAAAAGATTATCAAACCAAAGAAAATAATCAAACCAAAAAAACGTATCCAATTTGCTATCATTTGTATTTATTGTAAAACATTTCATAGCTTTTTCTATCCTCAGCTTATGTTGTGACCTTTGTTTTCTTTCTGAGGGACATAGGAGAGATCTCCACAGGCTACCATTTGTCAATGCTGATTTTTCTGGTAAAGTGTGTAGGGCCATAAAACCAGAACATAACAAAGACAAAGTGCTGTACAGTGCTATATCGCTGGACCATAATCTCCACAGTCATATAGCTATTTTAACAGAGGAAGCAAGCAAAGAAACAAAAATACACCCACCCACTCCAGACCAAACAGGAGAAAAAAAAGCCAGAGCATTCCTTCAACAAGAGTTCTTAACAGAAACAGGAAAGGATGAAACAGTATTTAGTCTCATACAAGTATCAGTTTCTAACCTACATTCTAAAAAAATTCCTGCTAAGTAGTCAAAGTACTTAGAAGATCAGTGTTCCTAAATGTATTTTGGCCCGGTTTGAGCAAAAGACAAAAACCCAGTGCAAGTCAGAATAACAAAACAACACCATGTTTTCCAGAATAACAGTTACTGGATTGTGCCTACTTACAGCCTGTATAACTTCGGTGTCCCCAGAAAGAGCAGCTCAGAAAGCAACTGGAGGTTATTTCTGTTTAGGCGCCTTTTGAAAGAAAAAGAAAAGGTTGTGTTAAATTACAACTGAAGAGCTTCAACAATACAGTGCATACACTTTGAGCAGATCACTGTGCTGTAACAAGCTGATCTTAAAGGCTATGTAATGCTGGTCCATTAGCGGAGACATGGTCCAGCAGTAAATTTACCATGGACTAATTACATTTTCTGGTTTCCCCAACAGACTGTATTACCTATTTCATTTTATGAAAGATTATTTTGAATTTCTGTAGTGTGAATCAACCATTAAGTCAGGATTCTATCCTGCATAACCAACCAGAAAACTAAAAATACAAAGCCAGCAGAGTAACTTCAATCTTTCTCCAACTCTTTGTTCCTCTTGGTATAATGAAGTGAACACACACACATTTTGTGAACATCAAATACAGTTCAAAGGAACATGTATCAAGTGCATGCACTTAGTTAAGTAAGGAGAGAATATATCTACAGACCCTTATAAACTATTTCAACAACAACAAAAGCAACAAAGCTGTTACAGAAACTCTGATCAAATGAAAGCCAGAAAATCATCAAGTCCCAACTTAAATTCAGCATTACAAGTTTGACCATATTTTTAGTTTTGTCCACAGCTATAAAATACACCAAAGTTAAATTAAAAAAAAAAAAAATCAGTTGTACGTAAGATACATAAAATACTACAAAAGGAAAACTGAAGCTGGGATTTGAAAATACCTGTTTGCCTATGAGATTTCTGATGGAATACGCTGACCAATGTCAAAGCTGTTTAGCTTGAAGTAACAAGTCCCCTGCAGTATAACCATAAGCAACAGAACAATCCCCTCACAAAGACAAATGTGTTCCATTTTCATGATTATTTAATTATTTATTTAACATATAATGCAGATTATTCTTTTTAAGTGACAGCCCTGGAGTAGCACACAGTCATATCATTCAACAATTCAAACTCCAAACAGGTTTTTATTTTTAAGGAATGCAACACACATGCCACCTGCCATTCAAGCAAAGCAGCATACTGAAAAAAGTGCTTCTTCCTAAGAACCTCATCACAAGTCCTAGTTTGCAATGCACAGTGCTTCTCAATACACTGCTTCTAAGGCATTCCTGGCCACCAGACTGCACAGTATGGACTGTTATTTATTTTATCCCTACAGTAGTTGCATTACTTAAATCAATACGTATTTACCAAGACATTCCACAAGGTGTAAAAAAAAAAAAAAAAAATTTCAAAAATGCAGCAAGTCTTACAAAGATACACTCAGCATCACTTTAAAAGTATACTTCATGGGTCAAATACTTGTGTTAGTATGTAACTTTCCATATTTAGATCACCAGTTTCTATTAGCACCTACAGTTCACGTGGTCCACACAACTGCGTACACATACTGTTAACAAAGGATGCATGTGCTGCTGTACAGACATTAAAATTAAATGCTGGTAATAAGTCAAATGCATGAATTAATCAAGCACTCATAGAAGTACATTCATGACTCAATAGCTTCTACCAACTGAGCTCGACACTTCGAATTAGTGTTTCAACCTACACTTTCACTTTGCCTTTCAAAAATTAAAACATTTATTCTGAGCGCTAAGTGAATCGAGGGGACACGAGTTAAATGAGCTACTGGCCATTCATGAATTCAGTATTTTGTACTTTCTTCTTTTAATTGTTTCATCTGTGTCACTGTAACTCTTCTTAAAGCAGAACTTTCTCTACCAAAAATGTGTCCATCTCTAATTGCCTGAGCCAGATTATAAAGTATTACTAACTTTTTTGTAGGCAACAATGGAAGACATTTCCTTTACAATACTAAGTACTATTTCAAGAAAGAGCCTTCAGCTACACTTATTTTTATGTGTGTTTATATATATATATATATATATATACGTATGTTAAGCATTATATATTACAAGATGTTTTCAGTAGAGTTAATTTGTCTTAAATTTCTTACAAATAAATCCAGTGAACTAGCCATTACTGAAATTATTTTTTCAAGAATGCAATAGATAGTTCTGTTAAAAAAATAACAAGTGAATGAAAAGGACATGGCGTGAATCTGGAATGCATCCACCATTATCCTGAACACAACAGCTTTCAGGCGTACAGCCAGCTCTGAAGAGTTTGCAATCTTTGATACAGAGCCACACGCACAGTCCAGAAAACACATTCCTACTTTAAACAGTTCATGCCTCTCTGATACAGGCATTGCCATCTTTTCACATGGCCTCACCTTTGCCTCAAGCTGTACTTTGTTTGAAAGAGCAACACCTGTCCTCAGCAGGCAGACATGGCATGAGACAGACACGTCCCCGGAAATTGAAACCAGAGGTAACCACAGATACGGGAAGGCAAAAAAAAAAAAACAAAAAACAGAAACTACAGCTACTGAAGAGTAAAAACATGCAGAAAAAGAACACCTTTTCTTTCTGTATGTCAGCACAGACCTCTCTGCAGCCTGTATGCGAACAGCATTTCCCCTGGGACAATTTGAGAAGAGAAATTTCAGTTGAATCAACTGAACTGCTCTCCCAGAACTGACATTAAGTTCAAGGTATGGCATCGAAGAAACAGTGATGAAATGTTCCATACGTCCCCCTTTCAATTTCCTAGCTGAGCTAGAAAAAAATCTGCATTTCTCAAGGAAAGGAAGAGAGCTCAGAACAGATGAAGTGTTAGTGGCGCAAGCAACAGAAAATGTACTGGAGAATCTCTTCTAATATTGCAGTACCTTGAGCTATAAAGTTGCTGGTAGTGGCCAGAAGTAAGTGGGTGAGGGTATGACATCACATAATTCTTTCAATGTAACAAAACTGAGCCCCTGTTGAAATTAATACAACTTTTGCTTGCATTACTGAATCCAGCATTTAGACTGGGCAAACTGACAGACTGGCTCAAGTAAATTCTTCAGCTCTTCATGATAAATTCAACCAAAGTCCACATAATACCTAAATTACAAAAAATGCTTTAAATACTTCAGTTTAAAGTCTCCAGAGCTCAGTCTTCTAAATATAGAATGTGCTAGAAAAACAACTTTGAAGTGAAATGATGGAAGAAATACATGAATATACTCAAAGATATTACAGCTTTCAGAAGCATCAGGTTAATTAAGTATACAAGAGGTGACTCTGGCAGGTGGGCAGGCAATCTTTACAGGAAGTTTGATACCAATAGATAAAATGTAGGTCCAGAAAAACAACAGGTTACACAGAGAAGCAAACAGTGAAGGCAAGAAAAAAGATAAAAAATGATGAATGTACACCTGTGATTATTATTATTATTGTTCCTATGGAAAATCATTTGTTAAGAGCTCTAGAGAACAGGATATCTTTGCAGAAATTGAAACATATCTGTTTTTTATTCATCCTGTGTGAAGAGTCAGAGGATATGAATTGAATGGCAGAGATAGAGGCAGAAAAAGTTGTGGAGAGAGCATGTCAAGTTCCCAGTCATAGACATCTCAACCCAATGATGCCTCACCATGCCGCCTGTCCATTCAATGCCACTCTCAAGTTTTCTTGCCACAGTAACTGTGATCCACTATCAATCACGAAGAGAGAAGGAGGAAGGAAGATTTTTAAAAAGTTCTTAATTACACTATTTGCACTGTAATCGTCTGCAACTGCTATAATTCACAAGCAGGTCTGTATTTGTTTTCCAGACAAGTTAGTACCTTCCCTGTAACTTGCTTCTAATTCCCCTGTAATCAACTACACACAGCCAAAGAAGCCCTATGTAGTCTAGTGTTACACTGTTCCATACTTGTTCTGAGGGAACCTTCACAGTATGGGATGCCAAGAGGTCTCCACTTCCTGCTCAAAGCAGGACTGGTTATGAAACCTGGCCAGCTGGTCAGGGCTACATCTAGTAGAGGCTTCAAGGACAAACACCACAGCCTCCCTGAGAAACTGATTTGTTCCAGCACTCAAGTTCTCATATCCACTCCTATTCCCTCCTTTCAATTTACACTTATCTCAACACAGTGATGAGCATGATTCCAGCCTCTTGATAACTTTTTCACAGGTACTTGGAAGGCTGCTATTTTGCCCCCTACGAGTTGTCTCCTTCAGGTTAAATAAGCCCAGCTAAAATACTTTCAGCTGTTTTTTGTTCAAGTAAATGCAGTTCTAGCCATAGGCCCCCAAGAAAGCAGAAGCCCTCAAGATAACTTGGATCTAAGCTCTTAGCTTAGATCAGTTCTCAAGTAAATTATAAATCAACTGTACTCTAATTAGAAACAGTCAGTCCCATTGGATGCAGAGAGGCTGAGAGCTTTCTGAAACTCTAGATACAATGCACAAATACATTTTATTCTACACCCATTGCTTCAGGAATGATACAAGGCTTCCAACTCACACAAAGTTAATGAGAGCAGAAGCCATTATTCTTCATTCCTCCTCTGAAGTTAGCTGAGAAGTAAATACACTTTCTGTACAGCACTGCATAGCTTAGAAACTCTATTTTTCAACAAAGGATCACATCCAAACCTACTGCTGATTGATAGCAATATTAGGAGACATTACTATCAAACCATTTAAAATTAGAACATAACTTCTTTCACCTGAAGGTCATTGTCAAAATATTCATAACATTTAAAAACAAACAAACAAACAAAAATTCATTAATGGTAAATTTCATATCAAAGGATGCATTAAAAAAAAAAAAAAAAAAAAAAAAAAAAAAAAAAAAAGCTGATATTCATGCAACAGCACTTTCTGTTCACAACAACTGAGCCCACCAGGCTCCTCAAGTAGTTCCAGCATATCCAGGGATACACATCTGCTGAGGTCTAATACGAATACCAGGCATTGTTATCTCAGGAAACACAGAATAAAATCTCAAAACAATGAAAAAATCTTAAAATGGGAAGCTACTGGGACAGGTTTATACTGACTTAACCATCAACTCTAGAGACCCAATCCTAGGTATAGAAAGTTCAGAAAAACAGACATAGTGTGAATGATCCTGTTCCCTCACAAGAGAACTTACACAGAGCTTAACTCAGGCTTAAGTCAGCAAGAAAGGCAAGCCTTCCTTCTCTTTTCCAAAAAAACAGTTTTAGGTCTGCCAGAGGCAGAGAACATCTTCATCAGTGTCCAAAGCCACTGTCTGCTGAATTTCAACACATTTGGCAACTGCTGTCTATGAATGTGACTTGTGCAAACATGTCATCAAGAGACAAGAAAGCCCAAGAAGACCTAAGCAAAAGATTGTGCCAGCTCTTTCACTAGAGATTCTCTCCAAAAGGTATTCTAATCTCAAGTCAAGCTATTTGTGATCTTTTTAACCAAGCAATGTAAATTTTGATATGCTGATCACATGAATAAAAATTGGAATCTGAAAAGTCCAGGGTATTTGCATGCCTAAGTTTGAGTTTGTCCAGGTCAACAACAACTTAATCAGGGATCCATTTTCCAGGTGAAATAATTACTAGGCTAAGAAAGATGCCTAAATTTCTATTTGATATCAAATAAAGGTTAAGCATTTTCTGCGAGAATAGTCAAACACTGGAATATGTCTCCCAGTAACCTGTAGATTATACATCATTGGGAACAATCAAAACCTAAAAGGAAACAGCTCTCAGTCACTAGCTCTGGTTGATCTTGCTTTAATTGGTGACACTGACTAGAAAATCTACAGCACTTCCTTTGAATCTCCCATTCTGTAACTCTGTCAGTATAACCTATTGGATTTTATGTTGCTTTGAGAAATGATGAATTTCCATTCTGTTTTACTTACAAATTAACATATAAAACTTAAAGTATAATTAAGTGATGCAGAGAATTCTAAGGGAGAGCAAGAATAAGGGCATCAGACAAAGATCTCTACCATGTTTAAGACTGGTTCATTCTTTTTGACAGAACAAGCAATTTCCTATTACAGCCAACTGCACAGAGGTCACAAGAGTGTCCCAACCTGAGAAAGAACTTAGCAATGCCTGCAGCCTTCCTGTTCTGCACCCAGACCTGTCCTCATCATTATCATCCTGACTGATGAAGTAGAAATGGGAATGCAGCGAGAATATCAACACAGAGCTCCTTGGCTGTAAAACTAGAGAGGATTCAAGGTAAGAAACCTTTAAATTTTCCAATTGTGACAACTTTCACTTGCCAGTGCTTTGAAGACTCATCGTTTAGACAAAAATGGTTTGTTGATCCAGAAGTTTTATTTAGTCTTGATGAAGAAAAAAAATATATCCTTGATAACAGCTAGGGTACAAATCTTGTCTGATAACACAACTGTCCTCATCTAGAAAATGGAAGGGAAAAAAAATAATCAAGTACCAACACTTCACTGTAGCAGAGCTGCATGGACATATGCAAAACAACCCCAGCACTAACCAGACCACATCAATTAAACAAACTACTTATTTTAAAGTTTGTACAGCATCTAGCCACATCTCACTACTCCTTTAAGACCACTCAAAAACTATAGATAATTTTTAAAGAGATAGAAAATATTTTTAAAGTTATCTTGCAATGGACACATACCCCTAAGAGGAAAGGAAATTTATAAACCCCCCATAAGGTAATACAGAATCCAATGTCTGATGAAGCAAGGATGATTTTCTGACAACATATGGGATAACTTCCAAGAAAGAAAGAAAGAAATCTAAAAAAAAAAAAAAGAAAAAAAAAGAAAAGAAAGAGAACGAGGAATTGAATAGAGTGAGGGAGTTTATCTGTCACGTGGAGTTTAGCTAAATTTTGGGAAGACTGTTTGGAAAGCAGGCAAGAAGGGACTGCAAATAGTCTAGATAGAATTGTCTTTATACATTACGTTTTCATTCAAGTACTCTTGTGTAGCACCTGTACAGGCATCTTGCCAACCTACACTCAGGCTGGTGTGTCCTAAGCAAATTAAGAGCAGAATTACTCACTGTATCTGATTATTAGTCTAGGCTATTATTAAAACAAGCCAACAAAATACACTACAATCTATGAAAGAAAAAAACATTTCTTATTATTTAGTTTTCATGCAGACTCTTCAGATTAAGTGAGGTAATATAACAGCATGAGTCACTGAAGTAACAGCCCTGTAGCCAAAACCATCATGTAACTTAGAGTTTAACTGTAAAATTCCAGGCAAAACTGAGACTTCAGCAACTAAAAAGAAAGGAACATTTTAGATTCTCTCTGAAATATAGCATATGAAAATACAATGCACTTTGACAGGTCATTTTTTACCTGAGACCATTAATATTAAATCTTTTATTATTTTTTTTTTTAATTGAACAGGATAAACAGAATTTTTCCAGAGCAGAAGTAAAATGTATAGCTTTACATTTAATATCAGTGCTTTGTTGCATCAATTAAAAACGTATTCTGAACGCAAAACACTACTAGAAAGAAAAATAATGAAAACACAGTTCTGTAGAATCAGATTTGGTTTCAACATTTTGCAACAGTGCAAATTACCCATTTCAGTAGAAGCAAGAAAGAAGAGCATCCAGCAAACAGTGTCACAAAGGATGGGCACAAAACAGATGTGGGAAAAATAAACAGCCTTCCTGCCCTGGAATTTGTAAAAAGGTCTGCAAAGAGCAAACAGGACTTCTCACTGCGATTCCACTTCTAGACCTACAAAGGGAATCCCATGAGAAACTACATTCAAATGAGTAAAATATATTAAAAATAATAATGAAAGTTTACAAGGATTTCAAAAGAAGAACATTGCTCAGGCTTAGAAGTTTTATCAAATATTTAGTATTATTCTGCAATCAAAGTGCAGCCATTAAAACACTGCTTCTCTTCTTAAATAATCATCTTCAAAAACAGACTTTGTCTATTTCTGATTTACCAGAAACTTTTCTAGAGAAGATATCTGAAGTTATTTCAACAGAAGTCTGTTAATACAGGATAATTACTGTAGTATTTTTTTTTTAAACTATAAATACAGAAGCCCCAGTACAATTCCCGTAAGATGGTCTCACATTCTTTTGGTAAGTGATTAGCACCGCAGGCTTCGTGATCTCCTCCCTGTTTTAAGATGAGGAATGCACTCTGCACTGCCCTTAAACTATGTAGGATTAGCCAAGAGAAGGATTTTTCACATCCGTGATTAACAAGGAATAACTGTTCACCCCCTTCAGGGCTGCTCAAAAATGTATTCTCTACCTGAACTCATTATTCTTCTGCTACCTACACCTTCACAAATGTGTTATTAACCCTTTCCATGCTCATATTTTAGACCAAAGCCAGACAGGTGCTTAAGAATCAATGCTTTAGAGATGAAAATCTAAACAATAAACAGGCTTAAAAAAACAGGACATACTTAAACACCCCAGGTTTGAGCCAATCCAGCATGTCTTCCTGGCTGAGGAAGACAGTGTGTGTTCAGAACACACACCAACTGAAAAAAGGCTTCAGTAATAAACTTGCTAGCAAAATGAAGAACAGGGCTCTGAGAAACGCTGGAGATAACTTCCTAGCTTACGCGCTCAGAACACATTCTAACAGATCAGTGACACTTCCATTCAGAAGACAGCTTTGCTGCTTATACAATATAACGCCTTATTGCCAAAAATCTGCTTTTCTTGAGACTATGCATACAACCACATACCAAAAGATGTAATAATTCATTAATTGACTATTTTTTTTTAACCAATGTTAGTCATAAACAGGAGCAGTGACTCAAATACTAACAAAACATTTTTCACCACATATCCAAAATTTCACATAAGCTCTTTCACACCTAAAAAAAAACTTCAGTAAATTAGAAGAACTAACGAAATTCTCCTTCACAAATAAGAATTATCTTCATGATGCTGTTCTGCAACGTTTGGCATTTTTTCCAGTCATCTCAGCCCTGATCATATAGCCACACAGAAGGGAAATGTGGCTCTGGGGTGGAATTTTTTGGGGGTGGGAGAAGGAGTGTTTAAAAATATAATAATCTGTTTTCCAACTGAAAGGGCTGTATTTTATGAAATATTCAAAAGTTCAAAACAAAAGTGAATGACTTCAGAGTTACTTATTGACAGACTTTACTCTTGTGGTAAGAAAATTTAAAAATTCCTCTTTCAAAAGTTAATAGTTTTTCTACTTAGAACTCAGGTTTTATAGATACAGCTAGTCAAAAATATGGAATAAGAACACAATCTAATGCCATGCTAATAGATAATACATGGTTAGTACACAGATTTATCTTAAGCTCTAGAGAACAGGTTTTATCCTATTAAAGTCAACCATATGTTTAAAGAACATCAACACTGCTACAAAAGTTCACAGTGGCTAGGTTCCCATCACGCACTATATTGCAAGAGTTGCTCCAAATGCCTCCTATTTTATTATGTTGACCCACGACATCAGAGATGGATGTTGGTGATACAGCAGAGCAGTAGAGGCTGAACCTTCCTACTAGTACTCCATTATGGTTTGTTGCCATGTAACAGATAGCAGCAGAGGGGCAGTCAAACAAAATGGCATATGAAGTGAAGGCATATCACTGAATTCCTACACGCAGAAAAAATGGCACCCATTGACATTCACTGATGCTTGTTGAACCTTTATGGAAACCAAAAAGTGGACGTGGGCACTGTGGCGTGCTTCAGCAGTGGTAACATTGACATGAAAGACAAGCCCTGTTCTGTACAGCCTTGCATAGCACTCACATCATGAAACAAAAAGTGCCACAGTCAGCTCATGCATGTGAATCAGTGGACCATGACAAGGGAACTGCTTACAGAGCTGAATCTTAGCTTCAGTGGAAATGATGGAGGCAACATTGGAATGTGATTAAGCTTATTCCAAGTGGATCCCACATAGGAACAGAAAGAATACCATATGCAAGTTTGTCAGGACACGCTGAAGCAATATGAGGCTGAAGGTGACAGTTTCCTCGATCTCATCGTTACTGGTGACAAGAAATAGTATCACCACTATAGTCAAAACGGCAGTCCATGGAGTAGCAACACATGAATTCCTCATCAAAGAAAAAGATCAAGATGCAACCCTCAGCAGGTAAATGGACATGAACTTTCTTTTGGGATAGGAAAGGAGCGATCCTTCTGGATTCCCTGGAACCTGGACAAACCATCAACTCTGACTGCCACATCACAATGTTCACTAAGCTGAAGGCTTGAACTGCCAGAGTCAAGCCAGAGAAGATGGCTACCTTTCTCTAGTAACACAGTAATACTAGTGGCAAGACCACTTGGAGACTGTGAAGCACATTGCCAATATTGGCTGGACTGTCCTACCACATCCACCATATACTCCAGATTTGGCACCTTCTGACTTCCATCTGTTTGGGCTGATGAAATTGCACGGGTAACATTTTCCTAGCAATGATACTGCTGTAACAGCTGTGAAACAATGGGTTGCCTTCTCTGGCACAGATTTTTATGAGCATGGCAGGCAGGCTCTTGTTCATTACTGGTGAGAATGCATAGCTTGTGGTGGTGACTATGCTTAGAAATAACCATTTTGTAGCTGAGAACTTTCTCTATTGAAGAGTGTTATTGTGCTCATTGTATCTGTTGTTGTGTCCGTGGAAATAAATAGGATGCATGACATTCAGAGCAACTTATGTAGTTTATGGAAACGAACATCACGGGGAGGGTGGGAGTATTATTTCTGCTCCGTAAGAAAATTCACACAGAATACAGCTTGGCCCTCCTAGGCCATATGAAAGGATAACAGTATACTAGTTTGTCTAGTCTATTTTGAAGTAGCTAATTCCCTTGATGAATTTCTAGGCTTGACGGGCACAGTTACCCAAGACAAGCTTTATCTGTTTTTATCCTAGATGTAAAATATTATCTCTTAGCCCATTCTACTATGCATGCATTTAACACATTCATCAGGTTAAAGCCCAGATAACTTGAACCAGCATATGAAATACAGCTAGAAGTCCAGTATTATACCAAGCCCCATTTGACACCTCCAGCAAGGTGCGCACCTGCATGTTCCACAAGCTCCAAACACAGCAGCTTCACATATAGACCTGTACACAGAAAACACACCTAAGCAGTACTTCAGTTTGTTTACTAAGTGGAAAAAAACTTTTATTGAAACCATGCAGTTGAAATATATTCTTGCCTTTCTCTGCTGTGATACATCTGTAGGTTTCAAATCATTCATATCATGAACAGAATTTCAATAGTTTTTAAATACTCCTGCACACACTTCTCAGCTAATGCTCTCTTCACACTAACTTTTAATAACATATTTTAAGGTTTTTGTCAAGATGGGGCCCCCAATAAATAACAAGTACAGGCAATTCCTTAGTTCTGTTATTTTAAAGTTGTGTTGTAAGGTTTTTTAGAAAAAAATACATGAACTATAACAAAGTATTTAATTCTTGAAATACATCCTTCTCCATCAGTGATGCATTGTAAGAAGCATGAAAATGTACATCATAGATGGCTTTCAGTTTAAAAGCTATTTCAAGTATCAACTTGAAGTTCAACCCTTACAGCATTCTTTTCTACAACTCAGGATTTCAGCTGATTCGCACCGTGAAACTCACAGGGGCTGGTTTTCTCATAGGGGGCACGAGCTCAGCCTTGAGACTGCAGTTGTTCAAGAACCTCAGAGTAACATTTTACCTCTTCACTAGTTTCCTGCAGAAGTAGATGAGTTTAGCTGTTGTTTTGTGGGTTTTTTTGTTTGTTTGTTTATTTTTGTACATGCGTGCAACTCTTTAGAACTACTAAGATAAATGGGCATTTGTGAAATAAATTCTAATTGAAGTACCAAAAGTACAAGGACTTGGCCTAGAAACTTTTTAGGTCACACAAGTAACACCTCCTATGAGAACTACCAGTGGGACTACTCATGCAAACAACGTTATTCACATAGTCAACGTCTGCAGAGTCAGACTCCAAATGAGTATTTTGGGGACATACTGTTACCTCAATTCACAAGTACAGGAAGGAAAATCAGGGTCATTTTCAAACTACTGCTGTAAACTTTTCCAATTCTGGCATTATCTGGATGTTCAGCACTACAGAACTTACAGCTGGTGTCTCAACTACTTGGTTAGTAATTTTACTAGAAAAATATTTACAATTACAAATAAATCACAAATAAATATTCCTATCATCCAACACCGGCCCCCTCTCCCACAGTGAAAAGCTAACCACTCTGCTACATAAACAAGCAAAGAATGTATTTATCCCTCAATACCTGTCTATACGGTTGTCATGATTTTATGATTTTTGGTTATTGGTATTTCACAACATAACATCATGTAGTGCACTGGGAGTTTAAGTGTTAATGCTCCAGTTCCGGGCACCTGTCTGGAAGAGAAGAAGAATGACCTACCCCAGGGGGCTTCACATTCAGAGAGAAGATATAACCCCTGGCAAGGTCACTTATGTCCCTTCTTCTTCATCAGGCTCTCCTCCCTGCTGCTCTGGACTGGACATCTCACCTCAGGGTTATGGTGAGGCCTTTCCACCTTTTGGACACTCTCTCATTATATTTGATTTATTAGCTTCAATTCTAATTATATTGTATTATAGTGTGTTATCTTACATTCCAATACTATATTTAGTAAATTAGTTTGTTTCTCCTCAGATCACCGTTACTGTTTTTAATTATTTCAGCATCCCCTGTTTCCCTTTTCCAGAGGCACGAATTTTGCAAAATCCCTCTGCCCCACTAGTCACAGCACAGGGCCAAACCAACCCGTAAACCATTGACCAACTGTAATTCTGGAGTACAAAGAACTAAGAAATTTTAGACATGCAGCTCATAACAGAACTGGTTCATAGTCTATAGCAGCTGTCCTCAACCAAATACTTCACTCCAGGTGAGGATAGCTTGTAAAAACACTGGACTACATCGAGAGTAGCTACAACACTCAGAAGGTGTAGGTGCTAACAACTTTAAAAATAATTTTTAAAGCTGCAACCAATGAAGGTGTTAGTTTTCAGAAAGTGGAGGCACAAACTGTCCCATTCATTGGAATCAGAGCTACACACAGAAGTTCAAAAAGAGCGGTTCTACCAAACACTGAGAGCATCTACACAACACAAATGACATGATTCAAACACTCAAGATACAGGCTGTAAAGGCATCTATATTCAGAGCAGAGTTAATAGCTCAGAGCTCAAGCATTATTGTACCAAGTTGGTTTGGGCCAAAGCTGGTACCCCTTCAGAGCTGAGCCTTCAGAAAATGTTGCCAGGGATTATACCTAATGGAACACTGCAACGTATACACATTTGAAGACTTTCCAGAGAGGTATCCAACTAAAAGGCTTACAGTAAAACCATATTCATCTCCACTAGGGTCTCCCCAGCAACTCAGTTTTCCACACACATCTAAAACCTAGATTAAGCTGCTGATTTTCCCCTTGGAACGCTCTCCCAGTCCTTACATAGCAGACACTACTACAGGACCATTTATTGCTAACTGAAAATAACAGCAGTGCTGTTGCCGTAACAATCACCTGTTACAGTAGTGTTTATTGTGGTTGTGGTTTCCATTACAGCTCTGCAATCACACTGGTGTGACACATTCTTGTTAGCATTGCGTACACAGTTTTATATCTAGCATTCTACAGACCTCTTGCAGCTCAACTAAACTACAGGAAAAGCATTTCTAACTACCTAAGGGACGTATATGTAGTTTTAATCAGTTTTCTTCTGGAAAGAAAACTGTGAAGAAACTCTCAAAGAGACTTAATTTTGCAAAGTGAAGCAGGACTGGATGACCCGGAGCACTTAGGATTTGAAGTTATTCAGTATTTTGCATGAATTTGCCATCTTCAAATGGGTATTTAAAATGAGTAAATTACTGATCAACCAAGCATCTCCTTGAAAATCAGAGTAACTGAAGTGATTTTGTTACTCAAATCCCAGTTTAAAAAACACGCAAGAAGTGCCACTTCACGTAAAGATTTATTTTTTTCCACAAAGAGAAAATACTGTAAAGGCTTATTCTTCACATTAAAGAGTATTGAACTACAGAAAACGCTTTCAAATTCAGCCCGTATACTCCTGCATAAGATAGTCTAACATGAAAAAAAAAAAAGTATAACTTGTAAGAAATGTTATAAATCAAAGCAAGTTCATTTAGGATCCACTAAAACTCTTACATGTTTCCATTACATCACTGAAGGAACTACATTAGATATTATTTTGCAGTAGCCTGGCACACTGCATTTACATCTTAAAAAAAACCCCACAGTTTAAAGCACTTGCTATTTATTGTATAAAAGAAAACACTCGAAGTACCCACAAGTTCCCTAAGAAATAGTCCTGAAATTCAGAATCCCAAGGAGATGAATTGGCTGTCAGATAACAATGGCCCTTCGTCAGATGGGCTTGGCAGTTGTAAACAAGAAGAAATTTCTCAGCTTTTCCTCACAAATATGAAATATTTGCTCTTAGCCAACAGCTGCGGCAGTTTAAAGACATCCTGCGTATTTATTCAAATTACAAGTCACCCACACACCTAACACTGACTGAATTTCAGCAAATTTAAAAATACTCTGACAATTACTGAAGCAGACAAAATAATCCTGAAGACAAAGCAGAATCTAACTTTGTGGGTGTAAAACAGACTGAACTTCCTAATTTCTCCTGCTGAAGAGTAAATAAAGCAACATACAACAGCAGCTGTAGTTATCGGAATTTTTCTTCTGAACTAGAAATGTTCCAGTGATGTGTGATACTATTTCTTTAAAAGTATTTCACTGATTTATCAGGAGGAAAAAAGCAAAAATGTAATAGCAAAAGTGAACGCTTCTTACAAGTATTAAATGCTGAAGTCCAATTTGTCATTTTCAGTATCATAACTCTGTACTCAACATAAGAATTCTTATGACTAAATGTATTTTAACCTACACACTAATCTCAAGATTTACTATGATTATTAAAGTATTCACCGTTATGTAACAGGAACTTTCTTCAAGATAATCAAGAAGTGAAGTTGGCTACATACTGTTTTAAAACTCCACAACTATTCTGTATCTCAGTATCAAGTCACACGCACAGCAAAAGTGCACTTTTTTTAACGTTTACTAATGTTTCATCTACATGTTCTTACTCTTGCAATACAAACTACACTACTGTTTAATTTCTTATTACATCCCATAAACCAAATTTAGGAATGTGTACATATTATTCCAATATATACTTCAGCAACAAAAGCTACACTGAGTCCCTAAACTTTATACTAAAGTTTAAAACACATTGTAAAAAACATTGCATTAAGTCTTTTAATATGACTTTGAATAATCTGACTACACAATTCTCAGAGCAATCCAATTTAAAATTATTCAAAAAATGCTATGCTACACAGTGACACTTTCAATTTTGAGGTCAAAAGGTTACTTTATTTGAAAAAAAAAAAAAAAGAGAATTATTGAATTATTTTAAGTCCATAATATTTCAGATAAAAGAATTATAAATTAGCCATTACTAAGTTTCTTGAGAAGCTTTGTCTATATTTACAAGAAATAACGGCTGGCTGTTTTTGTCTTACGCACAGATCCAGAGCATAGCTGTTACAAGAAAACATTTAAGCCAGTGCTGCTTTGCAGTGCAGGAGAAATATCGTTCTGAAGTTAAGGCACCAGTGAATGCAAGTGAAAACAAGATCCCAGAGGCATGCATAAAAAAAACACGACATAATGAAAATGCAGCAACTAAGATGCCTGATAATGAAAGCCCTATAGTTCTACATGAACATACATTAATAAAGTTGCTTTCTCAGGCTTTCCTAGCTCCAAGCTCAAACTATACTCAACTGTCAGCATCTGGCCTTTAATGAGATCCATTTTGTAAGAGAAGTTGTACAATGCATTTTAAGCAATGTTTTCATTTGAGAAAATGCAGCAAGTAAACACAGAAAATTAACTCCCAAACCTGTTCAGCTTCCCTTCTACCTTCTTACTCATATTCTATTTACGTCCTGCCACCAAAAAAAAAGCCGATGTCCACATTTCAGCTTTACTGGACAAAATTCTCTCTTCCCTGCAGCATGCATTTTTATTTACCTTTAAAAGTCAAGTTCAATTTATTCATTCATTTCAGAAAATTAGTTCATATTTTTTTCTTAAGTCTTCATAAAAGCTTTATGCAAGAACTGGCATCAAATTCAGCTACTGCTGCATATCAAGATGACTCTTCACAACAAGCAGTAATTTCCAATGAGACATCATATAAAATACCCAATACCCAAAAAACAGGCTGTTGGAGTTGTGTACCTGTGGACACTTTTTAAAATGCAAATACATTCATAACATTCAAGATATTTTCAGTAAGATATTGAAGTTTACACCTCAAATCTAGACTGCTCTATCAAGCTTTCCCCTCAACTTCCATACAAATTGTTTGAGAATTTCTTACTCCTTCTGTGTCTCAATAAGGATATCCCAAGTTTAAACATGTGTGCTTCAACACCTGATTTGGCAAGAAATTATTTTCTGATACATTTAGGATTAGTAATACTTACAGCCTCTCCAGTTCTTTTAAATCCTGGAATGCTCCTCTCTCAATAGTGCTAATCTTGTTCTCCATGAGCTGACTGAAACGGAGAAATTTTTATACATAAGTTTTAACAGCTCCAAGACCACTTGTTGCATTAACAGTCACTTACAGACAGCCCTATTTTCATTAAAATGCTACTAGTTATTCTAGAGTAACAAGCAACGCAACATTTTTGACTGCTATCACCCCACACTTCGCATGGGCTCATATAGTGGAAAAAAAAGGAAAAAATAACCCTCATTAAAATGATGTTACTTTTACTTATTTGCTTGAAGAGTCCCAAGTTGAAATATACATGCTGTGCACATATATCAATCCTCTCCAGTGAGCTTTAAGACCTCAGCTGAACAGTACAAAAGCAAAACGAGTCTCATATAAGAACACAAAAATACAGAACTGTGGCATGCAGAAAAAAAAAATTAAAAAAAATCAGTGAATTGTCACCATAATAGTAGTTTAACAAAAATTAAGAATTACTACAGTGTTAAGAAAAAAAGGCTTTTGACTACTTGCTCAAATAAAACAGCCTTAACAAATAAGCTAATTGTACAGTATTTTAAACTTGCTCTCAGTTACCCTACCTTCCCCCAAACCCAGTCCTGGAAAAGCTTCATAACGCTTGCAGAAGGATTTACAGAACCAATCCTAATTATTCCCTGGTCAAATTCACTGTTAAAGTATATTCTTTTTACCCAGAAACTGCAGAAAAGCAATAATCATCGCCTGAGACTTGCTTTTACACTGAGTAGAGGAATAACTTTTTCCTCTTTAATGAATTCCCCTATACTTCAGGGTACCCATTTTCAACACGAACTATAAGTTTGCTAAGCTTAAGCTCTTTCTTACAAGTTACAAGCCAAATTAAAACTTCCATTCACTTTACAGCCTTAAGAAGAGATTTAAAGAATGATAACCAAGATGACATTTAAGGCATTTGCTAACTTATTTCTACCAGCTTATGACGTGGGGGAGGGGCTGTAAATTCAGAAGCAGTAGCACAATAGTTGCAAAGCGATGGATAAACCAGAGGATAACTAGCTTAACAGTTTTTACAACATGAGCTGTAGCATCAGTCCAAGAAGTATCAGCTATAGAAAGAGAGAACTTACAGAACTCGAAGGTGCCTTAGACCAGCAAAGTCGGTCTTGGTGATTCTGGTGATGTTATTTCCATTAAGGTCCCTGAGAAGAATAATTCATAAGCAGCAAAAGTCATATTTTATATGTTTTTCTAATTCATTGTTTTTATAATTCTGTCTGTATATGTGTGTGTTTGTG
>JAOWBP010002392.1:50505508-50516778 GCA_028571105.1 Tragopan temminckii
GGGAGGGGCAGCACCCGTGAGAGCGTGGCGCTTCCCCCCGCCAGGAGTTCTGCGGGGACTTTCTCACGCGGCCTCCGGGTGTCAAACGGAGAGAGGGAGCGGGGCCGGGGTCCGCCGCGGTGTCTGCGTGTGTTGTGCCTGCAGGGAGAGGGAGGGAGCGGACTGAAGCGTCGCCTGCTGCAGTTGTACGCATCTCCGGCTTCTCAACGAGGGTCTTGTGTTTTGTTTCTCCCACTACTGAGGGAGGAAGAGGATTTTCTTGGCGTTTCCTTCAGTTACAGCTTTCGTGTGAAGTACATCAGAATCTCCCATGAATTATTTTTGAAAATTAAATGAGCAAATGTTATTCCATACATAAAAGCATGTCGAGTAGCAAGCAGCATGAGCGCTGCTCTTTACCATCCGCTTCCAAAAGTTGTTTTATGAATACACACAATGTTCCTGTTAAATTCTGTTGTTTATTGTCGTTGCATCTTCAGCATTCCTAGGAAAATGTGAGTGCATCAGGTTTCTAACTAAACTGGTTTTAATTTTCCTTCCTTGTGCATGCAGCTCCATGTGATTTACAACATGTCCTGAGACCTCAGCAATAGGTGAAAGTGCATTATCTTTCAGTCCCCAGCAGGGATGGATGATGAAGCCTCCAGCAAGGTGTGGTGTGTAAATGCTCCAGGGAGTCCCTAGTTCCTTCCATATGGTTGTGTCCAGCTGAGGCTCTTCATCCCTGGGGTCTCTGCTGCACAGTCCCCACAAGAGGCTTTCCCTTTCCTGGTTACTAAGAAGACAAATTCTCCCCTTGAAAACACTCTCCTAGATCCAGGTTAATCTGCCCAGGTGGAAGCCGGTAAACTTATTTCTGACTTCTCTTGCTATGAAACGCAAGCCAAAATGAAAATGTCTAGAATGTTGGCATCTACTAAAAACACTGTTCTATTTTTTTGATCCGTTTGTTCATGAAATGTGATTGTTGTGCAGCTTTCACATGCTGGACTCACTGAGACGCAGGGATGCTCTAGGTTTAGCTGATGTGGAAAGAATTCAGTGACTGTAAGGGAAGACGTCAGCTTCTGTGTATGAATGCTTCCTACTCTTTTCTCCTGTTGATTGTTTTAGGTCTTTACAAGGGATTTAGGAAGGATTTTGCAACTTTCTAGCAGGCAACAGGAAGGAAAAAAAAAATTAAAAAATGTAATCTAAAATATTGCTTTCATGCCTCTACTAAAATCCTTTATCTTACAACTCCAGGCAGAGAAAATACAGAGAACACTAATGTAACCGTTCAGTACTATTCATTATTTCTTTCGAGTACCAACAGCATACTGAGTGCTGCCGAGGACAGAAGTAGAAGAAATAATAAACCATTTTTATATAGTGATTTTCTGAAAACCTGAGTCAATGTTTAAAGTGTTAAATGTTTCTGAACTGCTCTGTGCATGGCTGATTCAAAATCTAGGCTGGTCTTAATTTAATATACTTTGTTTTCGAATAGGCATATACTAAAGTCCAAAGAAAATCAATTTTTATTCCTCATTGGGGGGCTCATTGATTTCTACTATGCCTACCTTTGAAGCATACCTTTCATTCATTCAGATTGATTTTCCTGAGCGACTCCCCTCCCAGCACATCGCAACTCTCCTTTTGTAATCCAAATTCTTTAACGGGAGAGCTCCCCATGTCCTTACTCTGTCTGAGGGCGAGGCCTCCGGTCAGACCCGAGATAGCATTATTCCTGGAGCACAAATTTGGCCCCCACAGAGAGCCCCGTGGCTGCCCCAGTTGCCTGCAGAAGCATCTTTCAAAGCTAACAAGAAAAATATTCCCACAGAGGTAAAAGATGGGAAAAAGTTGTAACAGGAAGACATGGTGAAAGAAAGCAATTCCAGACATTCGTCAGTGGAAGAACAAAAGTTTTGCTGCAGCCACATCAGAAAATTCAGACAGCAGTTAAACGAGCTTTTGTGTTCTCCAGGCTTTACTGTAAACATTCCACCTTTTGGAGGATTGGCATACGAGAGGAAGGAAGGGAGGGAGACCCCCCCCAAAAAGAAAAAAAAAAATTAAGAATCCAGAGCATTAAAATAGAAGAAGATGCTACTCATAGCTGAGGTGGGTAGTGCGAAGGCTGAGCACACACACCTGAGTGAGCTCTACAAAAGAGCATCAACTGTGTGAGCATCAGTGTAGCTTAATGAGGACAGTATGCCTGAAAGACAGTCAATAAGGTGAAAGAAGAATAACCAGCAGAGATATATCAAGAACAAACGGTATAAATTAATCTAGTTTTCTTCTTTGACAAATTAACTAACTTTGTGGGTAGGAGGAATGATAGACATTAGCAAGTTATTGCCACTGCGTACGTTAACATTCTTCTGAGCAAACAGCTTAGATATAGTCAAAATCTAATTGCTAGAATGTGAACACTTACAGGCATGTATTCAGAGTGTGGCTGTGTCAGTCTGGGAGCATACAGACTCCTTTAAAAAGCTGTTAAAACTACTATGCCATTGAACGATTCCATCAATGGTTGAAAATTAAGTACAGCCATTAACAGATGATACCAGAATGCAAAGGAGGAATTTACAAGGCAGAAATACAATTCTAAATTATTTAACTGGAGGTAGCTCATGAATTTAGCTAACCTTGACGAAGACTGAGCACTCAAAAAAAAATTATAATATAAAAATTATAATAAGATTGCACTCAAAAAAAAGAAATTCAAGTGCTTAAGTGCAAAATAACTTGCTGGGCAAGAAAAAGATATGAATCACCATAGGCTACAGAGGAACTCAGAAATTATTAGCACAACAACACAATCGTTTTGCTCAGAAGAAGTGCTATCTAGTTGTTAGTTATCTTTTCTGGTTGTTAGCCAGCCAAGTTTAAAACAGATCTGAAATACCTCCAAATTAAATACATGCTCTTTTAATTTAATAACATGCTTTGCTGGGGGGAGGGGCACAGGACCATGTCTGTGTTTGTACAATTTCTCCAAGGGAGCTAGGGATCAAACTTCTTGACTTTGCTGAAACAACATCCATAATAAACATTACAAGAGGTAGTAAATATTTCAGAATTCTATCCTTAGTCTAATGCTGAGTGACCTCTGGCTTATCTGATATCAGAGGGACGCTATCAAATTTTTAAGGTCGCAGTTTTCACACATGTAGAATTTGTAGGTGCTCGTGGAGCCACACAGCGTCTCAAAATGTTTTATCACAAAGTAGAATTGGAAAATTATTTGAAAATCTTCCTGGTTCTTATGAGTAGAAAATGAAACTTTGAATTAATCCATTGTCATTCTAGTGAAATAGAGTGGATTTATTCTCATTTCTCAAATAAGCAGCCCTTCAAGTACTCCATGCAAATCTGTAGAATAGCAAGATTCTCATTAGAAGCTACTCCTTTATGAAAAATTTTTACAATATTTCCAGGGTAGGTGTAGAGATATCTAGTGAGGGAGGAACTGCAAGTGTCAGAGATGAGTGAGCAGCAATTATTATATGATCCAGACCATTTTATTTAGGTACTTTGCTTCATTTATGCTTAGATTTCACATGGCAACATGGGATTATTTCAAGACAGGTTAATTCTTGCTTATACCTCCTAGTAAGTTAAGGAACAGTATGAAAGTTTCCAAGCCAGTAATAGACCTGTGACACTTCATGTTCATTGATAAACCGATCTAATCTATATTAAGGTGAACGTCCAAAGAATAAACATTAGGAATACCATTTTAGTAGTGAAGAAATAACAACAACAACAAAAGATAAACAGGTCCAACATTGCAAATCCTTTCCCCAAGTTCTTATGTAAAAGATAAAACAAATATTTTCATTATTTACATGAAGATCTATGTGTTTTGTAGCTGGTATTTAATATGAGGCATCTTCAGCTATCAGTAAAATCTTCTAATTTGTGCTAGCAAAGTCCTTAACCCTTACCAGTGACCTCTCAGGTGCTATCAAATGTAGAAAATCTGATAGCTACTGCATGTTCAATATCCTATGACAGAGATTATTGAACATTGTATATTACACATCTTCCATGGGATGGCACAATCATCTCATGAAGCATAATAACTTTAGCATTTCAACAAAGAAAATCTTTTGTAATTTATGAGGTATTTGTATCCAACTATCCTAACTCCGAATTTAGTCTCCTTAGCCTCTTAGGAATTCTTTACTAAAGACATCAGTCATATCATCTAGTCTGACATTCCACATGTGACAAAGCTAAAGCTGCTGTTTCTGCATCCAGGCTGATAATTCATGCTGAGCTAATCATATCCATGTAGCGTAGAGAATCCAGTCTCCCACCACCAAATTTACCAGAAAAGCTCCAGCTTTAAGCAATTTGGCTTCTATTATTTGCTAACAGAAGCCTAATTTTTGCAGCAGACATAGCCACACTACTTCATTTGTTTCAGTGTTAATGTCTGGCCTTTAAACTAAATTGTTAAGTTCTTTCCCTGGGGATTATTACTCTGATGTAGAATGAACCAAGGGACATATCCCTTCTCAGAACTTTCATTTTGTCAGGCTTGCTCTGCTGCAACTGAATCTGTGGATCTGTGCAGTGCTTCTTGAGATTAACTGTTGTCTATTCCATCAAAACCACTCACAACTTACTTTTGCTATCATGTAACAGCAGAATTAGAACATTTATTCCTGACAAAACGGGAACACATGACAATCAATTCTTCAAAACTTTTCATAATGAATTTACCAAGCCTTTCTCAGCACATCTTCAGGCTTTTGTAGAAACATGTATCTCAATGTAATTATAAAAGATTTGTCCAGTTTCAGCTTGTGACTGTTAATAGGTCACACTTGGATGAAGTGATCAGTGGCTCTGAGTACTAGAGAGACATGGAGCTACTGGTTCTAGTATATATTTCTGTTGGAATAATTGTACCCACTTGTCTTGCCATTACTTAACGTGCACTGTACATTTCTGTATTTGCTTAAGGTTTTTCAAAGTATCTTGTGGGAGAAGAGGAGAAGGCTGACCAGGGGGAGGTTCTTATTGAAGAAGACACTTGCAAAATGTCTGATTCGAAAAGGATACTTTGAATGCTAAGATCTCCTCAATTTTTCTGGACATTTTAATGAAAGAAGTTGTTGTAACCTATTTTTGTCTAAGCATACAAAAAATTTATAGCACGCAGTACTTTTATTTATCACCCATAGGGTGGGATAATGTATTTCAGTTGTATCTCACGAAGATTGAAACTTCATCAGTCCTAGAGAGAATGCTGTTAAATCTTTGTCATCCACTTATTGCTTAAAATTCACCATACAAGAGCATATTTTTTTCCCTGAAAGAAAGTGTTTTCTCTCTGTAGAGAGAAATGGCAATTTCTCTCAATAATAATTTTCTGGAGAAATAATATCTAGCTATAAAAAGTTGGTATGTATTTATTCATAAATAAATTTTGACTCATTTGGCCCAACCTTTGAAGAACAATGGTTTAAGATGAACATAAAATCTATTCCTCCTCATAATGTTGGTGACTCAGAGTTTTCACCAAAAAATTTTTGCCTCTCATCCTCTCATTAGTTTTGTATACCTGGCAGTTTGCTCTCCTGTCTGAAATCACAGCACACAAGCAATAGGGAAAACTGTACAGCAGAAGCATTTCCACTGAAGAAAGGTTCTAGGAAAAAAAAAAAGGTTCTCTACACAGAGCAAGAGGATGACCTGCAAATATTTATTTTAATCAAGTAGCATTAAGGATGCATTCTGCCCTTTAACACTTCCATTCTGGATTATTGAACAGTTTGTACTCAAACAGAATGAAGCAGGCTTGAATGACCTGTAAAGGACAGGAAGATGCTTAAGAAGAGGGACTGCAAGCCTGGCATTTAGCAGTCCTGAACAAATTGAGAGTGTGTAGCAGAAAGAATCAATGCCTTTTGTTTCACCTTTACTATTCCATTATAGCTGCTGAATGAAGACACCAGAAGACAAAAACTACAGGAGGGGAGAAAAGCAGAAGTATATACCTTCATTTCCCCATTGAAAGGATAAAAATTGTCATTTGAGTTTCTGAATTATTACAGAATTTATCACTACCCAAATCTACTTTGAACAGCATATGTTAGGAGTATGGAGTAAAAGTTTCATTGCAAACCTTTCAAATAACACATACTGAAAGATATTTACTCTGTATGTATTACATATTATCATTTTTCCACAGCTGTAGCTGAAGCTCATTTTAAGAAAACATGGGAGTATGAAGATGAAGAGAGACAAAGCAGTTTTTTCAGATGAACAGTTCTCTCACTAAAAAATGCAGTTTACTTTCAGCAAACAATATTTGAGAATTCAAGAAGATTTTATGAGCAGAACAGATTAAAACTAAAAAAAACTTTTTTACTGAAATTTTTATAATGGCATGCTCAAACCTAAATATTTTAATATTCTAAGTTGTCATTTGAAATGATTTGCTGTTCAATTTTTTTTTCTTAAATATAATTAAAATGCAAAATCCTTGTACTGAATCGATTTTGTTGTTGTTGTTGTTGTTGTTGTTGTTGTTGTTGTTGTTGTTGTTGTTGAGTATCTTCCCCACTTTTGATAGCCAATGAACTGGAACTGAATTAGTCACACAAATCGAGCCACTGGTTTCCTGAGGCATGTACACATAGAAGCTTTGGATATGACCTGGACCTGTAGTAATTATGAAAAGTAGGAAGATTTTATTGTGTTGATGGTGGGAGATTGTTGAAGTCCCCTAGCGATGAAGTCAGAAATGGATGACAAACTTCAGTGTTACAAGAAAGATTATTAATACTGAGAGTTGTGTGATTCTAGCACAGGGTGCCACTAATACTGGGAAGAAACTGATATTCCTGAATGCAATTGGCAGTAGATTTCATCAAACACTTTCTGAAAAATCAAGATGTGATTCTACTGGCTGTGATTTATTTGCTATTTTATGATTTTTTTTTTTTTCTACAAAAATTAGCCAAAGAAAATACTTTTATTAATATTTTTAAACTTAAATGAAGAGAAGCAAGACTATAAGATTATTCAGGGTTTCACAAACTCAGGAAAATAGTTTGTGGATTCAGTTGGTCTAGAACTCTGATTCCTTAAAGAGAAGAAATCACTCAGAAGGCTTTAAACGTGCTCTAAGTGATCAACTTAATTTTGATCTGTTTTCTAAGTACATGAGAAAGAGCATAGATAATTCTTTCAGATCTGAATTCATGAATAAGCACCTAAAAAACCCATGAGATGAAAGCAGAGACTGAAAATTTTATTATCATTTATAATTGTTAAGTTAAAGCAAAATGTTTGTGTCAATAAAAATAGAGAACAAAATGCTAGTGGGGCTCCAGTGAGAGTGAGGTGATACTGGATTTCCCCTAGATACACTTGAAAAAAGACTACATCATCTATGCTTGTGTGAGCTTGATCACAGAGAAAAGATTAATACAGATACGAAGCTATACATTTAGGTACACATTAAAATTCAGTATATGAGAAAAAGAACCAGAATGATTATGGAACCACAATCCACTATGATGAAAACAAAGAAGGTAAGATCAAACAATGTATTGGAAAAGGTCATTTGAAGAAATTCTTCTGTTCTTTGGCTGAACAGAAATATCAGAATATCTCTATATGTTAACTTACTTCCAACCATAACTTGCAGATATACCTAAATAATAATTAACATTTCCCAGAATGGATTACAAGTGGTTTTGGCAGTTTAGGATAGAAAAAGGAAGATTATTTAATCCAGTTGAAATCACAGATGTTGCAATTGTTGTGTTGTTGTTTGGTTTTGTTTGTTTGTTTGTTTCTAGGTGAGAAGTGAGAACACCGGATTCGCGTTGGTGTTTCAAAGTACTTCTGTGATTGTACACAGGAATACTTTTGTTGAAATTACAGAAATACTGATTTTTTTTCCACTGAAACTACGGACGGATCCAATTCCTCTAATGTAAGATTAGAGATCATGGAATAATTTTTCTTGTCATTGAATTACTCCAGTGTCCTGATGACATGAATGCTATTCACTAGTTCAGTTATGCAAAACAATGTGTCTTTATCTGAAATATATAACTTCCACTAGCACAATGGCCCTGATACTAAGCCAGGTTATTAATTCAGCTCTGAGTAAGAGACTTCTCTGCTGGCTAATGTCTACAAAATCATAAATATTGGGTATGTTTCTAACATGTGAACGTAACTGCACGTTAAGTATAAAACAGGAGTTTAACAGCTTGAAAAGAAATACTTCAGGTTTCTTTTAATAAGCATATAAAGGTCATACAATTAAATGAAAACAAGTACAGTTTACCATACAGTTAGTTTGAAAAAAAATTCCATTCACACCTATATTTGAAATATGAAGAAAGTTGTATGAAATAAAAGATATCTCTTATGGTATACAAACAGCAAATTAAACAATTCAAAGTGTTTTCTTTCCTATTAGCATCTTTAACCATTTCTGTTAATGCTGACTTTCCCAGAATCAGTCTTTAACCATCTACCAAACAAATAATGCTTTTGACCAGGATTTAGATTATTAGAAGAGTAAGACAGACTGGAAAAAATGATTTTCAGACTGATAAGGTTTCTGGATTACTTCACCCTGGAAAGTCCATTTTATCACTTCTCTCACAGTCATTTTGCAACCTCAAACAAAATAATTTCTGTAAGCTAATAAATGCTGAATTTATATGGCAGTCTTCTCCTTGATTCTCCTCTCATTGCTGTAGCTGCTGGTCCTGCACAGGCCTGCTGAGTTGTTGTGGTTTCTCTACCCTACTGTGGTTTTTATGTATTTAAACATGCTGGTTTCTTGTATTATTAAGATCTCTCATTGGGGCAATATTATTGTAAAGGAGTGTTGATTTAAAGAGAAGTCTTTCTGAACGCAAAATTCACTGCCAGTAGCCAGCAGAAGGCAGAACAAAATACTCAACGCTTTGGAGTCCATTTGAATGCAATACTCTGATATTTTATCTAGCCCTGAAAACCTCTATGGGACCCACGAATTATAGATCACCAGTACAGAGGTTAACAGCTGGAAAGAGGATACAGGCTTGCCATCAGTTCTATCTGAATCATCACATATATTTCTTGTTTGAAGTGTAAGCAAAATCCACAGTGCCTCTGTTACTTCAGTCTTTGAGATACATGTATTGTGATACAAAAAGCAAAGACGTTCTCCACAGGGCTCCACTTATTTCAGTACACAAAATGAGCTGTTATTAAACAGTACTTTGCTTTTGCCTCATAGTCTGTTGTACGGTCAAAGGAATTTCTCAGCCCCCACGCTGTTTTTGCACGCTAATCATATCCGACACCAAAAGAAAAACAAATTTTGTCCCGAGATTTGCATGTTGCTTGTTGCTATAGCATCTCATGCACTTCATAAATATTTACAGAAACTACATAAGAAGGTATTGCTAATCACCACTCTGTATGCACAAAGAAATTAAGGTCTGATGTTTTCAATAAATTCTATTTGCCCAACTTGAGATGCCTGTGAACTGGACTATTATACCTTATTATGTCCTTCGTGTAATACAGTGTCACATATAGTCTATAGTTGGTTTGAGTCTATAGCTGGTTGGAGTCCCACACAAGATATCCTCCCCTCTTCCACTTTAGGACTTCAGAATCTCCGTGGACAATGTTTGTAGGAATCCAGTGCTGTCTGAGGAATGATAATAGTAAAAAAATCAATGATTTATCCTGTTTGATTCCCATCCAGATTCAGACAGAGAAAGATATATTCTGGGCTTGCCTCTGACAAGGACTACTCCCACCCTGAGTGAAATTCAAGACTTTTCTTCAAATCATGGAAGAGCAAAGTTTTTCCAAAGAGGCTGAGACTTACTGCTCTCCCTTCAACAACAACAACAAACAAGCAAACAACAACACAGGAAAAATAGAAAGAAAAAAAAAAAAAAGAAAGAAAAGAAAGAAAGAAGAAAGCCTCAACTCAAAATGTCAAATCACTTTGAAACCACTCCCAAAAATAAAGTATTAAATAAACCCATAACATTTTCCTGTTTCATAGCAAATGGTGCCACCAGCCTTGCCTGAAATACCAAAAATATAGTCAGTATTCATTCCTCCTTATATAGACACTTCTTTTCCTTTTCTAGAAACTTCAACCTACTGTTCCTCAACTAATCATGGTAACCATCTCAATCCCATGCCTGCCGTGAAGTGACTTACCTCATTCTATTTTCATCCATTCCTTTGGTCTCCTTTTGCAAGATGTTTTGGTAGCAGAGGCAAAAGGACATCAAACTGCTGAGCAGAGGTAATTAGACTTTGAGTGAAAGAGGGTATATAGTGTAAAACAGATACCTGCTTCTGCCTACATATATGTATATTTTCTCCTGTAGTTTCAAAATCAGTAAGGATGACATTAGTTCTCATGAGTAAAGGATTCCAGCTCTCATATCTGATAAGCAAAGAGTGGCATTAGAAGGGCAAGGGAACTAAAATAAGAACTCAATAACTGGCAGGCAATAAGGAAGAGAGACCAAAGAAGTAGCTGGAAGAGAAGACAGAATTTTTTTGAATGGAGCTTTTGAGAAGGAAAAAAATGTAGGAAGTGATTACTCAACTAAGCAACTAGCTAGCTTGAGGGAAAAAAGTTGCTGAGCAATGCTATGCAGTCATAGGAAGTGCACCGAATGGGCTGCTGCCTTACATTAATTATCTTTTCAGCCTATCAAAAGCAGTTTTGTTACAATTTGTACTGCCCATTTCAAACAAGCTGAAGTCAGCAAACCCTAAGCAAGCAGTTATGTTCATTTTTATTCTTCATTTAATCAAAGGTTACAGTACACTGAATAAATATTATGCAACTTCCATTTTTTTCATGCTTAAATGTAATTCTTATCTGCTTTGTATACTAAAAGTGTTTAGGGCTTGTATCACAGAAGGATGAAAGTTGGTGGATGACAGGGTGAATTCTTGGCCCCACCAAAGTTGTGGTAAAACTGCTGTCTTTCCAGAGACTAGGACTTTGTCAGAGTATTTAGTTTAATTTCTAACTGTTGTTTACATTAATATGCATTTAAGACATTTCACTAGTATAGGACTCTCCTATAAAAAAATTTCAGGGTAGTAAGTATTTCACACTCCAAATCTTTATTTTAAATTGAATCTTGATAAAAAACTACTTTAATGCCATGAAATAAAATGAAATAATAGAGTCATAGGATGGCCTGGGTTGAAAAGGACCACAGTGATCATCTAGTTTCAACACCCCTGCTATGTGCAGGGTC
>JAOWBP010002392.1:50516822-50538217 GCA_028571105.1 Tragopan temminckii
TGAATGCCTCCAGGGATGGGGCATCCACAACCTCCTTGGGCAACCTGTTCCAGTGTGTCACCACCCTCTGTGTGAAATGAAATGAAATTAAATGAAAAATTATAAGTAGAAAGAAATACTAAAACATGAAAGGATTGAGCACAGCTCTGCTGAAAAAGACTTTGGGGTACTGGTGGATGGCAAGCTGAACATGAGCCAGCAATGTGCCCTCACAGCCGAGAAAGCCAACTGTATCCTGAGCTGCATCAAAAGAAATATGGCCAGCAGGGCGAGGGATGCAATCCTTCCCCTCTACACTGCACTGGTGAGACCTTGTCTGGAGTACTGAGTCCACATGTGGAATCCTCAGTATACGAGAAACATAGACCTGTTGGAGTGTGTCCAAAGGAAGGCCACAAAAATGATCCAAGGGATAGAACACCTCTTGTATAAGGACAGGCTGAAGGAGCTGGGGCTTTTCATCCTGGAGAAGAGAAGGCTCTGGGAAGACCAGAGAGTGGCCTTTCAGTATCTAAAGGGGAGCTATGGAAAAGAAGGAGACAGACTCCTTAATGGGACCTGTGGTGATTGAGCAAGGGAAAATGGCTTCAAGCTAAAAGAGGGTGGACATAGGATGGATATAAGGAAAAAGTATTTTACAGTGAGGGTGGTGGTGAGACAATGAAAGAAGTTGCCCGGGGATGTACTTGATGTCCTGTTCCTGGAGACTTTCAAGGTGAGGCTGGATAAGGCCCTGGGCAACCTGACCTAGCTGCGGTGTCCCTGTTCATTGCAGGGGAGTTGCACTAGATGGCCTTTAAAGGTCCCATCCAACTCTAAGGATTCTATGATTCTATGATCCTATGGAGTAATGTTAAAATGTTTTAATAATTTCAAAACCTCATAAAGGCCACAGCATAATTTTCAGCCAAAATATTTCTAAAATCGGCAGCCCACAACAACCCTGGAACACCCACATGGAAACATGGTTTTAATTTTGGAGTAAATATTTTGTCCTCAAATACAGAAATATTTTCTTAAAATAGAACAAGAGAGCCTGAAACAGAGAGGAAGTTAGGAGCTTTATAATCAAAGTGATTTCATTTGAAAAATTTAGAAAAACAAACATTTCAGAAAGTGCGATGTGTAAAGTGAGGCTTCTAAATCTCTTTATGCAAGGGATTTAGTTTTCCAGGGATCATTTATCTGATGATTGTATATTTGGTCAACTACAAATGTTGTGAATGTGGACATCCAGACTTCACGATTACAAAATCACAGCAAATTAAACGTGTGGTTTTGTTAGTGTTCTGTGTCATGAGAAATACCACTAAGAGTAAAGCCTCAGAGCACTACAAAGGGGGTCTCGCTCAAACTGCAGAAACATCTTAAGAATGGTTAACTATAAGTTCTAAATTGTTCCTTACCTATGTTGACTCACTGAATCTTCAGCAAAAAATTTGGATTGACTTTCAGCCCTTTGTTATGTGCAGTGGTTGAGGAGGACAAATCAGAAGTCCTAGAGCCCAGTCAAATTGTGTTTCCCAAAATGAAGTGCAGCACCTGAACAAGTAAAAGACAGTGAATATTGAAATAGTCTTTTATAATCTTTTTAGCTTCAAACACATTAAAGGACAGCACCTCTTTCGTGCACCCTTCCTGTAATTAACCTTTTGTATTCTGCAGATCTTGGAATATGAAAAGCAGATTCATCTTCTCATAGCCCATGAAAACTGACATTTTCTTTCCATGCAATAAGCATAGCAAATCAATTAATAATATCAATTATATCACTAAGCAGCAATATCAGTTGCTGAGTCTTATTTTTCATCTTTCAAAACACCATGCTTTCTGTACTATGCCTTTTCTAGAGAAGAAAAAATGCATTCCTATTTCATGTGTTCCCTCTGATCTATTGCAAGTGGGGCACTGTGCTGGTTTATGTGATACAAATGTTTAGTAACAAGTTTGCAAACTCTATACCAAAAATGTTTAGAAAAAGCCAACAGCAGAGTAAGGAAAAATGTACATGAGTAATGGTTGAAAAGATTGTCTACATAGAAAATAGTGTATATAGAAGCTATAATAAAGCAGGAAAAAAATGGGTGGTGATGAAGACAAAGTGGGGATCTAAATTCTCCTGTGGTCTAATTTAGCATGTCTCTCTTGTGCCCCCATGGTGCTAGAATGTTGGGTTGTGTGATAGAAAGCTGGAGTGCAGGGACAAAACTGTGGGGTGGAGGGTTGAGAAAACAGAACATGACACCCCAGTAACCTAATCAGAGAAACATGCCTGTCCCAGGAGAGCATTGGCTCCATGAGTGGAGGTGACATATATCAGGATAGAGCAGTGGAAAGGTTCTTCAGAGCACTTTAACGGACCTGAGGGGGATAACTGCCTATAGAATATTTTGGTATGCAATCAGGAACATTTCAAGACTTCTTATGGGTTACACAATGGAAGGTCCAAAGGCAAGAAAAGGGAGGGCTCATGGTGATTGGGAGAAGAAAAAGCACAGGAAAACAGAGGGGAAAAAACTATTAAATAAATATGTGCAAACAGGTCAGTACAGTTGCTGTAGGTACGCCCCAACCCTGATTATTTACACATTAAATTCTGTCCAGCTTTTTTCCTGGGTGGGGAGATGTCTATCTTCTGTGCATGTGTGCAGGGAGGTCTCAGCACCAGAACCTGGAGTGGGACCATGGGTCATAGGGGCCTCTGCATTATTGTACAAGCTGGAGTGCATGCACATGTTGTGTGCATGTGTATCAGTGCATAATTACTAACTTGTATCAGGCCAGACTAACTAGTGGATAAGAGGCTTGGGAGCCTGATGTTGAAGCAGCCACAAGACCAAGCTGGATACTGCAGTGTCTGAGGGGCAAAAGGCTACTGAAAGTCCAAGCCAGTTGCTGGAGAGAATACAGGGCTGAGGTCTACCATGAAGACCTGTTTGTGCGTGCTTCTGGTGAGGCAAGTGTGAAGAAACTTCGCTATCGACCAGAGTAGGGCACATGGAGCTGGGGCAGCTTAGCCTGCTGTGAGCTATGGGATTTGTCAGTTCTTAGTAGGTTCCACAATTGATTTTTCAAAGGCAGCAGAAAATCTAAAATAAAACTATTTCTCTCTCACATTTTTCTGGACAAAATTATTAACACACATGAACAAGAACCTGCTGTTCATATCAATGATTATATTCTTCTTTTACTGTCTTTTTTCTGTGACTGCATTTCATATTCTTATACTGAATTACCCTCTGGATGTTATTGTATTTTAACATCTTTAGATTCATAATGCTCTAACAGCATGCAAAATACTGGAATTGTTTCTAAAAAGAAACCAGTACTTACCTCTTAATGTTGCTTTTATTTATGATCACTGTACCTGTCTGACATTCTGAATCTCTTTATGACATAAATTAGCAATATAATTTTAAAAACTGAAAGCTGCTCTGGAGCTTTTCAGAGGAGATCACATTTACTTTACAGTTGCTTGTTAATTGCTTTAGTGCCTAAGGATGTACAACATATGTCCTGCAAAGAGACACCCATATGGTTGTACAGTGTATGTCCTGGCACTCTGTTGCCACAGACTAGAAAACAGACTTCTGTTTAAAATGCATGGCTCAGTATATGATTGAAGGTGTGACATATAAAGGATTATAACTGACAACATAGAAGCCCTACACCTGTCACAGCGCTATGTTAGGATACGTACTTCGCTTTGCTGAGAAAGGGAGAAGAAAGAAGATTGCCTTCAGTGAAGAAACAATTAAAAGATGCTTTATAATTTATAGTACAGGGGAGGGTTTCCTTCTGAATTGCCTGTTTTATTTGTGTTAGTGTGACTCAGCTACAGCTCAATTTGAGTTCAAGTGTTATAAAGAATTAGTAGTGGAAAAAAAAATGAACAGGCATTAACTGGCCACACAGAAGCAGATTTTAAAAAGGAAATAGGGCTTTTAAGGCAGCAGAGAGGTGACTAAAGAGATTTTGTTAAAGTATCTATGTTTTTAGATGCCTAAAAGCATTAAATTATCTGGCTATTAGCCTTCCCTTTACTGATGAGTATTTTGGATGTACTTGATTATTCAGAAAAATGCACTAGTATGCACAACCATCAGAAATTCAGCAGTCACTGCAAATGACCACGTTAAACTAAGGCAAATCTTCTTCAACAAAATAATTGTACTCTATATCTCTATTATACTCCAAGTTTCTCCTGCTTAGCTTTAACTTTCTCACTTAGGTAATGAACTGGTCTAAAGAAAGGATTAGCCTCACCTAACTTCAGCTACTTACTAGAGCCTGAGAGGGTCATGCAGATAGATAAGCATCTCTAGAACAGGAATCACCCCACACATTTTAGATATCTCTCTTAGTATGGACGGAATCACCCTCTAGAGGTGCTCAGCTCTTCTCAGTTACTCTGACTAGTTACTTCAGTAAGGAATTTCTCTCATCTAAATTTAGACAGCCAATTTACAACCCTGGTGTTTCTAAATAGTTAATAAAAAGTGAAAGACACCTCTTCAGAGTGAGTCATCCTATGTGAAACCTGAGTCATTCTTCTGGGGTGTCTTTCTTCATTGACTATAGAGGAAGTGTGGGAGTACTCCTACACAGGAATCATCTCCTACCTCAGGTATTTGGTTCAAATGCTGATGTGAGATTAATTAAGGTTTGTGTGACATTTGACATCACTTGTGTACTTCGCTGAAGTACCTTTTTTTCCTCTAGGTAACACCATCTTCCATACCACCATCTTTATTTTTTACTCACAAAAAGAACAAGAGAACGTGACAGAATTAATTTCCCCTGTTTAATTTCCTCCATTGTTGTAAATTTCCTCAGGTAGCTTATATCCATAACTAACCCTACAGTGTTTGATTTGAATTGGGGCTGGGTGGCTGAAAATCACAAAAAAATGTCACAATGTAAGTGAAGTAAGTCTACAGTTCACTCACAAAACTAGATTTTAATTTTTACCTTTTGTATTGTCCCGATGGCTACAGTAATTTGCCAATTGAAAACCTGAAGAACTATGGAATTAGAAATGTATCTGGTAAATGCTTATTTTAAAATTCTACGTAAAAAGACTGAATCACTCTAAAATATTTTCATCTTCAATTTCCAGAATTTTAAAAATAATGTATCTAATATAATTCAGAGAACTGCATCAGAACAGACAAGTCATTAAGAGACTTAAGAGAACAGTGAATTCAGTAATCAAATAATGGTCTTCTTGCATCTTCTACAGTTTTTCTGCATTGGTATTTCTTAGAACAAACTCTCTTCAGCCTTATTGATATGCTCCAAATCAAAATGTATTTCTTTCTTCAAAAAATAAATGTGTGTGTCATGTTAAGTCATATAAATGTTTCAGTAGTCATGCATAGAACAATGTTACGGTCACTCTATCACTCTACTATGTTAGAATAGGAATTTTTCCTCTTTCAGACAGTTCTGACAAAATAATGCTTCCTTACCCTGTTGCTTATTGCTTTTACGCAACAACTCTGTTCCAGTGTTTCATAAAAAAACATCACTTCTCCCTTCAGAAAGCCTCATTTGTCTCTAGATAGTCACTTACTATCTGTAAAGTATTTTTGTTCTTTTAATTTTCCACTTCACATCATTTGTGAAGCCTTTGCCAGATGGTATCACAAAAAACAATTATTTAGCAGAAACTCATAAGAACAGGTACCAAGAACACCCTCTTGCAAGTGTTCAGAAGAAGCTTCTCATACAAGCAGATTATTTCATCACTGCATTACTGAATTTTGCACCTCACTCTGAGCCATATGGTCATACCTACTGCTAGACATAAGGTTTCTAGGAATCTCAACTAGCTCAAAAAGGATGCTAGAAGCACATGGGGTTCAGTATTTGTTGGTTCAACACTTTGCCAGTGCAAAGCAAACTATCCTTATACCTTTCCTGCTGGGAAGCCTGTTGTCACCCAAGAATTGCTGGGCAATGAGCATACATGATTATGAGCCCCTGAGCCTTCTCTTTATTCCAACAGTCTCCTGCATGAAGAAAGGAGGTGGGTAATTTAAATTAACATTTCATGGATATTTCTCTTCTAAAAAAAATGTTTTACCTACAAATATTTCCTTTGAAATGCAACTTAATTATTTTCAAACCCAGTGCTGCTTTGATATTTTTCAGTGATTTCGTTATGTAGTTTTTTTTAAAGCTCAGAATGATTATTTCTGTTTTAATAAGTTTTGGTTCATCTGAAAGTTCACTATCCTTACACTATCACAGATTAACATATTTGTCAAGGGTCGCTGTGAAGAGCAGAACAGGGTTTCACAAATATTTACATCGAGTAAAGCCAACAGTAAAGAAACATCACCCAGTTATCGTGCTATTTTTGTTGTTGTTTTAAATTAAGATTTGAACTAATGAACAGTGAGATACAGATAAACAAAGTTCAATAAGATGATATTTATGTCCACTTAGTACACACATTCAGAATAGACAATTTTTACCTTGACTGCCACTATCAGTTTGAGAAGAAATTTAATGTTATTTAGTTCAAGTCAGAGATTTAGTTTCAAAGCTGGTACTGCAAGCTACTACTACTGGTTGTTCTGTATCACCTCCCTCTTCCACATCCCCAAGCATAGCTTCCAGCAGGATGTGTTCAATGATCTTCCCTCGCACAGAGGTGAGACTGACAGGTCAGTAGTTCCCTGGGTTGTCCTTTCTACCCTTCTTTAAAAAGGGTGTGACATTGCCTTCTTTTCCATCACCAGGGACTTCAACTAACTGCCATGACTTTTCAAATATCATTGAGAGTGGCTTGGTGACTATATCAACCCTCAAGACTCTGGGATGCATCCCAATCATTGGGACCAATAGACTTGTGGATTTTCAAATTCTTCAGGTGGTCACGAACCTGATCTTCACTTACAGCAGGAATGAAATTGCTCTCATAGTTTCCACCTTCCCACCCGCCCACTCAAGGGGTGTATGAAGAGCAGTTGCCAGTGAAGACTGAGGCAAAAATTTTGTTGAGTACATCAGTCTTCACATTGTCTTTTGTTACCAGCATGCTTTTTGACTTACATATACCTGAAGCCACCAAAATATATACATTGTCTAGGCAGAGTCAGTCAAGGCTAAATCTTAAAAAATACCTTTGTATAAAACAATCAGGCAAAAATACCAAAACCTATTATTTTCTGAACTTGCAACAAAGGCCAGTAATGGATAGCATGACCAATTATCCAGAAGTAGAGCTAGTAAATAGTAATTCCCATTTAAAAACTTGCAGAGTACTTTATAATTACATACATACATACCAGTCAAATACAAACCCTTTGAACAAAAGTTGATGCAGTGCACCATTTGAGGAGAAAAGCTTGAAGTTAATCCAAAATTTTATTTTTAGGAATAGGCCACAGGACAAATTCAAACATGCATTACAGTGTTATTATACCTTGAAAAGAGAATGTAAGAAATCAGTTTATAGTTCCCAATACGTGAATACATTTTCAGTTTAAACACTTTTTAAGAGCAGAAGAACCAACACTACTGAGAAATGAAGCTTAATAGTGTAATTGTTAAATCCATTGATTTACAAATGAGCAAACACTTGAAGGAGGTCTTGTCTAAGTGTCAAGCCTTCGCAGGTAATAGTGATGGATGAAAGGCAAAGAATCCAGTTTGGCTTTTCCAGTCTGCCTCAATTTGCCCTGAGGTGCCAATTAGGGGAATTCTTGTTTTTCATGAAAATTTAACTTATGCTACAGGAAAGCAGCAAGCTCTAATACATACTAAACTACACAATGCCATTTAAGCTTCATAACATACCTTCAAGTCTTCCTTAGAAAGGGACCAAATGGCCAAAGACTCTTCTCAAAGATACAGCTTAAGTTTAGACAGAACAGATCAGCAGTATTACAGATGCTGAAGATGTTCATTGCTGTACGTAGGGCTGCAAAGAAGAGGAATAAAAATATTTTAAAGTTTTAGAACTCTTTAAAAGACAGCTGTTAATGTAAGGGAAACAAACTCATATTAGCCTACAGCAAATTTTGCTATAATAATGGGCAAACCTCACATACTAAATCTTAGAAATTCTGATTCTTTAGAAGGGCCCAGAAAAGCAACAGAATTCTAGTGCTTTCCAGTACTTCCCACCCTGTAGCTGCTTAACAGGAAGACTTAAATATATTTTATTTCAGTTCTTTTCTGATTAGATTTTTTCTTCCTTCCAATCTCAGCTTTAGTTTTCAGATGTATGGAAATTCACTTGCTTGTAGTAAAGCTAGGTTCTGACTTCAGGCTTAGGCCACTCAAGTGTGGATTCCTCCTTTCTAAGGCAGCTATGTATGCAGAGATTCAAATCAAAAAGTGTTTTCAGAAAAGAATATCTAAACTTTTCTCTTACAAAAAATAAATAAAAAGCTATAAAGCTAGACTTAATATGAATGTATCTTGCACATTGAATTTAAAAGAGAGAAAATGCCACGTAACGTGAAATAGAAACTAGAGGATTTGTCCCCAGATTTCTCTTACTTACCGTGTCCAGAACACATACTATCATTCCAGAAACCTTTTCATTGGTCTCCAAGTCGTAAGAAATTTCAGAGTCCTTTCCGGGCCCCCAGAAAGTCTTTTTACATTTAGTTTATGAATATGTACTCCCCACTCTTTCATTTTGCCAGCTTGCATGACACTAAGCTTTGGAAATTTCTTTACCTGAAATTAATATTCCATGCTCATTAGCTCACAGCAGAGTATGAATCCCCCTCTTCCTTTCAGGTAGTTCTATCCCCCAGAGTTTTATAAAGCACAGCATTCAAAAAAAAAAAAATCAACAGGCAACTTCCCTGTTTACATCCCAGGTGCTCCCCTTAAACATATTAGACTTTACATGCAGAATGAGCATCATCCATCATAATATATGAAAAATTAAGTCAGATCTATCGGTCAAAAATTCAGAAAGTTTCAATATAAATAATGTGAAAGATTTTTGCCTATTATTCATGCATACTTAAGCAAACGAATGTATCTAGGTTCTCACAGGTGTGTTCATTACAAACCAGTGTGGATAGATTATTTGGATTGCAGATTAATGGCTCCATATGTACAGAAATTGCTCCAAAAGGACCAACTTTGTGGAAAACCTTGCTACATCCACTGTGGCTTATTATCTCAACCACAGCACTGTGCAAAAAGCTAGAACCATCTCAAATACTCTTCATTAGATGAAGAGTTTGAGACTGAGATCAAACATACTGAAGCATTACCATTAACTCCACAAACTGGTGTCCCAGTTGAATTTGATACCTGATTACCAAAAGAGGAACACTCCTCTTCCCCATCTGTTTCTGGGCTCTGGTATCAGCAATATAGCAGCATCCAGCAGCTGAAAGGCAGTTAGGAACAGACACAACTTTCTTGCCATTAAAATTCATTATATAAGCAAGCCAATCCAGCTCACCAAGGTCTGTCTCTATGTCCAAGGAGTCTTTAAAAATTATTGTTTGGATTAAAAAAAAAAAAAGTATGCTTTGAATCAGACTTAATGTAAAGTTTTGTATTTAACACATATGGATTTCAGGATCCAGTTCTAGTCTACCAGGTCTACAGAATCTACCAGTCCACAGTGCCAGAACAAATATGCTGAATGCATTAAGTAAGTGAAAAAGTTAGGAATATAATGAACATTTGTTGCAACACCTTCCCTTCTTGTTTCTCTGGTTATACCAGAGCTATGATTAGACTATAAACAGTTCCAGGGGCTGAACTATTTGTTGGAGCAATGACTGGATTTCATTTGTTATAAGCGCTCTCTAATGTTATCATTTGCATGAGAAAAGTAAGAATTCTTCAGCATGTCATAATAGCTGGTATCTATTATTCTACTAGATCTACATGTTTCAGTGTTGAAGATCATAGCTTTGAGCCACATCTGTTGTCTGCATGATAATAACCAGTTGGGGTTCTATTGTAAAATATTATTTGCAATATAATTTGATGATACTTTTATGCAAATACTTAATTGTGTTTCCTCAACATTAGCTTTTCTTCCAAGAGAAAATGTGAAAGATAAAAGTCTATCAACACAGAGTAGTTTACCTAGAAGAAAAAACGATATATTTTAGCAATATGAGTTTGATAAAGACCATCATATTTCACAAGATTACAGTAAAAGAATAATGCCTCTAGGTATGTTTAATTTGAATCATGGTAGACTAATTTTGTCAATGTCTGATAAAGGTTTCTTTGATCTACTTTCTGACAGGTCCAAAGATTTGGACCAGCTGCATTTTAACAATTTCTATGGAGGCTTCTCCCTTTGCTTCTTTTCATTCAAGAGCTTTCTGCCACCAGCAATCTTCAAATATGATATTGAGTTCTGCTTGCGTATTTTTACTCCTTTAAAAACATGTCTTTATTATTTGAATTAAGAAAGATCAATGACATCTTACAAAGCAATCCTGAAGAAAAAATAAATATGAATTATTCTCTCTAAGAAGAGATGAGCTCAAAGTTCTTCAAATCTTTTTTTTCCTTAACATGCTGTTAATGGGAGTTTGTCATGTATTGGAATGAACAAGGATAAAAGGATTCTGAAAAAGTTAAAAGTGTTAACAGTAGTTGGTACAAGATGCCCAAGCTTAGTGTGCGCTAGCAAGCTGTGTAGAAAGTAGAAATAATTACTGACAGTACTGAATAAGAAAGGTTCATATAAAACTATTATAAGAATTCTTTGGTTCCATATGTTTAGAGCATGAATTTAGTTCTCGAGAAATGAGAAAGTTGAACAACTTCCTGTATATAAGATGCTACATTGTTTTTGCTATGTTTGTACTTTTCAAATGTTTGAATGTTTATGAACTACACAGCTTGGACAGGTAGTGAAAAATTGATAGATAATTCTTACCTTTTATAACTAAAAGTCTGGTTGAAAAAATGAACACAAGCCTTTCACTCTTTCTTTTCCGTTTCTTTGGTTTAAGTGGTGAAAAACTATATACGGAAGAAGAAAAAGCTGGTATTGTCACTTGAGAAACAGTGCTTTTTCACTGCACCAACTTTTCCTGAACTCTGTAGATTTTGTACTTGCACCAACTGTCTAGAGTACGACACATTATTGCTACTACTGCTGCAGTATTAGTCCACTCATGCACAGATCAGCATCCCTTAGTGGCATGTCTGGCCATATATACAGCAAAACACTTGTTTATTATGGATCCAGACCAGCTCTGACTTAAATGGAAAGACTCTTATGGACTTCAGCAAGCGTCAGTTCAGGCCCTTTGTGAACACTAAGATTTATGGCATCCTTAACATTTCATTTCCTCAATTTCAAGCACTGTAAATGATGTGCTAGATAAATACACTGTTGTCACTTAGCAGACTTAACTAGTGTGTGAAAAGAAGTCTTTTACTTTCAGATAAACTGAGGTACAGGGGGATTAAGTCTAGTTCCTCAGCTAGCATAAACTTGCATAGCTCCGTGAATTTCAAATGGCATTCCAATATCTGATAAATGTTCAAAAGGAATTCAAAAAAGTAGTTTACATTCATGTGACAAAGACATGCATGAATATGCAGGCCACTTACCTAAGAAAACAGATTAAGAGAACATTAGAATACAGACTGTCTAAATCAGACGCTTACTTATTTAACCAAAGGTTTTCCTCTCCATAACACAAAAAAAAAAGAAAAAAATCACAGATACAAATACTATAGAGTAATTTTAAGAAGCACATGAAAGCTTAATATTAACTGCAGAAAGCTTGCAAGTGAAAAGATTTCACCTTTGGATTAATGAAATAATTCTTATAAATCATTCTAATTTAGCATTAGGGTATTATTAAAGTGTTTTCTGTCCTGTTATTTTCTTCGTTCCAGAGAAACATCTTCCTACTATATTCAACAACAACAAAGTTGTCCAATCACTTCCATTCAAAACTCAGGTTTTTAAGGTGCTGAATGAATTCATATAGAAAACATCATTTAACCTATCTGGAAATAAATCTTTCTGAAAAAGAAAACAAAACATTTTTGACAGTAGCTTCAACACCTTCTTGACTTATAGATCATTAAAAAGAGACAAACATTTGCTTTAATGTTTGTGTGTGTTTGTCTAAAAACTGTTTTAAAAAGAAAAATGGATGTTGCATGCTGCTGTTTCACACTCAGTACTAGAGCTCTGTTACTAGAAATTATTTGAGAAAACAAAAAGGGAGGTCAAATTGAATAATCTAACACAGTGATTTCCTTCTTCTGTTATTCTTCAAAGGAATGTTTTCACCACCTGCCTCCCTTGCCAGTTTCACAATAGAAAAGAAGGAAGGAAGCCAATCTGACCCATCGCACAGTATTGCCGTTTCTGACTTGGCTCAGTCATTACATCAGAACAGCAACATTGTTACAAAAAGTTATTAAACTTTTTTTTTTTTTTCCTTTTCTTTCTCTTTCTCTCTCTCTTTTTTTTTTTTTAAACATATAAACAATTAGAATAGTGTGAGTACAGCACCAGCAGTCAAAAATATTTATTGTTGATGCCTGTAAGGTTTAGGTGTAACTATATTAAATTAACTTAATAAATTAATAAATGTATTCTCAAAATATTAGGCTGTAATTTTTACTTCATTGTAACTACTTAGCATAAGCCATTTGCAGGAGTTGGCCGGCATGGAGTATACATTAGAATCTAAGATCAGCAACTTTCTCTTCAAAAGCATTCTTTCTGTACTTTGTTTTCCCTTTCTCAGAGACAAGTTAATCAATACAGAATGATGATTTCACTGACATTAATGAAAAAGAATAAAATTAAGGGCTCCAGCCTCCTTTTACAGAACCTGGCAGAAGTTTCTCCACTAACTTTGGCAGAAGCGGGGATGGATGCTAGGGCCACTGCATACATCAATTTAGTCTTTCATAAGAACATACGCAATGCTTATTGATTTGAGATGAAACAGCTCCCTAACTGTTCTCAAGTTATCGTACTGAAAGATATCAGAAGAATTCTATATGGCTTTTCAGCCGAATTTTTATTACCTGTACAGATTGATAGAGCAAATTGAGGATTTACATTCAGATTGGTATCATGTCTCTTTGTTCTGAAGTGGTGCATTTTGTAAACTGTCAAATCAATTTCAAAGCTGCAGAGATGCTCTTGTCAGTGGGGGAAAATCTAGTGAATTTTGGTGTAAACAAAAAAGAGGAAGAAAAGAGGAATTTATGCAGCTCTTGCACATGATTAGCAAAGCCATCTGTTTCACTTACCCACATAATTGTCAACTAATCAATTGTTAATTGTAAATGTCCAGTTGCTTAACAGCCTTGTACCTCCTATTGCAATTCATTATCCCAAACACTTTACAGATCTTCAATGTCTGAATTATTTTCAGGAGTGAAGAGAGTGAGAAAAACGGCAAAGGAAAACAAGGAATGGAGACTTAGGTAAAAAGGGAGGAGCCTAAAGAATCCAGATGTGGACAAGTACATATGTGGACAATGGTATCAGCATTTCTATGATGCACTGATAAAGCAGTAATGTGAGGGAGAAAGTGACAGATGGAAACTGGCAGAGGAAGGCACACACAATAGAAGGAAAACAAGCTTCTGGCAAGGGTAGACAAGAAGGAGCTGAGGATTTAATAAAGGGGAAATTGGGTGCTCTTGCTATCAGGCTAAAAAAAAATGCTGTGACAAAATGCAATGACTTTGGTCAGTGCTGGCCAGAGTGCTGATGCAATTATCATAACCACTTCAATAGAAATTTCTTCTGAGCCCTGAATTAAAGAATTAATTTCTCAAAGTCTTCCATATATATACATATATATGTAGATGGCATAACATACATGGTGTAATGATATATTTCACTAGTGTTAAAAGATCAATGACCTTAGCACCTGCACCAAATATGTTCTTGATAGATGCCATTATTTCAGCAATCTATTGTTATAAGCCTCTGAAATCTGTTAAAAGAAGAATTTTGACTCCTTTAAAGACAGAATGAAATAAAAAATGGAAAGATAAAGAGGGAATTGAATCTGTGTGTCTCCATTTAAGTGCATGATTATATTTGAAAATAAAGCTTAGGAAAGAGCGATGGATCCATTATTCCAGTAGAACACTTTTACATATTTTGATAGTTATTACTTGCTTTATCATACTGCTTTTGTTGTGTTTAATCAGAAAAATACCAGAGGATTACCTCAAAGAAAGTTGGAAATACAAAAGGAAACGTTTATTTGATATATGCATTGAATCATCTGTGTTGGTGGTATGGCACTAGAGGGTGAACCTTCCCACCAATATTCCATTACATTTCATTGTCATGTGACAGATGGCAGGGGAGCACTCTGACCTGGAAGTACATATGAAGCAAACGTGTGTCACTGAATTCCTCCATATGGAAAAAATTACACCCATTGACACTTATCAACACTTGCTGAGTGTTTACTGGAGAGCAATTACTAGATGTGAAAACAGTGAGGAGGTGGGTGCTGTGTTTCATTAGTGGGTCATACTGTATAGTGCATATTTTGCAAGTATGGCATGCCAGCTCTTGTTCATAGCTGGTGAAAACATACAGCAAATCACTGGTGACTGTGTGACAAATAGTAGTTTATGATTGAGAATGTGCTTTAACATATAGTGCGATTGTGCTCTTTTGTATCTACTGTAGTTACCCTGGAAATAAATAGGAGGCATTTCTTTCAGGGAGACCTTTTTCAGTTATGTTTACTTTAATAGTTCCTGAAGCACTATTTTGTCATCCAAGGCTATGTAACAGAGCAATCTAACCACAGAATCTTACGTACAGTCATTCCTCCTTTGGATAGATAAGTGGATGTAGTGAGAAATCATACTGAGGCCATTGACCCTGGCTACATTAATAACTAACTCAATGAGAATTAGACCATAAAAACAATTATAATGATGTTTAAGAGATCATTAACATTCATGCCTTCATAATCTATTACTGAGCTGTTGTGATTGCTCTGTAATTATCTCTTGATTTTGTTTCTACATCTGTATTGTTTTTTTTCTTTCTATAGTTCCACGTATATCAAGAGCTTCCCTAGATTTTAGATATTTGTTACAAGATTTTAAGTACTGCAGAGACAATAAATAGGATAGATATTATCTACCTTTATGGATGCAAATAAAAAGAATTAAAATTTTATATTCACCATAAACTTCGGGAGCTTTTTTCCCCAAGATTAACATGATGATACAAGAGTTAGCTCCTAAGTTTAAGATGACACAAAAAGAAAACAAGCCAAGCTTAGCCTAATCCTATGAGTCTAGTGTTTGAGAATTATATATTTGTCCATCATCAGTGAGGCAACAAAGTCAACAAAGCAGACAGAGAGTACACTGCTACAGAGAGAGCTGGAAGTTAGATTTTACTTTTTGTACCTTAAGGTTACCCTTCTGTATAGAACTCATGTATTTCCCTTCCATTTTGTAGAAATAATATATTATTTGTTATCTCCTCATCATAAACACTGACAGTCACACAACAAGACTAGTGAAATAGATGAGGTGAATCTGTGTGAATTAAATATTAATACTATGAGATCAATAGCATAGGAGTTTGCTTTTTTGTGCATTTATTTTTTAAACTGCCTTCAGTATATCCACACATAACACCATAATGTGATAGAAAGTATAGCAATAACAGCAGTGTGGCAAAGTCTTCAGCTACAGCAAAAGAGGACAAGCCCAAAGACAGCAGTTGTGGACACTGAAATTAAAGAAAAAAATTTGCTTACCTTTGGAAGACTTCAGTTACACAGAGATTTCCAGCAAGATACCTTCACCTCCACTGCCAACCCCTAAATGAAGCCTGGGAAGAAGTGGGTCCTGGCTCCATCACTTCTGGTCACTGGTACCCTGGGTATGCCCTGCCTTCCCACCATGTAATTTAGCATTTTTGCTGCATCGTGCTATTCAGGTGAAATACCAAGAGAATCACACCCTGTGAAGGTGTAATAGAACTTATGTCTCCAAAACTGGTGAATCAGGTTGAATTAATAAATCCAAATTCAGTCTCAATGCCTGACCTGATCTGGAAAAGACCCAAGTCTCATACTTACTACTGACCTCTAAAGGACATTGAAAAATAAAGTCAGAGTAGCAAAAATGCTAATAAATAAATAAAAAATGAGGAGGTTTGCAAGTGAAAAACAGGGAAGAAATGAAACAGGAGAACTATTCTTTTAGAGAATAATAGAAGAGCTTAAGGTTACCTAAAGAAGTTTACTGAGTGGGTTGATAAAAATGTAAAAATATGTAATGGGGAAAAAAAGTTCTTTATTAGATAAATGCATATAGACAAATCTATACTAGAAATAAATAATAATTAAAAAAAACCCACAACATAATATGTTTAATAACAGTGAGAGTAATTAACAATTGGAACAGTTTATATAAGCGCATCTCTGCCACACATTTAAAGAAACAGAATAAATTGAAACTTTTCCTTCTAAATAAGCATACAGTTTAAATCACAGTTAATTTAAAAAAAAAAATACAAAAAAAAAAAACTTGTCAACTTTTTTCAAGCTTTCAAGTTGATTTGAAACTAGATAAAAACATAGTTATGTTCTAACTTTGGAGTCTGTAACAAAATTGGAACTTCTTTTTTTCCTTTCTACAAGTCCTCTCCTTTTCCAAATTACCATATTTAGGGGAAAAAAAATGACTTTTTGATGTAAGTGATCTGTAAAGTTATATGTTCCCATTGTGTTCACTATTTTTCAAATGTTATTTTCAGCAAAACTTTATAAAAATCCCAGAAATAAAATATCAAAAGGATGAGAACATAATGAGGATAAGGTAAAGGAATAAGATCAACAAAATGGTTAGGATTAGAAGTCCATGGTACATGACCGAATGAAACTCTATAACTTGAACATTATGTAGTTTTCAGGGAGGAAGAAGATGATGAATGTTAAAGAAGTGATCAAATCTGATGTCAGAGAGGGAAAGATTAAGAAAATCAGAAAGATTTGGGAGAGGTCTACAGAACAGAGAGAAGGTGGTCTGTGATGATAAGAAAGCTAGTTATTACTGTAGAAAAAGATTAGGAAAAAAGATAATGTGATTAGTAAAAAAAAGAAATCCAAGAGTTACGTTCTACTGATGAGATTAATAGATTTCAAGTGTATATTGGCTCCCCCTTTTACTACACAGAGGCAGGATATTGTATAAGCTGATGGTCAGTTACTAAGCAAGAACCTGTAGTTGCAATGTTTGAAAGTTTCAGTCACTCTTGCACACTGTCATTCCTGGTGCATTCTGAGAATTTTACACTACCTCAATTTTCTTTATACAAATATTTCTTATATCTGGTTGCCATACACATCATTTTAAAGCTGTATGAAAGTATTTCAATTTAGGCATTAGTCAGCTTTGGAGTAAGCCTTTTTGTTAACTTCCAAACCTGGCTGACCATGGTGTCTATATGTAAAACCCAAGGCCTGTTCTCCTTTATTTCCTCTGGCATCTTACCCAGCAAGACTCTCCTCCCATCCCTTACAGCAAGTAAATCCCGGTACATTCACCTGTAACTAAACATATCCTTCAAAATTAGTCATCTTCAAAATTAGGTCTCACATAAACTTGTTTTCTAGTTGATTTCAGTTTCTTGTTTTGTTGCTAGATGCTGATTCCTTGAATTTAAACCAAGGATTTTTGGGTCTAACCACTTCACTGTAACTGCATAACTTGTAATGAAGCACGTGTCCTTTACAGTGCCATCTTTTGATGTGCTTTCTTAGTTATGGAGACAAACTAATTCCTAATTATTTTATTACTTTAGGTTTTGGAACACTATAACGTAACTCTGTAGCAAATAGTGGCTCTAACATTAAAACATTCTTGGAAAAGCAATAAAATATAATACATTTTTTGTGATGTAACTGTAACCCCTGTGCCATGCTTTTAAAGCATGCGAAATTAATTTATTTTCCTCTTGACAGACAACCCTTTCCCCTCCACTTATCCATTAGCAGTTCTACTAGACAGCTGAAAAATCTGCATATTTATGAAAAATGAATTACTGATTAGATCAAAGAATATTTTTGTATTGATCATAGGATCCTCTCTTCTTTTACCCTAGTTAAATTGCAAAATGTCAAAATATTTAAAAGTCAGTGCTCACTAAAAGCAATTGAGCATGCCTCTGGTATTGACTTTGATATACAAATGTATCCTCAGGGCATACTGTTATCAGCTGGTAGAATATGGTAGAATATCAGCTGGTATTCTCATATGTAAATAGGTGGACTAATGCTGTAGCACCTGAAAACTAATGAAAATGTGCCAACAAGTAATTGATAAAGCCAAATGATAATTGGAAAACAAAGTGCATTTTACTGTCATTCTAAGGGTCTTGGAGATTGATATGAGCTCAGTATGAATTCAAGGACTGACTATTCTGGATGATGTCAACATGAATACATCAGAAAATTCCATCTGTTTTTTCAATAAAGAAACATGAAGCTATTTAATATATTTTTTAGAATTACTGTAATAAATGCATGGAAAAGTTGTCTGCAGGGCAGGACTGGAGTAGGTGGGATTTCCAAGGTGCTGTAAGAGTACATAAAAAGGGAAGTCATAAAGTACTTCTTTCCACTTCACATTCATAAAGTACACAACTTGGCAGCAGTCTGTAGGTAGAAAAATACTAGGTTGATGGCTGAGCTAATGAACACTCCCATTCCTGATGTCATTTAAATGCAACTATTGGATCTTTTATTCATTCCTTTTCAAGAAAAAGTATCCCCAAATCCTCATGTTTACTTTAAGGTAGTCTTCTGTTGACAACATCCATTCTGTCAGATAGAATAATGCATGTTTTAACTGTTCAAATTTAATACTTCCTATCTGTCTTAAGTAGCAAAAGCTAAATGAGAGCTTGGTGTCTCACATTTTAAATATCTGGAAGTGCTCCATTTGATTACAGGAAAATCTGACCTGGACTGTAAGGTAGAATGCACTAACATAGTGCTGCAAGTCATTCTCAGCATCTCTTTACCATTATTGTTCCATCCACATTGTCAAACAATACTGTCATCCTTCAAGGCATCAGGAAAGAGCTTTACCTAATTTTCTGGAACAAGAAGCCCTGAAGGCATTCAGTCCTTGACAAGCCCTTGATGACACAAGTGAATGATGTAAACACTGCATATCGCAGTGTCTACTGTTTGATGGGACTGGAGTCTGCCAGTACTTATTTCAGAGGATCCCAACACAGCCTGCACCTCCATAGCCCCACCACTGTACTCCAGGAGCCACTTCAGAAACACAGAATCAACACAGCTACAACATTAGCCCTACTTTTAGCCCTTAGCATTCTCTGCACGTCCAGGACCCCTACTCCAAAATTACCAAAAGCTCATCAGAGTTACCATGTGACCAAAATCTACTTAGTGACTACTTGCCTAAAATGACACCTGTCAATCACAATACATCTTTCTGTCCAATACTACTAGGAAATTCTGTCATTCTTGACTCCAGCCTCTTCCATAAATGGGTGAGTAGTCGTTTCCTACCCCAAATTACTCCCCTCTTTCACTTGTTAATATGAATGAACTCCATCACTGTCATCACTTTGAAAAAAGTAACAATTCTGCCTTATCCAGCATGCAAAAACACAGAAGAACACTGTTGAGGGGAAAGACTAATAAATAATTCATTTATTTAGAGAATCCCTGTGATGCCATTTGTTTTCAGTCTGTCCTACCAGTCTTTTTCTTTTCATAGTTTTTCATCCAGTTTAAATGGGGTGTCTGTAAAAGCAACAAGATGATGTTCATATTTACATGCAATTTAGAGAGCTTTCCAATTTCCAACTGGCCTGATCTGTGAGTTATGTTAGAAACACAGTTCAAAGCAATAACAGCCATCCTAACTTGCTATGGTCTTCTATTCTAGATAAGACAAGACATATGTTTCCCAGAATTACTTAGCCATGGAATGGTTGAAGATGGAAAGGACCTCTGGGATCTTGCTTAAACCCTCTGCTCAGTCAGGGTGCATTAGAGAAGGTAACCCAGAACCTTAATAACTTTCTGGCTCAACAAGCTTCTGTCTGAGTCACATCTCTCACGCTGTTCCTGTCTTCTCTACAGGCTTAGCCTGATTTCATCTGTTTTTGTCAGTTCACTCGTATTCTATTACTAATCCTAGGAAAGTAGACTTCTCAAAGACTCAGTCTGAGCTGTCAGAAATCTGGGAAGCTGGCCAAGATGCAGTTTGATGAGCTTTGTACTGTCTTTACATTGGTAATGTGTCTTTGTACTTACAGTCACAGTTGTATGACCGAAGTGTGACTAATGAGTCAAATGAAACATTTATTCACCTCTGGACTGGTTTATTAGTAATATCCCCAATCAGAAGATAAGCCTACCTGGAAGTTTATCTTTGCCACAGGCACTCTTTGTCATACCTTCAGAGATTATGCAGATATAAGGGAGAATCATCTCTAGCAGAAGCTTCATAAATGTATTTGTCACTACATCACTCATGGTGAGCTAGGTCATGTTTCATCTTTGGCAGCTTTTGAATTAGCATGTTGTCTCAGAAACACATCTCCAAGCCAAATGGGTCAAAAAATTCCCCAGAAATAGCATTACCTAAAATACTTGCTTACTCCTGAGAAGCTTGCTGTGGTCAGTTCCAGGCGTAATCCATCCCACAACTGAACTCTTTTCACTTTCATTTCTCCCACCTTCTCCTTTTCCTGAACAATTTGAGTTGTTGAGAAAAAATACATATTAAATACTGATGGCTATGAGCCAGCTGCTCTCTCTCCTCTCCTAAAAGACCTTTAACTTACCACATTTGTCCAGTCATTGTGGTCAGATAGTCCTTAATATAGGAGAGTCAAAAAAAATCATGAATTTGTTCTTGGCAGCTAAAATGAAATGAGAAAAACATTTCTTCAGCCAGCTTTCAGAAAAGTTCAAAGAATAAAATGGTAGCTGTTTTGCTTTTTGTCTTTGAACACTTAGACTCCTCTCTTGGCATCAGCATCTCTCCAAGTCTGCTTGGATCCATACCCAAGGCCAGCAATGGCAGTCTGTCTATGCTGATGCTAGCAAAACACCTAGAAGCATCCTGAATTCTGTAACAAAGTTCTATACTCATCACCATCACAGACATCTTGGACTCAGATTGAATGAAGATTGCCTACCAATCTTATCTGCCAGCACTATAAGATTGTTCATGGAAAGTTACCAAAAGACTAATAAAAAAAACAAGCAGAACCAACATTGAATTACCTCAATTTCTGCTACCCAACTGGGCTGGACAATGTGTCATGGTTTTATGTTTTTTTTTTTGTTTTCAGTATTCCACATCATAACATCATGTAGTGCACTGGAAGTTAAAGTGTTAATGCTCCAATTCTG
>JAOWBP010002392.1:50561787-50593620 GCA_028571105.1 Tragopan temminckii
CATTTTCAGGTCCTTACAAACTTATTAGAATGCCCTCAATATTTCTTTATATTGACAGTATACTCTCAGTGTTTCTTGCTACTATCAGAGAGAGTAAAACTCTCGTTTGTTCCAGTATTTATTCCAAAGATAACCATAGAATCCATCTGCTTTTCAGTTATTTTGAATTTAAATGGATTAGGTATCCAAATAGTTATACACATTTGTTAGTGGACTCTCTTGCCAAGAGAAGTTGTGGAAATTCCATCACTAATATAATCTATCACTAATATAATCTATATTAACAAAGTTAAATCGCTGCCCTTTAACTACCTGAATGACTTAGATAACACAGTGGCTTTCTATGAAAACAGTTTTTGTAAACCTCCAATATGCTATTAGAAAGCTTTTTAAACAATTCTAAGATGAAAATGGTCACACAAGAGATACATTGCTTTTTTAGAACACAGGTCAATTCATAAGCTACACCTCTCTCAGCAGTTTTTCTTTCCCATGTTCTCTGTTTTGCTGAATTTCTCATTAGTTATGTTTCCTACGTGATAAAGCATTTACATCCACTGCTTTGCTAAGTTTTTTTCACTTTCTTTCACTTCACTTTATGATCTGCTTCTTCTGATTTCAAATATCTAGATTTTTTTTTTCTTATTTCTACCCCATGTTTAGTTTGGAGTAGAGCTAGTTAATTAGAACTTAGTAAAATTATATGCTGGGAATTTTCTTTTTAAGCTATTTCTGGAGAAAAATTGTAAACTAAAATACTGTTCTGCTGTGGTTTTTCACAGCATTCTATAACATAGAAGACATGCTATTTTAAGTAAGCAACTATTAAAGACACTAATTTATTTATAAGGAATCTTTTTCCTGTAAAACAAATGGCATTTCTCTATACTTACTATGCAGCAGCATCTGAAATACTCCACTTCTTCCTCAATACTCAGAAGAGGAAACAACAAAGCTGTCTCAAACAGGCTACAGCAGTGGGCCCAGGTGAACCTCATGTGGCAATTGCAAAGTCTTGCACCTGGGTAGTGGCAACTCCTGCTATCAGAACAAGCTGGGGGATGAAAGGATTGAGCATAGTTGTGCTGAAAGAAACCTTTTGGTTGATAGGAAGCTGAACATGAGCTAGCAATGTGTCCTCGCAGCCCAGGAAGCCAACTGTACCCTGGGTTGCATCAAAGGAAGTGTGGCCAGCAGGGCGAGGCAGATGATCCCACCCTTCTGCTCTGTGCTGGTGAGACCTTGCCTGGAGTACTGCATCCAGATGTGGAGTACTCGAGGTCAGGGTGGATGGGACTCTGAACAACCTGATCCAGTCATAGGTGTCCTTGTTCATTACTACGGAGTTGGACTAGATGGCCTGCAAGGGTCCCTTCCAACTCAAACAATATCAGTAGTACTGTCATTGAAAGATAAAATGTTTCACTCTCACATTTTGGTTATTCATTAAAGCTTATGAAAGATATAGCATAAAGAATGTAAGTTTTACCTGACCAAATGGAACAAAATTATTTTCTCCCATCTCTTCTATTTCCTCTGTCAGCTTTGCAAGAGGAATATACGGAGGTTATCTCTACCTTAACAGTTAATCAATTTTTAAGACTAATGGTTTTCATGTCCTTTGGTTAGGGGTTCCTCTCTCTTTTTCCTTGAGCAACTGCTATATTCTCTGAACCATAGCAACCAGTCAAGCAAGCAGAGTAAGCAGCTCCCGCAGAAATCAACACCAACTCTGCTCCATACATGATCTAGTGAGGACTACTTACATTCCCATCCATTACTAGGCTTATAAATGTTATTTATCATGAACTATCGAGAAGAGCAGTAGTATCAATAACCCTACCAGTACTTCTCTATGCTCAACAAGCAGAAGCAGCTGAAAAGCTCCATGCAATTTGGATCCTGATGCCATGAGTGAATTTTCTTGTGCAACAGAAAGAGGTCAGCTTGTAGTAGCAAAAAATTTTGAAAAGACCATATAGTTGAAAATGGGTAGACTGGCAGGACTTCTCTTCCTTGGTAGCTTCCAGCAGCCTAGCAGAAATAGGAGCACCAGAAAACAATTATTAATAGTTACCTCACATGATGTGTCACCAGCACATATTTCCATATTTTTTTGACAGTTTGTTGACACTTACCTGTCCCACCTGGAGAAGTTTCTTGTTTTCTATCAAAGGCAACATCAAGAAATATCAGTGAGTTTCAGATTTTCCTGCTTTGTAATGGCAAATTGATGTACCAAAACAGAAGAAATCTATTTTGTTAATATTCGTCTAACTTATCTTTTCCTGAAACAAGTGATTTAAGGGCAAAAATCTTTAGAATGTTCAAGAATAGTAAAGTACAGAATAAGTAGAGGGCAAAAAAAGTTAAGTAAAACAAGAATGGTGACTTACACATTACTATGGAATCTTTAATGATTAAGACAAAATTCTGATTACTCATTTACTACATAGCATGACTTCTTTTTGTAATTCTTGATAATGACTCTGAAAAGAACAGATAGACTTTTGTCAGATTTGGAAAAAGATTAAGCAATCAGCTCAACAGAAGGCAGAGTAATCCTCAACAAATACTTCTGCTTGTTTTGAAATTTTATCCAAACTGTAATTTTAAATTAATAAGAATGCATGTCTGCAGGTCTTATCTTACTTACATTTGCACATTACTGAGAGAATAACAAAAATACTTATTTGTTTTAAAAGTCTTCAAGGAATTCCATCATTAACAATTAAAAAAACTGTCATACAATAAAATCACCTTCACATTTAATGTATGCAACAAACAATAACTAAACGCATCAAATTACCAAAAATTCTGCAAATACCCTCTGGTCAAACAGATTGAGTTTATTTTGAGGCATTTTGGTGACACTTCATTGGAGGAACACCTAACAGCCCTACAAACCCAGCATTAAGGGTTAGAACATTTCACAAGATGTTGAAAAATAGAAATGTACAAATTTAAACTGTTGTTTAATCAGGCTGAAATAATACTTATAATTAATAAAATACATTTTGTCTTCTTCAAATTCTGAATTTTAGGTTAAGTATTGTTGTACTCTGCCATTTTCAATGCTAGAGACCAATGAAACTTGTATAGTCTTAACACTTCCTATGTCTTTTATTTCATTCTGACTTTATTATTTTTTTAAGAGACCTTTTAGAAAAAAACCATGTTACTAAAACTGAAATTCAGGCTCATAAGAATGACTTTCTTTTGCTGATAAATCTTCTCAAAGAGACCTACCTGTTTTGTGTATCTTTGCCCAGTCTGAGATGTTTGAAGCACTGTGCAAGGAATATCTAATTATAGCAATTGCCAAAGAGGTGTAGCTTTTCTCTTCAGTGAGCTGTTTGTGAAAACATTACTCCACTATCTGAAAAACAAGCAAGAAAACTGTCTCCCTGGGTTACTGCAGATGACGAAGATACTCACTAAGCAGTATTCATATAGGAATTTACAACAGAATACAGACTTTGAAAGCTGCAGTGAAACAACATGACCTTTCAATTAATACATAAGAGGATAGCTGGAATGTGAGATAATACGAATAAATATCGAAACAAAGTATTCTAGTCATATATGCAATGTTGGCTTTTTTTTTTTTTTTTTTTTTTTTTTGGATTTTCTTGAATTTTCAGACCAAAAAGTGACAGTGGCTATTCAGTTTTCCTCTAAGATTTAAGACTTTAAGATTTTTTTTCCATTGACATTTCCTTCTCGAGTTTAATTAAGCTTTATGAATTCCTGTAAGGCTGGAAGACTTAGTAGAGACTTAGATATGCTTGCCTGGCAAGAACACAGTTATTTTCAGACTAGAGCTGGTTTTAATTGGATGGTGGGGAAAAAAAAAAACAAAAACAAAAACCAAAAAGAACAATTTATTGCAATAAGTGAATCAAATTCATGATAAAAGCTACTAAAATATTTACAGCCTGAAGAAGAAATAAATGATCTGGCAAGATGTTACAGCACCTGGTGCAGATGGAAATCTTAATATGAAGGACAATGGTTCAAAAAGAAAGGGGAAATAAGAAAGAATTGACTAAGGTTTAGAATAGCTATTAGAGTATCTATATTGTGCTATTTTTCCTTGGTCAATTAGGCATACCACCATGATGACATCACTTCAAAGTCCTCAATTAATCTGCGCCTTTTTATTATCTTTCACACCTTTTGTTGTGGTCAAGAACCTTGTGAAGAATGAAATGGATGTTAATATTTATACAGCACTTAATGTAATTGGGTTCTGACCTGGCTGGGCACAACAGTTATATAAATACATATTTAAAAAAAAAAAAAAAAAAAAAAAGAGGATTGCTCCAGGGCTTAGCATGCATTAGTTCCTTGACCTGAGTCTTTGCTGGTCCTCTGAGCACAGGAAATATTAGACACACTATGACACACACAGTGTGGTCTGTCAATAAATTAATATTTAACAATCAAGATTAGGAGCTGAATGTTAGCTTTAGGAAAACACTTCAAAATTCCAAACTAAACTGCTTCCCTGAAAACAATAGGCAAAACCTAACAGAAACCAATTAACTTGAAGGGTTAAATAGACATTTGCAGAAGTACTGTACTTAAGGTTTTAAAAATACAGGTTTAGGAAGAGCAGTGACTTAATATAGAATCGTTAAACATACATTAAAAAAAAGAAGACCCTTTGCAGCTGAATGACAGAGGTGTAGGGAGGGACACTTTTTTCTTCTCTAGTTAAAATAAAGTAGAAATGTCATTTAAAGACCAAGTGTAAGGTAAAGAGATGTGTAGATCTCTCTCAAAAAAATTGTTGTTCTTTTTCTAAAATAGCCAGTTTTAAGGAAGTATGCGCTCTTTAGGTGTTCATAAAAAGTTTTTCTCTCCAAAGATAGTCCTTTAGCACAACAGAAGAAGCACACGTGTGTAATGGATTTACAGAAAAGTGATTCTCCTCTGTCTTACTCAGAAAACTTATAGTTTTTGCTGTCTGTCACGGTGGTATACTTAAAAAACAAAAAACCAAAACCCAAACCAGAAGCTGGCAAATACATGGAGAAACTGAAATGTACAGTTAAAAGCATAGGCAAAAAATTACCTCAAATATGGTATGAGGTGATTAAATATTTTTTTGTAATCATCCAGCATTTTTTATGTCTTCACCATGTGAATGACGCATTCATCAGTATACAAATGACTGCATTTCCATTTCCTGGTCAAGAAATTTTTCTCCTAGCTGTTGTTTTGACCTTTTCTTTATATATGTTTATAAATCTAAGACTGAGAGAATGCAGAATCAAAGAAGAATTATGATATAAGACTGCTGAATGTCTTACCTGTTCTTTTTCAAAATGTTTAGTATTTGTAGAATATGTTGTAAATCTTTACTAGCAAAATGAAACTTTAAATATTGTGTTATTTGGACCTCAGTGGAATGCCAGCCACATCTCATTTTTGTCACTGTTTAATGTAGGAATAGAATAGTCTGTGTGCAAGAAAATGTAGACCATTATAATAACATTCCAAATTGAAATTCAGTTAATTTTTGTGTGATTTTAAAGATTTTCTTACTTGTGATTGTCTTACATACTGTCAGAAAACTGGCTTAGGTTGGTTATCAGAAGCTGATTCAAATAGCTCATCCTTTAATACATTTATTTGTGGCTTTAAAGATTGATTGTTCTATATCCATTTGATCATGAAGATTGAAATATTCTGCCATTCTTCACTCCTATCCCAATTCTGTTTTCCTTCTTTGATCCCTTGTAGGCCACAAGACATTCAGGATAGTGTCTTGGGTTTAATTGTATACCTTCACTTGATACACTCAAAACTCTCGTTTGTGTTGCACAGGACTTGCGCCTTGCTCATTCCCTGGATGATATAAGAGTATTACTGGTTGTACAAGCTTGCTTCATTCAACATTTTCAGCCTCCACTGTATCAGCTAATACAGTAGGCAAGGTTTCTGATCACAGTGCTTTCTCAACAACACAGAGCTGATGAAGAACTCCCGTAATTGCAGCTGAGGAGAAAATCCAAGGACACCAAAGGATGTGCTTCCTTATCAGTATGCAGAGTGCAGTCCTTGGGGCTGCATCTCCCCCTGCTTCCACCCATCCCCACACTTCCCTTAGGAAATTGCACTGGCAAGTAAAATAGAGAGGAATGCAAAGGACTGTGCATTTTGGCTTAAAGGCTCCGAGAACTTCTACTGAATGTAGCATGTCAGTATTCAGAGCTGGTACACTAAGTTTTATCTCATTGCAACTTCTGTGAAAGATTATGAGGTGAAGCTTTCTGTTATATTAAAGCTGGGAACAAAGGAAGGCAACAAATAAAGATTTCTGATTAAAAGAAAATCATAAATTCAAATACTAGGGAGCATTTCTGAGTCAATAAATCATTTCATTATAGGTTTGTTTGTGTAGGCAGTATTTGTTCCTGGATAGCTATAACATTGATTCTAATAGTTTTCGTCACTAGGGGCTCCAGTAAAATCAGAAAAAATCAACTTTTGTTTGCATGAACATTAGCAATTATAGAACTCTATTGAACTGGTATTAAAAGGAGAAAATTAACAAAGAAGAAAAAAAGCCAACATATTTTAAGGAAGTATGCTATCCTAGAGATGTTGATATTTGCCTTTAATATAACACTAGGCTATATCTGTTTTTACAGTCAACAAGAACATCTAGCTGACTGAAACAATGCAACTGTATGTGCAAAAGCATATACAGCACAGGAAACAAGCAGGAGAAACTAGAACTCCACAGTCACAAAACTGTCACATTGTTGAGTTAACAGATGTGGAGGACACCTCACGTTACTGCAGTGCTGCAACAAACACGAAGCTTAAAGAAGAGTTTGAGGAAATAATTTTTACGTACTGCATTCATGGCTTGTTTTCATAGCTGTTAGTGCCTATAAACAACCAAGTTTTGGGACAGAGAACATGCACAACTTAGCTTCCACCTTAAGCTAAATTAATTAGATAAGTGGTATGATCCAGGTTTGAAATCTGTTTTAAGGACAAGGTGGTGCCAGGTACATCAGACAGATCAGCTCTCATTGCCCTCATCCAATGCTTTACAGCCCTACCCAAAGGGTAAGTTCTAATTGGAAAAAAAAAAAAAAATTGCTGAGCGAACTCTTTGGACAGAGCCTCTGGAAAAGAATTTGTGAGAAAATTTATTTCCCTAAGTTCCTCTTGCAAGAGTTTTTGCACTGCTGGGGTATTTATCCTGGAAAAGTTTAAGGGAAGGTGGTATACTTTAGTCAAAAAATTTCATGGAGTTAAATTTGCAGCCTCGATTCAGGAACATTTGTAGTGGAAGGAGTTGGGAAATACGGCAAATTCTGTGGTGTAAGTTTACTCATATCTCCTTCATGCTCAGGTCTCAGCCATTCCAGTCATCTGATTTTTCAATGAAGCACGTTACACTGGCTAGATATCTTCCTTTTGTAAAGACAAATTAAGAGGAGATTTGGAACAAAGAGGGAAAACTGTGCTACCTGACAGCTGAATTTTCTGTGCTGAAATCTATGAGTGAAAGCACCCAACCCTATCCATTCTTTGTCTCTGTTCTCAGAAGGAGAATAACCATCTGGAAAAAGGAGGGGAAAATTGTGCTGGCAGTAAAACTCTTACTTGTCTAAAAGAATATTAGGTCTGCAGAGGGCTACAGTGAGACACTCTGAAGAGTCTAAGCTTTAGTAAACAATCATATTTATATAAAATCTGCCTGTGAAAGTATTGCAGGGCTTAGAAATCCCTAGAACAATAAATCTTCTTGTTCTTCCTGATGGAGATAGATTCTAAGGTCATCAACTATAAGGATCAGATGAGTCTCACATGAATGGTTTGGCCCAGAGCTGCACTAGTAATAAACAGGATTTTTATTACATCTCTAAGTGCTCCATGACACGTGCTAAATTACTGTAGGCTTCACAAACTGCAGCTCAGAAGTGTTGTACAATTGGATAGCTCAAATTAGTTCCCTTTGCTCCATTTCAACACAGCCTCAGCTTCTCCTGCAGAAGAAAAAAGACTTTTGTTTCCTTTATTCTGAGTGGCCCCATTCAACTTCTACATGATAATGGTAAAGGAACTTAAGATTTCTTTTTACATTAATTTATAAAGCGAAATATTTCCTTACAACACTGCAATTTTTTTTTATTTAATTGTGATGAACTCTTTCATTTTAAATCAGTTTGTCTATTATTAATCTAAGGCTGCATCTAAAGTGCAGGACCTAGATGTCCTTCTCAGCTAATGACAGCCAGATACATCACCAGCTTCCCATCAGCCAGGACAAGGTCACGTACCCACCTCCTCCTGGCTGTTCTCTTTATGCTAGATAGAGCTCAGTGCACAAAGCACAACATCTGCATCTACAAAATATCTCCTTCTAAGTGAGCTCTTACTTCAATAGGAACAGCAGTAGGTTCAAAGATACTGATCTCAAGATCCTTACTCTTTTAGTTTCTAATTTAGATTTAATTTTTGTTAAAATCACTGAGTCCTTGTCTTTCACAGGACCTCATTATCTGAGGTATGCTTCAAAGACTATCAAATCAATGCAGGTATTTGAATAAACGTTGAGTCTCTGTTAATTTCACTTCTGTGACTGGCCCAGTTCACTCCACTGCAAAAATCAAGACTGATAAATTTATCATGAACCATTGTGAATCGGAGTTCCTTCCTCTTAATCAAGCACCTCAGGGAAAACACACACAACAAGAAAATACTGCGGACAAATTTACTGCAAAACTGAACTATCTGACTTGTGGCATTTTTGCTTTGTTCCTGCAAGCAAAGCTAGGGATATATTCAAATCTTGCTTTTACAGAAAAAAAATACTCCTGAGTTTCCTAATCAAAACATATTGCATAGTCTTTAGCTTATTCTTCCGTTTTATTCAGTAGTTAGTATGAATAACAGTAAAAATCTGAAAACAAAATTTGTACATTTGCATTTAAAACCAGTTACAGGGTGAATATTTTGCAAGCGAATATTCTACTTTGCAAAGAGAGAAGAAACTTAAGATCTGAAACTGGAGTCATTACTACTCTCTGTTACTGAAACACTGAGAAACCTTCAAAAATATTCTTCTTTTCTTGCATTCTTGGCAGAAATCACCCTCCACATCCTTGTAGAAAGAATGCAAAGCATAATCCGACCTTGAGGTAGGTGGTGCCTTATTATGGCATAGCTATTCTTGTATCACACACATCAATATGGACTTTACTAGTTTCATCTTCTAAGAATTTTGAAAAAAAAAAACCTGCAGAGGAAACAACCACTGTAATTTTTATTCAGAATAGTAACTCAATAATTGAAGGTTAGCAGTTTGGGTCAATTAGAAGGAAAAAAAAAAAACCTTTAGCAAATGTTAGTGAAGTAATTCTATTGTGAAGTGAATCTTCTTATGCTTAATGCTTGTTTAAAAGGAGAAATCTTGGAAAGTTACTGAGAAATAACTTGGGGGAGGATTTAAAGTAGAACAGATATCTGTACTAGCTTTTCTGACCTTTTATTTTTTTCTGAAAGCAGACTTAAGCTGGTATCATAGTAGATCATTTAATTTGGTGTTATTTATACCTGAAAATCTGTAAAATTAATTTTTGTTTAAATATGACAGAATTGCTGAAATGATTTTTTTTAAATTATTTCTAGGTGTCAGTAGAGAAATTTCAAAGTGGTAAGTAGAAAATACTATCACGTCATATAACTTCTATTCATAATAGCTACTTCATTTTTGACACTACATCTTTCTTCAGTCATTTGTTTAAGCTAAACTATTAGTTAGAATTAGAAAATTTGAATACTATGTCTACTTATAAATATTATTTCAGGAATAAAGAAGCAGGAAACATTTATGTAGTCACCACTCCATGTGCTTTGTGTAGTTTTTTTTAAGAGTTACAAAGCTGTCATAATTTTTCCTGAGAATCACATCTTCAAGGATACCTCTGTGACAGTGTTCTTGGGCAAATTTATACTTCTTTCCACCAAACCTCCTCTCTCATATATTGACCATTTAACAGTTTATCTTCCATAGCAGCCTTCCCTTGCAACCACGTGTAGGTTTAGCTTTGGTCACGGCTCATATTGTTTCAGCTATTTGTTTTCATTAAAGAGTTCAATATCTCTTTACATTTATTCTAGGAAGCAGCTATTATGTCTGCCAGCTTCAAAGAGATTTAATTCAATCATTAGTACAAGAAGGTTTCATAACTACAGAATTATGTTTCATTAGTCCTATCCATCAAAACATGCTTGTTGGCATCATGAGAAAGTTAAGACACTCAACATATCAAGTTCTAAGGTCATGCAAATAGATTCTATGCTTGCAGCTTGTCAAGTGCATCCAGCTGGAACACCCATGGGTCAGGGACAATACTACATCTATTATATATTGGAAAGAAATATCTCCTGTTGTACAGAGAATGAGCATAAATTTGTGAAAACACATATTTTTGGAAAAAAGGAAGCAAGTTGCAAAGAAGTCAAAACAGACTCTGTAGCAAAAATGTTCCTCAGTTTTAGGCTAAACAGCTGATAAACTGCGAAAATTTTTTTGGTGATAAAATTCAGTCCCATATTCTCAGTAAAATTCATAGCAATGCTTTTCTTTGTGCTACACAGCATTTTTATAACACTGCAAAAAACTTCTTTAATCATATGTGTGACACTATTAATTTTGATAAGAAGATTGTAATTTAATTCACACAATAATTCTCATAGCATTTTCATGTTAATGTTTCAAAAAAAAATCAGGGTCCACCCTAAACAAGATGTGGCCAAAAGTAAAGTTCTTTCAAGCATTAGATTGCACACTTCCAGATTAAGTTTTCAAAGGCAGGCTATTAAAACAGTCTCTTGCATCCTTTTATATATAATTTTAACTCATAAAATATCTCCACAGGGGAGTACATAGGAGGATTAATTGTGAGTTGAACCAAACCAGAATTGGACTTTTTTTTCTTTTTTTTTACTGAGAAGGCTTAGGAAGAGACGCTGCTATATAATTTTTGTCCAACTTCACAAATACTTTCCAAAGAAGTAAGACTATGTCATTTCTAATTGCATACTGGAGGAAAACAGCTTATAAATGGTAGATGCACCATAATACTCTTTAAACCTTAGTTTGAAAAGCAGATGGAATTCATCTTTGTGGGATATTTTTCATCAGTTTGTTTGAAGTTGGGTGTTTGATATGGATGTTTTTAGTTGGAAATACCACAGAAACGGCTAATAGATGCAAGTTTATAGTCCTCACTTGCTGCTTTTTAATCTGAGCTAGACCGACAGAGGAAATCCCACACAGAAGGAGACTCTTTTAACATCAGATACACGATACTGAGGATGACGATAAAAATTGCTCTGAAAGGCCAATGGCCAATCCCTAGGTATTGAAAATATTGGTAATCACCAATCGTCAAATTTAGTACCACAGAGATTTATATGTATACCAAGAACACATTTCATGCCCGAAAGTTGTTACTCCAAAGTGTATTATTCAGTCTAGGAGTGCATCCACTGATACCATGATAAATATCTGTTTTTCTTCATCTCGATCGTCAAAAATGTCTTGTTTTTTTTTAAAGGAAATTTGGCTGACAATCTCTTAGATGTCAACTTAAATCTTTACACTATTCTGATATGATGCCTAGAGTTCTTCTCTCATTTTATTTCAACACACTTTTTACATTGAATTTGAGACCAGAGGCATCTTTTTAGCTGTTTCTCAGATGACTATTACATCATCCCATCAAAAGACTTTGTCAAGAGCATATAACTTTCTTTTTACCAAGCAACATATTTTTAATGGTAGCATACACTTTGCAGATCTCTTATTTACAGTATTTCTCATATCGTTTCAATTCCTAAGGCCTACCAGGGCACTGGAGTCTTGAAATAGTTAATGACACCTATACAAGTAAACAATAATTCTTCCCCAAAACTCTATGTCTATAGTAATTCCTGGTTCTTCTAATTACAGCCAACTCAGAGACAACAATTAAGCTTCAGTTTTTCTCCACCCACGATCAAAGTCTGATTTAGGCAGTTTCAGTTCTAAATATGAGTACAGGATTTTCAGACGTATTTTTCAGAGAGTCTGTGTCAGTGTATTATAAATCAAACAAACATTCAAATCCATGTTTTGAAACACTACCTTGAACATGAATTAAATCGTACTATGAAAACCTGGGCTGATAAATTTGAACATTCTCTATTAAAGATCTACGGAATAATTAATTATATTTATCAAATATTAGTGATAGAGTAGTCTTTTACAGTTTGTATATTCTGCTTTCCTCTTTCATGTTAAGTCTTATTTCTGAAATGGAAAAAAATATTCTAAAACCTACACCAGACTGTTGAGAGTATGTTTTCTGAAGAAACATCGTATCTTAATTATGCTGTATTTACTGTTTTAAGGGAGTGTGAGAGAAATAACTGTGATCATTTTTATGTACAGATTGCTGCAGTAACATTGCATCTCTTTAATATAAATGGACATTAAAGTTATAAACTGCCAGTCCACATTAAATATCTGTAACATTAGCTATAACTCAGTAGCTGGGTTTGTAAGGAAGTTGATACCCCTCTTAATCTCGTTGGAGAATGTGCTGCACCAGAAAACACTGCTTATCTGCGCACACTAAGGTTTTGAGGAAGATCTGGTACCCTGCATGGGAAAAGACTGAACTCAATGGTTATTTTGTGCTACATATTGCAGAACCCACTGCTGCTGAACAAAGAGCAAAAGCTGAAAATAAATGGTGTCTAGGGTCTTACACTGGCCCCCAGTCCCACTGGGGTGATAATTCGCCTGGGTGAATTATTTTAATTTTCTATCCAAAGCAAACTTCTGTTCTGAATCAACAAATAATAAGCAAATAAAACAAACACACACAGTGATAAATGTTCTATCTTTTTGAGCTTCTCTTCGTCCTTTGGTTACAGTGCTAAGATTCTTTTGTTAGCTCTGTCTGGCACAGGCAAACCTGTGTGAATCTGGACACTCCGTTCCAAGCCTGAAGCAGAAGAGCTTCTGTTCATTAGGACCTCAGATTTCTGATTCTTTGCTCCCCCAAGGCCTTTTTCTCCTCTCTCTCTCTAAATATTGGTGATTTTTTTTTTTTTTTCCATTTAACTGAACTTCAATGAGCTTTTCATATTCCCCTCTGCTAAATGACCCCCAGCTACACGACCCTTTTCTGTTAGGCCTTGGGACGAGTCAAAATATAACAAATAGACCTGTGTTCTTCTCAAATACTACTGATGTTATTGGTGAATTGAACACACTATTTTACATATTTATGCTACTTCTATTAATTAAAATAGCACATAATTCCTTAGGAAGTCTACAACCTGTGCAATTTTTTTTTTCCCCCCTAAATTTTAAGTAATCTTAAACTGGAAGCAAAAACAGATGAACAAATTTTTGTTATAGTAGGTTTTTAAGAGTTTTACCAGACACTTCAACATTTTCTGGTGTACAGATAAGGAAATGGGATATACGGCAATGATGAAGAGCAATTATGACATTTTTTTATCATGCTAATAACACATAGATGTAATCACAGTCACTTTAAAGTTTCCTTTATTTGAACCTCTTCAGCTTCAAATTGTTTTTCTACAACTACATCCTAGCGGTGATACAAATACTACCATGTGAACAGGGGATACCATTGTACCTCATAAATGTACATCAGAGGCTTATATGTTGCTTTGAAAGTGATGCTCCTATTCATTTCTATGGAAACCAAAACAGATATAAAGAGCACCATAACACAATTTGATAGAACAGATTTTTGGCTGCAAAACACTATTTTTCCACACAGTCACCACCATTAGCCAATTCGCGTGATAAGCTTGTCAGGAAAGTCTTCATTTTGGAGTGTGACAGCTGTACATGGCCATTGAGAATATGGCACGTCTTTCACATAGCTGTTGCTACTGCTGAAATGCACCACCCACTGCCTCGTTGTGCTCACATCCACTGATTGGTCTCCATAAACGTTCAGCAAGCATCAATGAATGTCAATGGGTGCAATTTTTTCCACATGAAGGAATTCAATGATGCTTCTTCGCTTCATAAGCACTCCCATGTCAGACACCATTTTGTCAGACTGCCTCTCTGCTGCCATCTGTCACATGGCCATACCATCAACCAACATTTTCCCCTGATGAAGACATTACTTTCGGATCAGCACTTGTATAATTTACCTCAGAGTTCAAAGCATATTTTGCAATGATTGCATTTAATTGTAAATGTCTTTACTGCTACACATAAAGAATAATAAAATTATATTTATAAGGCTATGGCACTTACAAAGCTTTGTAGTGCGTTCATTAAATTTTCTACAACAAATATTCATTTTTATGATCAATTCTTACCTTATTTTCTCCCACAGCTATTCATTTAAGGCTGTTTTATACTTTGTCTTCCTTTATTCTTTAGATTTCTGTACATCCTGACATAACAATGTGTGCATTTCAGATTCATGTGAACTTCTCAGTATTTCCACTACAGCGTGCATTTTTTTCTTGTGAACATTCTTGTAAGAATTTTTTTTTTTTCACTGCCATGGAAAAGCTTGATCACAGAAGATGGAGGTGAAAGAGCGACGATCAGAGTTGTCTGCACATGAATTGTGACCACTCATATCTCCGGGAAAATGAGTTAAATTGTAACCAGAAAACATTCCTGTCCTTGACAGTATGACACAGAGTGAATTATCACAATAGTTAAGATGATGAATTTAAAATAAAATATGTAGCACCATATGATTTTTGGTTGTAAGCCATTTTTCTTGTTGTGATCTCAGAAAGAATGATAAAGAAATTATTATTTACAAATTTATACTAGTATCTCTTTTAAAGAAATATGCCTAGTATGAAATACACTGATGTTTTTTCAATTGATAGTTCATGATAACGATCAGTTATAATAGGTTGCATCCATCCTCAGCAGAGAACCCTGAAAACAAATAAAATAAACTTCTTGCTGGTTTGTACTCTTACAATATATAATATATATTTATTATACTCACACTGAATATACAAGACAGGCAAGGAAAGGAGAGAAATTCTATTTCCTCTTGCAAACATTTTGTAATATCCTGAAGCTTCATGTAGATTAATGAATTGGTGTTTGTGTATCAATGAAGCTTCTTTGTTCACATCAACCTCCTACCTGGGTTAGTAGAAGTAATGTTATTTGATACAGTTTTAAGAAGGCCAATTATTCGGTAAACATTACCAAATGCTGTTCTGTAAGAAATTGTTTTGCCTGCAAGCTATGAATTCTGTCCTGTTCTATATTGTGAACCAGTGAATGTTACCCATAAAGCTAAGAGAGATACAAGGAACATATTTCAATTGTATCTGTGGATGCTTGAAATTTTGCACATTAGTGTGTAGTATTTTAAATGAAGCATGTCTCCAAACATATCTGAACACCTACTTTAAGTAATTTTGTCATCATCATACATGAATTGTGGCAACCACAGAAGAAAGTCTAGTCTTCTTGCCATATGCAATTACTGAGATGTATTTCAACTGTTTGCTCTTCTTTAGAATGGGAAATAGCATATGAAGATGGAGAAAGGAAATGACACTTTCTTTTCATTCAAGGATATCTTGGAAAAAGTTAAAAAGGAAAGGAAAAATCTTTTTTCATGTGATTTTTTTTTTTTTTTTATAGTTCCCACGTGATTTTAAAAGTAATGAGAGTTAAAAAAAACAAATCAGAAATAAAATTTTGTCTGAAGAAATGATAGTAGCAGGCTAAAAATACATTGTTATCAAAAACTTAAATGAAAGTATTTGCTGATGCTCTTATAGCTTCATATTTACCTAGTACACGTAAAAATGTATTATTTTTTTCCCCAAATTAACTTTTTGTTAATCATCTGCAGATTGGCAAATGCAAAAGTAACACACCAAATCACAAAGTTGTTGTTTGAAATGGTGTTTTAAAATCCTGCAATGCATTTCATGAGAATGTGCTTTGCACTACTCAAGTGTCCAGAATAACAGGAGACAAGCAGTTATTTTACCTGTGTAGGAAAGAGAGGTAGAAAGCTGACATTCTTTTAGTATTAAAAACAAGTCCTTCAAGAGAAATATTTTTTAAAAGGTGTGGGTTATCAAATTGACTGAATTCTGAGCCATTTGGGATATAGAATATTTGTGTTTATTTTAACAAAGTAGACTATGAAGTGATTAATCTATTTACATTATGTCCATTATGATCTGCAATCACTAGAAAAATGCTTTTGTGACATTTTTAAGGAAGATAAGAAGAAATTCCACAAATCCATGCATATTAGAAATTAAGCATTTGTAACAACAACTGAAATCAAAATATCTATTGAGTATTAAAAATGGAGTTGTTGAGTTTTTGAAGTAGAATGTTGACTATATAACATCAGCGGGGTCTTTATTCAGCACCTCAAGAATTGCCTTTTCCCAATAGGCAGCACAGAAATACTTAGCTAATAAGAAGGCCCACAGATCATTTACTTCTTTCTGTACGTATACAGAAGCTATTAACACTTCATCTGGAATACATATATAAAACAGATGCTCTGTACTTTTTCTTGGGCATCTCTGATATTTGTAAAACTAAGTCAGTATTTTCATTGTTTGGAGAAAATAATTGATAAGTAAACAAATGACAAAGTATAAGAGTTTTCTCCAGCTATTAAGATGACATTAGCTATGAAAATAGAGAAATAGAAAACTAAGCATTCTTTCCCAAATTATTCTGTATAAGTTGTTGAAAATAATTTTTCTGAATTTTGTCTTTGTTCTCTCTACATTTTCTTCTCCAAATGACTATATTTGTAATCTCAAATCACGCAGAGCAGCTATTATTTATGTCCTATAAACCTATGTATTTATTTATAGTTAATAAACACGGTAATTTGAAATTCCAGTATGTTCATGTGCTTTCCTGACATTCTAAGTGCTGTATGCAATACAGACAGAAGACAAGAACCTATTCTAGGAAGATAGCAGAGTAAAAGCAATGTAGAAGAGTGGAAATTGAATTTATAAAGTTATGGTATGTAACACATGAACACTCAGTGAAAAGTTTTAAATGGCAAAAAGCAACAAAGTCATACCCATGATAGCTTAAAGCACACTGCAGAAAAAAAAATGGAATTCAGATGAATAAATTTAAAAATAAGTGTTTGTTAACTGAGGTAGATTTGACTCAAAAAGACCCAACCAAACAAAAAACATGAGAGAATGACTTTTGACTAAATATGTCAGAGAGCTGCATTAATGCCACTGAACCTCTGCAGGAAAAATATTCTGCCATGAAGCTTACTGTGGAAAACAAGGACAGCATACTTTCACTTCAGGCTTCATAATGCAAATTTTTTTAAGAATAAAATTATTTTAAAAAATTAGGGTTGAGAGAAAACATACACATTTCTGCAAAATGTAGCTACTGCTCTTCAAAACAATACTAGAGATGTGTAGATTCATCAGTTTGCAAATGGCAGCGTAAGGGCCCCTGAGAATACCATAACCTAAACACTGGTAGAGCTGCTAGCTACATCGAGATTTAGCACTCACACTTCTCCATATTGTTAATAAAACAATGTTTAGAATACAGTTATTTTGCCTTGGTTTCCTCACCTTCTTACTACCATAAATATGCACTGTTATAACAAAATTTTACACACAATTTTTTAATTCAGATAGAGAATATATATTATTGGTGATCAAATTCCTACACCCTGTCTAGTAAAAGCCATAAGAAATCCTAATTATATATTTCCAAAATTATATGCCATAAATCTCATCTTTCTAATAATGGCCTCCCTTCTCCTTAGGAAATGTTTTTTGGGTTCACAGATTACTAAAAATAATTTCCCAGTCATTACAATGTATTCCTGAATCCATTGCTGACGTTTCTCTTAGTAAAGTGCAATGACGAGATGCCTTAGGGTAGCTGTACTCAAGGTCATACTCAAATTTATTGCCTTTATAGGCATGTCTATACTGTGAGCTATTACATGTCTGAGTTACTTTGCCTTGAGAAACAGATGAGCAGGAACATTTGGTTCAAGTCCTATCATGATGGTACAGACACACGTGATATACCAGCAGATTTCATTCCATCACTAAAAACAGTCAGTATCTCATTTTGCACCTGGCTGTAACCTTTAGCTCCAACTTTTTATTTTATAAGGTTCCCAGCATGAATGGCCTCAATTCCTTTCTTGTTTACAGAAAAAAATATGTCATGGCTTGCCTTGCCATATATAATTGGATTTCATACTGGACAACCCAGAAGAAGGACTCAGAAAAGAAGCTCTCGGAGAAGTTTGTGCTCAGCTAGGAACTCTGAAACCCTTGCTTGAAGAGGGTTTTAAGATCACAGTATGTATACAGCATGAAATCTATATTTTGTCTGAAGCTTAGATAATCATATATTATCACCTTCACTTTCTTGAGCGCACGGCGTCAGTAAAATCCAACATCATCATTTTTCCCCGCAATCTGCTCATCCTCAGCCATCTAAGCCATTGACTTCAGTAAGAAGCGAAAGCTATGCTGACTGCAGAATGCTCACTGTGCTGAAGGAGGATTTCTTCAGGATAGTGGATAAAAATCATACACACCAGTCTGTCACTATTTTATCTATTGCCTTCAATAACACGAGCACATGTGCTAGCAGATGGAGACTGTTTAGAATGGACAAAATTAATTAATCATTGTTTCTCTAATCATCAGTTTGGTAGATAGTCTTTGCCAGAATCCTCGGTATTTCCTAAGTGCATAAAGATTGAGATATTTTCCAGACGTCACCTCTTTCACATCTGAAGAAAAATTCTAGATTAAATTTAATTTCACTATGTATGTGACATGCATAGTGGCAAGAGCATGCATATGACATTCTAAGACTTCCAAGTCCATCAAGAGTATTTGCTTTCCATTTCAACTGTAGTGACAGAACTCACCTAAGTTTTTGTCTTCTCTGATTTATTGGCTGTTTAGAGTAGGTACAGCTATCCTTTAAAAAAAAAAAACAGGCAATGGAATTGTGGCTATATACAGCTGGTCAAGAATATAACTGCAGATCTCCTAAGCTCATGGACCAACAGGCACAACATAGAGCCTGCTTCTGTACCTTGAGTTCAAAGTCCTGATAATTAATTCTGAAGAGGAACTTAATTCTAAGATTCCTACATCTCAGAGGCTGGTTTTTTTTCAGGTGACTCACTATGAACGACAAGAACATATAGAATTATTTAACTAAATAACTTTCTGAATAGAAAACTTGACTAAAAGCATAATCCAAAACTTAGGCATATGCAAATTAGAACCTCAATCTTTTATTCCCCTTCCAGATCAGTATTTTTTTTTCCTTTAAAATAATCACAGAATTGCTCAGGTTGGAAAAGACATTAAGGATCATCAAGCCCAACTGCAATCTAACCATACTACTCTAACAAACCTTTCCTAAATCACATCTCCGAGCATCACATCCAAATGATTTTTAAACACATTCAGGGATGGTGACTCAACCACCTCCCTGGGGAGACTATTCCAGTGCTTAACAGTCCTTTCTCTAAAGAAACGTTTTCTGATATCCAACCTAAGCTTACCCTAGCACAAGTCCGTTTCCCCTCATCCTGTCACCAGTGAGAAGATGCCAACTCTGCTCATGCTGTAAGCACTTTTCAGATATTGGAAGAGAGAAATAAGGTCTCCACTCAGCCTCCTCTTCCCCAGCATGTAATCAAAGAATATATTGATGCTATAATTAAAAAATATACAGAAAAATTAGGCTAAACAGGCTATCACACTAAAGAATGGATGGAAAGCTTACCCTTGTCCTGAGCTCACTGAGAAGACTCCAAGAGGAGCCATCTCCAAAAGAGATCCCTCCCCACTGGTAGTCAGCTCTTAAATGGGGTCTAGAAGAGGTGGAGCCAGGCTCCACCCCTTCTGATAGCACAGGAGAATTGTCTTCACCTGTGCTCCCAGGGCTGACTCATTGCTTGCCTCTGGTGGTCAATCAGAGGTTCAGGTTGTGATTCAGCAGTTCCCATACACCCAGACTAAACAACTCCAGTTCCTTCAGTTGCTCCTTGTAGGGCATGTTCTCCAAGCCCTTATAAGGCATTAACTGCTACTAGTTGAGATGATGTACAAGGGCTGCTCTGAAAGTATCATCTCCATTTTATTATGTTGGCCTGCAACATCAGAGGTAGATGTTTGGGGTATGGCAGTAGGGGCTGAACCTTCCGACCAATGATCTGTTCATGTTGTTGCCATGTGACAGATGGCAGTAGAGGGGCAGCCTGACAAAATGGTATCTGACATGGAAGTACGAAGCATACGAAGCAAAGCTGTGTCGTTGAATTCCTCCACTCAAAAAAAAACGGTACTTGTGCAGCGTGCAGGTTTTTGTTCATCACAGGTGAAAATGCTTAGCTAATGATGATCACTATGTTGAAACTAGGTGAGAATTTGCTCTGTGACATATTGTTGTGCTTTCTGTATCTGTTGTAGTTTCCAGGGAAATAAACAGGAACCAATACTTTAGGAGCAACCTACAAATCTGTACCTTTTAAGCCTGCACCTGAAGTTAAATTCTTACTCTTATATAAAAGGCCTTACATATATTTATAACCAGTTAGCTTTAAGTTAGTCTGATTATATCAGATACGTCTGGTTTCCACACACATCATCCAATGGACTTCTTTTTAGACTATTCTGTTAAAACTAAATAAACTCCTAAGCTCAGTGACAAAGGAATCATTAAAGTAGGTTACAATTCTGCTTCTGAGGACTTTCATTGTCATCCTACATCTTTGAATTGGGTACAATATATTTTGTGGATTTTAGGGAACAGTTCATTTTCTAATTGTCTGTAAAGAGAGCAATGGTGTACAATGATCGGCTGCTAGTGATTACTAGTAACTATGCTAAAATATATATTCCTGCTAGTAAAATATAATAAAGGCTAGTATTTGAAAAAAAAAAAATAATCATTTTCTAAAATACGAACTAAATCTTAATTACATTCCTGTAATGCTTTCATATGCCTCAGTTTCACAGATCAGGCTACTAAAACAAATATATATATATACATAAATATATATATAACTCCAAGTTTCTAATTAGACAGTGTCTTCCAGTTCTGTGGTATGGAATATCTTTGGAAAAACCTCTTTTCTTCTGCACTTCCTATCTCAGCTCATTTAAATGCAGTAGCTTGGATTATATAAAAATCCATGTCAACTTGTCCTTCATATTAGGTGTTCTGATCACCCTAAGAGTATTCACGGGCCATAAACCTTTTTAGTGGAGAGTATTATTCAAGCTGTAATACAGAAGAAAATAAAATATTTTATTCTTCAGCTCTATTCACTTTTCAGCTTTTGCCTGTTTATTGGTTAAGGTGTTGTACTGACAGTCCTGAAGGAAAATCCCTCTTTTTATTCTTCACAGCTTTATCAATTTTTCCACATTGTTTTAGGTAGGACCTAACTCTAGAAAGTCACTTTAAATTTATGAATAATCTCATTTCATGTATTTTATTCTTGTGTATAGCTCTCAGCAGTATAAAAGGTTGAAGGCTTCAATTAACAATGTAAGCATATCAGGCGTGGAAAAGGAGAGAGTTTAATTTCAAATTCCTTTCGGCAGTGTTTAATGCTGTGTTGAGATTTGGTCATAGCTGAACATTCATCTGTTAGACCAGCAGCACTAGCATCAATTCCAATGACCACTCTGCCCCTGATGTCATCTTATGTGTATATAACTATTAGAAAAACATTAAAGGAAGGAATAAAAGAACTGTATTGTGCCCTATAAAGTAATACTGGAGTTTTCTTTTTCTTGCTTTTTTGTGGTGGTTTTTTTTTTTTTCTCTTTTTATTTTTTTCTTTCTGTCATTATTTACTACAGCTCTCGTATGGATTTGGTAAAAAAAAAAAAAAAAAAAAAAGAACCTAAATGTCATTGGAGCAAATTAACAATCAAGTTTGTGATGCAACTACTTTGAGACTAATCTGATTTAATTCCTTGATACCCAATACATATTAAGTTTTCTCATCTGTGACATAATTGGTCATTACAGTTTCTATAACGTAAGTAGAAAAAGCACTGCAGCATTTTATGATACATTCCTCTCTTTTGTATCATGTTTTATTCAAAACATAACAAGAGGGCATGATACAGGCATCTATATCATTTATATATATATATATATTGCACACAATATACATAAATATAGAAACACGTGTGTGTGAATAGTTACATATATTTTTATGTAGAGATGTATACTGGGGGGAGGGGTGCACAAGCCATAATGAGCACAGTGGAGTCACAGTAAGTTTGCAAAGCCTTTCCTCTCCCTTCTTTTTCCATCCTAGTCTGTGAAGAGATTCTTATTTATTTACATTAATTGACTATTTTTCTACTCTGAAAAAAAGTACTGCCTTTAGGGAACATTAAAGCCTTTTGAAACGCATTCCCATGGCCAACAACTACAATTATATTTACTGCTTATAACTGAACTACAGAATTCAAGATGTGAGACTTGTTATGAGTCTTAATGGAAAAGTTTCTCTTAATTTTAGGCTGATATTCATACTCATAGAATCACCAAGGTTGGAAAAGACCTCTAAGATCATCCAATTCAACTGCCTACTTACCACTAAACCATGTCCCTTAGTACAATATCTAAACATTTCTTAAACACTGCCAGGGATGGTGATTCCACCACCTCCCTGGACAGCCCATTCCAGTGCCTGACCAAGAACACCATAAGGAGAATAAACTTACTCTCTTAGTAAGAAGTGTAAGTCAGTGAAATGACTAAAGCAAATACTTTATGGATAAATTTCCTTTCAGAATACAAGAAGAGTGAATTTACAAAAAAGGTGATTTAATTATACATACTCATAGTAAAGTGGAATGAAAACATTATTTAAGAGTTAAAGAAAACTTAGACTTGAAGTATAATGACCTCTTTTCTCTATCTTGCTCCCATTTTGCATTGACAAAGTCAATATTATGTCTTTGCAGAAACAACAAAATGCTCACTTACTACGTCTTTGTGATTCAGGATTCATACACAAAGCTTATGTTCATGATGTCATATAAATATATGAACTACTACACATTTGTTTTTGATTGCCACTTCAGTATCCCTTTCACTAGAAAGCTAATCCAGGTTTACCAAGAAACCCTAATTTTGGTTAGGCTGGGCTAACATTAGCATACCAGTAAATACCATGTAAACTGTACTTGCATGTTTTTTTCTTAGCTTTCATAGTTTACTGCTACAGCTTCTATTATTTCCAGATGACAGGACATAGTGCTGAAATATATGGGAAAATATGGTTAAATTAATGGGCTTCCTGCAAACTAAGTCATTCTAAATCATAGAACATGGCTTCTGCATTATCACATGGTTGCTTAAAAGCAAAAAGGCAAATTACAGTGCTGGAATTTCCTTAAATAGGTTATCTGATGAACTGATTCCTGCAGAGGTGGAGAAATGTCTTATATTCTTATGCCTGATGCATATGCCTTCTCCAACAGATCTTTATATCTGTTTTAAAGTCATGGGCAGAGAATTTATATTCCCACTGGATATACTACCAATTTCACAACACAAGTGTGAAGATTCTATCTAGACTAAATGTGGTGTTCAGCTTTCGTCATTTAAAAGAGCTCAGATGTTCTTTAATAGATTAAAGCTCACAATCATAATACCTGTGGCAAGAGTTTGGTTTTCTTCACACAGGAAATTAAGACTGGCTGTTATTAATTTTCAGATGTCAGAAGGATGAAAGAAAAATACATACTGGGACTTGTTAATTACTAGATCTTAAAAATGTACCCACACTAAATGGCAGTCTGTTGCAGATCTAACAGAAAGAAAAAAATAAAAGTATCTTTAAAATATTTTTCCAATCATTGGAATACTTTCTGGGGAATATACAAAACTTTCCAAAACTAATGCCTTCTATTTATTTCCATGAAAACTACAAAAGATTCACCAGTTGATAGAGCAAATTCTCAGCTACAAACCACTATATTTTAACACAGTCACCACCATTAGCTATGCATTTTCGAAGTGATGAACAAGAGCCTGCACGCTAGTAAGACTATGCACCAGCAGAAATGACCCATTGTTGCCACTGCTGAAACACACCACCCACTGCCTCACTGTGCTCACATTCAGTATTTGGTCTCAATAAACGTTCAGCAAGCATCAACAAGTGTTAATAGTTTCATTTTTTTTCAGCATGGAGAAATTCATTTCCATACCTTTGCTTCATACACACATAGATAGCAGCAGAGATGCAGTCTGACAAAATGGCATCTGACATCTGCCATACAGCAAAAATACTACTACTACTAATAAAAAAAATTAGCAGAATACTGGTGGGAAGGTACAACCTTTACTGCCATATCACCAATCCACCACTGTTGTTGTAAGTAAACGTAGTAAGATAGAAAGCATTACTTTGGGGACAGCCCTCATAGATTTCCTGACTGTGATAGATAACTGTGTCTCTTCTGTTAGGTTTGGCATAAAAGATTGGTTTTGTTGTCTTTTTTTTTTTTAAAGAAATGTCAACATGTTTCTATGCTCCCATCGTTATTTTTTTCTAGTATTACTGAAGATGCTAAAAGCTACTGCTGCTTTAATAGCTTTAAAACATGTTTTGAAGGGAATAAAGACACCAAGGAAAACTCATGATCTGCCTCTGGGAATATTCTATTTCTGTACTGACTGAGAAAGCTCTGCATTTACTGCACATTTTTCTGTTTTATTACTGTATTTTTTTTTCTTCATTTTTTCTATGGACCATAGTATTTATGTGAACTTACCTACACAGGTTGCTGTATTTAATGCTTGCAGATACATTACAGAATCCCAAAAGTAATGCTGAATTACAAGCAAGTACTGCAGGTGTCATCTGATCAAACCTAATGGCACTAGCTATAGGGTGTCTTCTTATCAGCATCCTCTCTGTGCATGTGGTTTATACAGAAGGAATGAAGTATACTTCAGAGCTGGAAGGAAAGAGCTGTTGTCAATACTGCTGTGAGAGTGGAACATATGGTGATCCTGTCATGCATTCCTGCATCACAGCTGGATTCTGACATAGGAAAGTAATATGCATTTGCCTCTTTGCTGCTGAAGGGGGCTACAGTAACTTCTGGGTAGACACAGAATCATACAACTGTAAGGAAGTAACCCCAAGACATCATTTAGGTGATTGATTTGTCTGAGGCAGAATTATATAGGTCAGCCAAGACAGACATTTGTCAGACATTGAAGACAATGCTAATGAAATTGTGAAGATACAAACTTCTTAGTAAAATTTACTTTTAGTACTTTGCCATTCATAAGTCTGTCCTAAATCTCCCCTGCATTAACTCCTTTCTTACAATGAACACATAAGACCATCAGCTCTGCTCCTCCTTGCAGAGAATTTCCACATTCCTGAAAACTGCTATGTCTTCCCCATCTCACTCCAAGACCTTCTCTTCATGTCCTACAGTCATGCAATGTTTTTTCAGCATTTGATTTTTTTCCTTTGTCTCCTGCATCAGAAGCATATGCTTGAAGAGGGGATGCCAAAAACTGGACACAGAGCTCCAAAGAGTGCTATTAAGAGCAGATAATTAAGATATGTCTTCCAAAGCATTATGATTTTTCCTTTTTTTTTTGTAACAGTACATCAAGTTTTGAATCTAATTTGGTCTTTGTGTTCCACACTCAGCTCCAAATTATTTTCAGCTGGACTATCTAACTAGTTGTTTCAGCTAGTTGTTGCTGTAAACATTTATTTACTGTTACTGCCTAGCTGATATTTCCCACTTACACTTGTCTTTGTTAAGTACCTCATTTTTCTTTCAGATGGCACTTCCTGTGTCTTGTTTGCTATGAGTTCTAGGTCTGTCCTGTGCTCCGCTGGTGGTCCCCCCATCCACATTCAATTTACACATCTAATAATACCACATTACTAATGAGGACACTGACTTGAGACAGATAGCAATAGAGAGTCACTAATTACATGCTTCTGTTTTTACACAGGACCCACTGTAATTACTTTCAGAATGTGATGCAACTAGCTTTATATCTTCTTTCTGATATTTTCATTGAGGCCATGCTCTGCTTGTGAGGAATATAATTGTAGTGTTGAAAACTTGTTGAAGTCAAGCAATATATCAACTGTTTCTACTCTACCCGTGTAGTCTGCTATCCTGCAAGAGAGAAATTTAAATGAATTGACATTTTCTTGTTGATAACCTGCCAGTGGTTATTCATTTTTGTTTCTTTCTAAGTTTTTAAAACAATTTCAACAGCTCTCTCTGTACTTTCCTAGAAGCTGATTGATCTGTTATGCTCTGGCTTCGCTTTATCCCCATTACTACTTCTTCAAACTGCATATTTGCCTGTCTTCTCATTCTTGCCAGTTTTTCAGAGATAATTATACTGTAATTTAATCACCCATCTCTTCAGTTAGACTGCACTGAAGACCAGTTGTTTCAAATGTTTTGAGAACATCTGACATTTTGATATTGTTTGACTTGTTGCTTTCTTACTAGAGAAGGAGGTCTTACCCTCTCTGACTTGTATTAATTATGACAGCGCTGTGACATTTTCAGTAATAACTCACAAAAAAAGTATTGAACTCTTCACTTTTCCAGGAGCAGCTTGTAATAGCTTACCCACTACAATAAGAGGTGAAATAACCCTTTCTTTGATATCTGTCTTACAGAAGGATTTCTTGTTGTAATTTAACTTCCTTGATAAAAGGGCTTTGGTTTTGTATTTTCTCTTCCTAACTCTCTCCCTACAGTCATTCTATTTTTTATATTTGACCTTAGTAATCAGACCTAGTTTTCACTTTTTTTAATGCTAGAAATTCAAAAAAGCTAGTGATTTTATCAAACTCATCTTTCATTGCACCTTTAATCTCTTCTCTGCAATAATATATTTTGTAAGTGTGCCCTTAATATCATTACTTTATGGAATCAACAGTTCAATTTTATTTCTTTCCCCTCTACTTGTACTTCTCATATGTTATATGACAGTTGTCTCTTTTAGTATCCTTCTGCTACATATTTCCAAGCCCTCACCTGCTAATTAAATGAGTTAACTTACTCCTTAGTGATCTTTTTTCTTGCCTAGACTTCCACTGATGTGACTCAATTTTCTGACTTTGCAACTGACCTTACACAACTGAACATGCACCTTAATTATTGTCAATGTTTTGGTCCTTCTGGAGAGGGAATATAGACCATAATCTTAGGCAAACAGTCATATGCAAATTAGCTCATTATCTTCGGTTTTGGTCCTTATATCTTAAATGTCTGTGTTGATGGCTCCAGGCTAGCTACGTGCATCTTCTGTCATAAATCTCTTGATTATTCTTCTTAAGTAGTACTTATTTGTATTGTAAATATTTTTTCCTTCTTTACCTCCTTTTCTCAGATCTTATCGTGGCTGGTGGTGCTGGCACTGTGTTTTTCCAGTCAGCTGCCTACCTACTGAATCCTGGTTTCTCAGGGAATTAAAAAAATGAGAAATAAAAGCAGAATAAACAGCAAGATGAATTAATCATGTTTTACTATATTCCTTGACAGAAAAATTCACTTCTCTTTATCTTGGCCATCACAAAATAGAATTACTTATTAAATAAAATAAATATATAGATGAATATGAGACAGTACTGTCTCTGGCAAACGTATAAAAGTAAACTACATATGAAAGTTACATCATCCTCATATGATGTGATCTTACCAGTTTGTGCCAAAAACAAGGGGTTCTGAAAAAAATAAATGACAATATTACTGCATCTTTATGATGTATATCCTTATTTAAAACTAAACCAAGGAATTGAAATGTATTAGTCTGTATTGCATGTGAATGGTTTTCAGTAGCAATAAAATATTCCATCCCCTGTGGGTTTTGTTTTTCCACCATCCACTACAGATTTTCTAAACATATGCTGCTTGGAAATAACTTTTTTCTTTTTCCAGTGGTTTAGAATAGATATACTTTTCTCAGCTCACACAGACACTTCAGCAGTAATGGTAAAGAAATACTCCCTGCTCCAGACACTGATTTATTAGAGGATATAGTCAGGGTAGAGAAGATCTTTGCTACTTCCCTGCTGGGAAGTAGCTGAGTTAGAGAGCTGAGAAATCCTCTGTCCTGATTTTTTCTTTGTCCTGCTTTTTCTCTTCAAAATCTCCATTGGTAGACTGTACTGAAATTTAAGGTATTGCACATAGAGACAGATACTATACAAGTAGTTAAATTGAAATCTCTGTGCCTGAGCTCTTTCAAAGAGTGGACTTAGTTCACAAATCTGTTTGCACTTTGCAGCTTTATATGCAACAACTGTAAATGTGGCTAAAGGATGAAGTAAAAACAGACACTAGGGAAGTTTTCAAGTGAAGAATATTGTTGAACACCTTGATTTTGTTAGCATTTATGACACTTGTGTTCCTGTGGCTAGAGGTTTTAAACAGCTCCGTTAGAATTGTGCCAGTCAATTCTAATCCACGTAAGATCTATAAAAGGAATTTATACTGGAGGACAAGGGGAATGTATAGTGGGTGAAAATATAGAAGGAATGCCCCATGTTTGTTTATTTTAAACTATTCTAACAGCATCTCCTTTGCATCTATTTACATGAACATGAAATTACTGAACATGAAATTAGTTGGGTGAAGCAGATGTTGGTACTAGGAGTTACCCACACTCCTCCAGAAAACCTCAACTGACCTTCCTCTAACCACTGGCTTTGAAGATAGATTCCATCATCAATTCCACAACTCTTATGATTGAAGTTTTAGGGCAAGTGGCTCTACAATTTAAAGTAATTGTTCTTCTTATGACAAACATATTTAATAATAATAATAATGAGAGCTGCATGTCTTTGGGAAGAACTGTTACCACTGCAATTATTCATGAAATTGAATCACCACAGGCTTTCACAGCTAATAGAATGATGGAAAACCTAGTAGAACTGAACATCTGATGGCCTGAGAATTTTTTTAATATCAGAACTTTTGAACACTCGTAGACACACCAACCATTCCAGTTTATATATCAAAACTTCTATCTCTATTGAATTCCATCAAGGATCAATCAAATCATACCCCTACTTAATAAAAAAACACAACAAATTTAGATTGAGTTGTAATATATGAACATATCTAATTTCACCTAATACCAGAACTGCTGTCTTTCCTTCCACCTTTAAATTTTAAATACTGTGATAAGATATAGTTTCCTTGTATAACTGTTTTAAAATAAACTTTCAAGGTTTGTGAAAAAAAAAAAGTCACACATGAGAGAGCGTGCAAATATACAGAAGAGACTGCATTGCTTTCCATTTTCTTCATTAGCTTAAGGCTTCAATTCAAATTCACTGTCACCGGCCCAAAATTAAATGTATTTGTCACTATAAGAGTCATAGAAGTCTTACCGCATACGTACGTTACAACAGTATTCAAATGGAAAATCCCAAGGGCTTTCATTTTGTCCTTCCTCCTGAAGGATTTTGGATAAACAGGGAAAAGAAAAGATGAACTACAATTTAAACAAATAAAAACTTTTGGAAGATTATTTTTTTTTTTTGCATCATGATATCCAGTAACATTTAATATCATCTGAACCTTAGGGAGGACCCAGGAATAACTGTACCTGTGCTGTTTCACATAACACTATTGAAGAAGTCGTAACATGATAGAAAGCACAACAGCAGAGTAACAATGTCCCAGGCAACAACAGGTAAGGACTTGCTCAAATGCAACAGCCATAGGAACAGGAAGAAAGGAAAGAATCTACTTCCTTTCAGAAGACCTAAAGCACACAAAGATCTCCAGCAAAACACCTTTGCCTCCCTCCTGCCAACCCTTAAATGAGGTCTGGGAAGGGGTGCATCCTGGGTGGAGACCCCTCCCAGTCACTCAGGTTCACTGCATGCACCTGGGCTCCCCTGGTTTGGCCCTGCCTTCTCACCAGGTGCTCAATCACTGGTTCAGGCTGTGACTTTGCATTTCTCTTCCAGAAGTGACTGTATATGATCTTGTACCTCAATACTTGTTAACCACGGTTAACCTTTCAAACACAGAATATGCCATTTCATTGTAAAGTATAGAGACTGGACAAGTGGCAGTGATATCTAATTTCTGTTTTCCAAACAAAATTTTGCAAGTGAGAATTTCAAAAGATAGAAACTTGATTTCAGATTATTTCTGCAAGTCTGTTACAGTGGGTACAGTAAGTCTCAGGAGACTCAGCAGGGATTCAAAGTTGTTTCTGCATTACATCCATTTGTTAAAATTACAGAGTTTTCCAGATTTCATGGACATAGCTACAAAGTCATTTTTTCAATTTTGCATGAATATACATTTTCCAGACAACAGCTTTGGCAATTCAAAACTTTTGCAAATTCCAAGAGGGACCCTTCTGCCACAAACTAGAATGAAGGCAAAATAGTGTGTCAGGGAATCTCTACTTAAAAAAAATTCAAGGCAACTTTATAAACACCATCTAGACGAAGGTTCTTTATCTGGTGTTGACACACAAGTCTTCTTTGCAGAGTAGCATGAAAGGACAGTAATCCAAGATTCTTCATGGGAATTTGTAAGATCAGTAAGAAGGCCATTTAGAAGTCAATATCAGGAAATAAGCTGTATATTATAAAAAAAAAAATATTGCTCGCATATCATCACAGGACTTTCAAGAGGTACCTTTAATTTGTTTTTCCCTGTACCAGTAGCCATGATTTTCCATCTTCTACAGAGGTCTAAGGTCTGCTCTGTCTCTTGTCAGGAGCTGCATATAATCTTCAGCAATGAAACTAGGTAACGTGAGGAAATAGTTTCCTTAATATGTTCTCAACAACAAAAAAGCACCATCTGAGTTACTAAGACCTACTTACAAGCTAAGAGAATTGATTCTTTTGCTATCTTCCCTTCAGTTAAACATATTGTTATGGACTGGATTCAGAAATTGTTTGTATAACATAGGTAATGAAGATGACATTACCCCATCTGTAGTATTGTTGCATACAGAACTGATCACTTCAGGCCTATTATGAATGTACTACAACCCTTTTCCTGTTCATGAGACTGCTATTAAAAAATCTACACCTGTGACTGTGTAACTTTCACACAATTAGTTGTCTTTTTCTCATTTAAAATTAAGAGGGTCTACTAATTGGGTAGGTATCATTACAAAATTTACAGTAAGGAATTTATACCTCACATGTATGAAGAACAATATGGTTTGTCCTTCAATCATATGCTTTTCATGAATCAGTTGTTAATACATCATTATAAAAAGGAAGAAAACTGACAAGGCTATAGTCTGGAATCACTGTTCCTAATCCTAATTATTTTGATATATATTCTTGAAATAAGATGACAAAAATTAATGCAACACTTTTTTTTTTTTTTTTTATAGGCACCTCTGTAACATTTTGCAAAACTTTTTAATGAGGATTAAAATCTTTATTTTTATTTCTGTGGAACTGATCATTAGGCTGTTTCACAATTCTGTATCAACATATTCAAATGCCAAGCCATGGATGTTAAAACCATAAAGTTGTCTCAACACATATATCAAAGATTATTTTTATTTTCCTGCTGATTCTGGTTAGGTTTAATTAGCTGATTGCATCTGATTCATGGTTTGAGGTTGTTGTGTGATTTATTTATTTATTTATTGAGTTGATAGCTCTGACTCTTATTACATCACGTGACTTCAAAAATCAAAGCTTTAAAACTCCAGTATTTTAATTTTAATTTTAA
>JAOWBP010002392.1:50593720-50607508 GCA_028571105.1 Tragopan temminckii
ATTTTAATTTTAATTTTAAAATATATTTCAAAATACATGGTAAACATTAAATAAATGATAAAAGTCACACAACCCTCAGACTCATTAAAAGACTACTCATTAAAAAAATGCTTATGCTTTTGTCATAAGTGCATTCAAATTATCCCCTTTGTATGAAAACAGGATAGTTTTATACCATCATTAGTTTGCATTTGTTAGGAAAAAAAGCTGCCAGCACAGTTTCTGATTTGAAATCTGGACACCAGTCCCACATCTGCACATTAGGAAACATCATTTTTTTCTTATCTTTCTGCTTCTTGCCCTCTCTACAACTGTAGTCTGTGCATGCTTTCATAAGCTTTCTAGCACATATTCACCCTAAAAATCACTGAAATTTTTCATTTAATGTAAGTTAAATTTCTTTCTCCTGCCTTTTTTCACCATTTAGATAATAATAATACACACAAAAAAAGAGCCATTGAAAAAAATCTTCAATAGTATTTTGGCTTGAAGGCTTTTGAGAAAGGAGATCGGGAAAAACAACAGCGCAAACAAACCAAAGAAACAACAGAAAGTTGCATAGATGACTTTAAGTAGCCCAAGAGACTACACCAAGCCCAGTCAGTGAAAAATTTCCATTACATCATTCATGTTACATGTTGCATGATAATTTACATTGCAAATAATATATGAGTCTTTTGTTCTTTAAGCTGAGGGTGATTTGGGAATCAGTAGCGTTTGCTGAGCCTTGTGAACATCAACATTAACTGTTCTGTTGAGGGACAGAGACCGCTTCCATCTGACCTCAAGTTGATTGTCATGTACTGATGAAAACAAGCTCCAGGGAACTTATTTCTATTAAATGGACAGAAGAGTTAAATGGTCTGACAGATAGTGTCAAAAGCAGGGTGTCTGTGTCTCTTTCAAAAAGAAAATGTTTTCTTCAAATTGTTAATTTAGTTTTGTACCAAAGCTCATTTGAAAGGCTTTGACAGCTCAGTCACTGGAGATGCAGCTACTTCAGACATCTGGGAGCACAGTGTCTGGTGTAAGTGTACCAAACCCAGGAGGAGATTCTTATTTACCCCTGTCATCTTGAAGTCCATGTAAGGTGGCAGCTAAATCTGCTGCTGCTAATTGTTTTTTTATTGCACTTTTGTATCAAATGCACATCTTGTTGGAGGCTAATGAAGCATGCTCACTGAGAGATAAGTACTACAATACCAGTGATGTAATTTGAGGGGAAAAAAAAACAAAAACCAACAACAAAAAAACAGGCACCTAGAGAAATATAGCAGCTACATCTGCACAACAGCTTTGATCTGTAGTCTTGACTCTAGTTGTGCCAAACTATCAGTCCTTACCTGGAGGATTACCTTCCTTGTTGCCACTATGATGCTGGAAAGTTGAGTATTGGAGAAGATATTGGAACTACTCTGTTTTTTTGTAGCAAAGTATTCTGAAACTAAGTGATAATGCTCAAGACATCTAGATATGAAATGCCAAAGTCAGACTCTGCATCCCTTGTAAGATTCAGAAGTGTAGTCTCTTCAGCATGTCTCTGTGCAACTTTAAAAAGGTAACAGCTCTGCAGCTTTCTTCTATTAGCAAGGAAGAATGAGCAGACTCAAAAGACTTTCATTTCCTAAACATTTTTAAGTTATAATAATGCTTTGCTGAAATCAGAATACAAAAACTCCTTAAGCAACAAAAATGTTAAGATTTCTAGATCAACTATCTTGTACATTGTGCCTTTGGCAGAAAATCCTTTTTCTTCCAATCTGCCTTTCTGGCAGCTGGCTTTCTGAAGGTCCACACTTTAGGTAGTCACTCTAGATGTTTAAGAATACTTTCTCTCTTTCCACACCAGAGTTCAGCAGAAGCTCTCCTACAGGTAAGTATATTACCAATGAATTCTAAATTGGGTCCTTTCACTCATCCTGCTTGCAAATATGTCTGTCGCCTTCTCAAATTCAGTATTCCCCAGCTAAGCCCATCAATTTATTTTCAGGTAGAAGTAATCTGCCTCTCTCAGAAGGGTTGAATCTAACCAAAGTGTAGCAGCCCTGGTCACAGAAATAGTAAGCTTTTCTTATTAATGCTCAGCACACCAGATTTAGTGATAAAACTGTGACTACTGAGGTAGCAAACTAATTTTTATTTTCATTCTCTTTCTTGTTCACTCCTGTTGGTCTTCAGAAGCAGTGAAATTGTTTCTGTTAAGTTCTTTGCAATACCAAAGTGTTGTAAAGAATATCAAGAATCATACACGGGGAAAAGTTGACTTATCCAACTGGTGATACAGTGGTGATATGGAATGCTCCTTCTCAGGAAATGATCTTCATCCAGGAGATGTTCACCTTTCAGAGGCAAGCCCTAAATCAGCCCATGGAAAGGTGGCCCCTGGGTCCACCCTTTCCAGTCAATTTGTGAGTGGGTGACTTGGAAATATTAAAGTTTGAGCAGTGCTATGGCCATCTGCAGCATGACTCCAAAGAGACAGTATGGGTGTGCTCATCTTTGCTCCAATCTGCCAATCTTTCTCCAGAGTTCAAGGAGGTACTTTTATCTGTGTGCCGAGGTCACGGAGCCTCACACTAATCCAATGTGTGTAGGAATACACACATTCTTCTCACTTTGATTTGTATCTATAGCCAGGCTATGAAAAATGCCAATGAATACATGATTTTTGTGAAACTTACAGGTTAATACCTGCGGAAGAATAAATCTGATAAAAGTTCCACTGTGTGCTTTATAAGCTGTACAGAATTAATTGCTGTAGGATGATCCTCTTTTGACCTCAGATTCACCACTCAGTAATTGTAAATCAATTCAGAATGTTAAACCATAGTATTGTCAGTTAAAATATCTGTTGTATTTTTTTTTCTAAGAATAAACATGTAATGAAAAGATCTATTAATATACTTTTAGAGAAAAGGAAAATAACTTGAATTAGAAATTTAGCCTCAACAAAATCAATACATGGTAGGTTTCTGCAGTCTCACCATATATACTTATACAAGGAATACATATGTACATGTATATTTATAATGGATATTCCACTGCTGCATTTGTGACAGTAGCAAATATAATAACTGACAATTTTTAAAGTATTGAGAGAACATTTCCATCATTAAACTGCTGAAGCACACACACATACCTCCTTAAATCTTTCATGACACAATGTTCCTCAAACATTCCATGCTCAAATTTTTAACATTACAACCCTTGTATAATATTTATAATTTCTTAAAAAGTCACAGTTTTTTCACAGAGGAAGTGGCTGAGTCAGGTAAAGATAATCTTGTTTGCTGAAATAAAAATACTAAATCAAGTATAAAGATAATTATTTATAACATTGAATAACTCTCTTTTGATATTACATACCCTTAGTTTATTAGCTAGCTATTCTCATGTTCAATGCAAATATATGTGATAAATTCTTTGTTGCAGTGTGTTATTTCTATGAAAAAATACATACATACATCTCAGTGCATTTAATGGTATTTTTTTTAACTTCTGATAGGCAAGATTGTTAAGTAAGTAGTAAATACTGAAAAAGTTTCCCTAACGTCTCCATTTTTGACATGCATAAGGAACTCTAAAGCAAAGTTGAGAAATCCTTTCCTTATATTCAGAAGCATTTCTAATAGCTGGAAAAGATTTTAGGACTCTTTCATCTATAGGTTATGGAGACATTTTTCAAGATTTCCATAAAATCCTGGCAAAATACAGCATAATTCTGAAATTCTTTGGCATTTGAAGCAAAGGGAATAAAATTAGATCTAACAATAATATATCTATAGCATATTCTCCTATGTTATCCATTCTAAGTGGCTTGTTGTACTTTGATGTATTCCTAACACCACTGCTTTACTCTCATGGAGATAATCACCAAAATAAACAACTGTGATGCTGAGCCACCTGCTGTGTTAAACAACATCTAGTGGCAATGAGCTTTATTGTTTAATTATGATTTATGCAAGTAGCACTTGATTTCCTTATTAAATTCTGGTCTCATAATATTCTTACACTTTACTTTCTTGACTAGTGGAAAGGCGTATGGATGATGATGAAAGGACTGGTATATGAGCAACAAAATTCAACATACTGGTTGTCTGAGCTGCTGGCGACTGAGGGCTGTCCTGAAAAACTGAAGAATCTGATGGCTGAGCAGCAAGGACTGTGGCATCCCTGAGTCCTAAAGGTCATGCTCTTACAAGAATAAGTGTAAAAAAATTGCAAAGAAATGTATGCTATTAGTTAGGAGCTATTTGTTTAAAGAAAAAAAAATATATATTATTAATTAGAGAGTGGGATCTATGAGATAGTTTGCTATCATCTTGTAATAAATTGAAGAATCTGAAGAATGTGTAGTTGAAGCTGAATACCTTTGAGGAGGTCATGTTTACTGAATGACTACAGAAGATTTTCAACCTGTGCATCAAAAGGGAGCAGTGATGTCATTAGTCTATACTGTGTTAAGGAAGATACATTATCTTAAATATGGTCATACTGTTGAAAGGTTTTAAACCAATTCAGCTTTCTTTCTAAAAGATGACCAGTGAGGCTGAATGTTCTGACAAGGAGTGACACGAAGCTGGATCCTAATTCCTCCCAGTCTGTATTCTTCTATGGAGGGGTGGTGTCATTCAAATAATAGTACCACTAGGGAGAAAATGTCTCCCCCCCCCAAAAAAAAAAACAGTTTAGTACAGAAACATTTTTTTGGCATCAAAAATAATCCTTCTTTTCCCAGCCTACTCTGAACCACTACAACAATAAAAAGCTATAAGTTTTTCATTTCTATTCTCTAAGTTTTATCATGGCTAAATTCAATAAACTGTGTTGTTCAGGTCTATTTTTGAAATAATTTCTCCAGATTAATGACTGTCTCAAAATAAGATATGATTTTAGGAAGAACAAAACAAAGGATCCTTTCCATGTCCCGGTGTTTAATATTGTATTCCAAAAGTACTTAATGAAAACAAATATAAGTTTTGGCAGCATTCTGATTAAGGGCAGTGATTTTTGTGTATTTAGATATATGAACACATTATCATCAGAAGTAATTACAGGTCTACATAGAACTTTTAAACTATCATATTCTACAAAACACCTCATGATCGGCGGAAAGACCATCGGATGAATTAGGTAACAGCAATTACGATGGAGTTTTCATGTTGTTTTGGGAACCAATATAATTTCAATTCTCATGATTCTGTAATGAGGTCTTTTCCCTTGCCTTTCTTTTTCTGCCATTGTCATTAGCAGAAAAATACAAAACTGGGTGTTAATGAATACAAATGATAAATGTAATCATCGAAGGAGTGTGATGAATTGAGACTGTGATAGTCAAAGCCACAGGCGTTAAGGTTTTAAACAACTAAGGAAAGTGTTGCCGTATGATTTCCCAAACTCTAATTCTTTTGAAAATGGCAACATTACAGTTATCAAAATTTAGATCCAGATATATGCAGAAACAAAAATGAAATTACTTAACTTATATTTACAAGTCCAAAGAATTTTAATGGAAATAAGAAGAAAAGAGGAGAAGAGGAAATATCCTTCTCCATGGTGGACTGGTCCAGGACCATCAACTGTGAAAATACACTACCATATTATATTCAGAAGCTGGAAAAATACTCATGTTCTTATTTTATGAGAGAAAAAAAAACTTGACGGTAGCTAGAATAAAGTTTCAGATCCTCAGCTGCCATGAGCTTCTTGCTGTGCCTTGACTAGCTCTACAGCACACTACCTATGAAAATATCTCTGCAGTAACTATTTTTTCTCACCTTCTCATTACTTACATTTTGTTCTGTTCTCCTTGGTGATTTAAGGTTAATGCCTATGAAGTGTCAGTAAAATAATTATTTTAGGCAAAATTTTCAGGTAACATCATAGTGTATTATTTTGCTAAACTGGACATTATAGTCTGGAGACATTAGATTTGCATGGAATGGAAGATGAATAAACAAAACATTCATTGCATCAAATTAAATATTTAGATTTGCTATTATGTAGATGTCTTCAAAAGAAATGCTTCCTGTTTATTTCCATGGAAACTGTAAGAGATACAAAGAGCATAAGAATTCTAACAGAGTAACTTCTCAGTTGCGCAATACTATTTTTCAAGTTAGTCACCACCATTAGCTATGCATTTCTGCCTGTGATGAACTAGAGCCTGCATACCATGCTCATAAAAATCTGTACCAGTGGAGGTGACCCACTGCTGAAACACATGACCAATCGCCTCACTGTGTTCACTGTTTGGTCTCCGTAAATACTCAGCAAGTTTAGATAAGTGTTAGTAGGTGCAATTTTTTCCACTCAGAGGAATTCGCTGATACATCTTTCCTTCATATGCACTTCCATGTCAGACACCATTTTGTTTCTGCTGCCATCTGTGGCATGGCAACAGCATGTAACAGAATATTGGTGAGCAAATTCCACCCCTACTGCTATGCCACCAACATTTGCCTCTGATGTATTGAATCAACATAATAAAATATGAAGCATTACTTTTGGAGCAGCCCTTATATTTTAACATACTGTGCATTCTAAGACTGGTTTGGCATGCACAATTGGTTTAGAACTCTTTATACTCCAAATCATTAGGATATGTTTCTGTTTTGATTTGTTAATAGATCTATAAATATGTATTTCAATATATTTCTTAAACATATTGCTTATTGGATTTTTTTCACATCTTATAGATTCTTCTTGAAGTGGAATTAATTTCCTCTTTAAATCTCTCTGATGGAAAACTGGACCATGGTACAAAACAATTTTTCTAACACATTTTAAACTTTAGTTTTCTTGTATCAAACTTTTTAAAAGCTTAGTGATTTTCTAGAGATCAGGTTCAGTTCACAATGCTTTAAAAGTATGAATATGTGAGAGTGGGCAGTATCAAAGACAGTATGCTGTCTGAGGACTGACAGAGAACTTTGCTTTGATTTAGTCTCTTAACAGTATTATTTTCCAGAAAAGACATATCAGTCCACTTTTCTGACAAGTTTTATTATTAGAATACTTGGTTGTTGTTTTATTGTAGCTCTTGGGAGAGAAAGGAAGTGGATTGTATGAACTTGAAATAAAACAGAATATGTGGTTGTGAAACCTACACTTTCAAAAGCAATGAGATATATAAATATTTGTTATGTTAATCTACAAAATTACTTTTATTATTTGACCCATATGGCTATGTGAATACCAGCGTATACAATTCAATCATATAACCCAGTTTTACAAAAAATGCAGCCTTAGAACTAAACACATTTTTTCTGCTGTGTCAAAGGTGAATCATTTCCTTATGTCTGACATATCAGGATATGAAGGAAGATTACTTTCACAGACAAACAAGAGACAGCTGCCCTTGATAATATAAGACTTATTCTTAACATTCTTTTCAAAGGATCCGTTTCTGTCCAAATTTTCATAATGCAACAGGACTTTTACAAAGTGTATGTGAATACAAAAAACAAGGCAAGGCAAGACCATCCTTCTGCTCTCACTTTGGGTGAACAGAAATTCACCCATCACAAACTGAATTCAGATATAGCCAGCTGTAATGCACAGTTTGGAAAGGTGAAATCAACTTTTTCAGTTTAGTTACAAAAGATCTGCTTGTTGGATAACTGCTTAAAGTATATGTATACACCAGCTCAATTTTGCAAGCACTCAGTTGTAGTGTGTTGGTTGATAAATGGTCTGCAAGATATCTGATCAAGAGCATTCTGTGGCAGAGTTATTTATACAGCTATATTTCTTCTCTAATATGCAATATTTAGTGGAAATTCAAGTTTATTAAGTCACAGATAATGTAAGTTTTACATCTTCCATGTTTTTCAAAGATACATGAGTATGCTGCATATACACAGCATTCAGCATCACATTGTGATGAGACTGATTTGGAATTGGAGTCAGATCTGAACAGTTTATGTCTCCTATGAACTTCTATGTGAGAGTAATGAAAGATGAAAAACTTCAGATATCTCTTGTAGAACTGAGAGATGAACAATCATGTGATGCATGTGAATTATCTGCTAACTACATATGACTGATCTGTGGTCAGTTTATGTAACAGTATGCAACTAAATTGGCATCGTTTGCATGAATATTCATATTAAGTAATCCTTTGAATTGTTTTCCAGCTATCTCTCTGTTTTTACTACTACCTGATAATCCTACACTTTCTCTTGCTATGGGAGATCTGTGCATTGTCCCAGGGATCTTGCCACTGTACTTTTGCAAATTGATAATGTGATTCCAGAGATTTTCATCTTAGTGATGTTCTAAACTTTAAATTATTTAGTCTGTTCTTGGCACCTTTAATTTCAGGATCATAGACAAAAGCTGATAATGGTTTTGTTGTTGTTGTTGTTTTCTTTTTTTTTAATACTTCATGAAATAAATCACTTATAAAGTATATTGGCACTCAATGGTCAAAATTACTGAAGGAATTTGAGTGTTTTCCTTGTAATATCCTTACAATTACGTATTAATGAATTATTTTGCTCTTGAATACTACAACAGAACAACTGACTGCTTTATGAACATCTTTAAATCACATTGCTTGCATCATTGCAATATTAGTAGTATGTTTCAGGTATGCAATTGCTAGATAATTATACTTGGATTTCAAAAACAAACAAGAAAAGAAACTAAACAAAAAGAACCTTATCCATGTCCCTCAATATTTGATTAGAGTTTTTGCTTTAAAAAAAGCACTCTGTCATGAGATTAGTTATAAAATTGTTATTTAAAAGGTAGGAAATAAAGGGTAGAAATAAAAGGACAGTTTTACAGAAAGGAATGAAGTCCCACAGGCATCTGTGCAGGGGTACGTGTTCTTCAGCATCTGGAAAAGTGAAAGAAAAATGAGTTAAAAATGTTCGTCAGCAGTGCCAAGTTTTCAGAGTAATAAACTGAAGGATCGTAAAAAAAATGCAAAAGAATTACACAGTTTTAAATGAGTTATGAATGTAAATTTAACAAATGCCAGTTTTATATACACAATAGAAGGATCAGAACTGATTGTTATAATTTAGGAATTAAATTTTTGTAAAAGACATCTCTATTGAAGATTTGCACAATTAAAAATACTGATTATAATGAAAAATCAACATTACAAAAATAACAAAAAATAAAAACAACAACTAGAAAAAGCCCACCCCAAGCAACTAATAGAAAACGCTGTACCTGCAGTATGTCTATTTCTTCCATACTATGCACAATGTTCATCTCACATTTCAGAGAATCACATGACAGCAGTGAAAAAATACGGGCAAGAAAAATGAGAGTGATAATAAAGAACAGCCAAATGGACCAGGGCTCCATTTGGATTGCCTATATGTCCTATTTTAAATGTTTATTTTAAAAATAAAGAGAATTTAATAGTTGTTTTAAATCACAATTTGCATGGCAAAAGTACATAAGGAAGGACTATTCCTTCCGGCCACTGCTATAAGAGCTAGAAGGCATCAAATGAAATTAGTAAACAATGTTAAACCACAAACAAAGAGGTACTTTTTCATGCTGTCTATCTTCACTGTAGGAAAAAGTATATTAAGAAGTTTGTGTGCTTCAAATATAATCCAAAATTTAATTGAAGAAACATTCTTTGTGATCCTTCTTCGGTCTGCAATTTAGTAGAGCATGGGAGAAAGCTCTGGAAACATGCTCTTGTACTTTTCCCTACACTTCCCTTAGCAGACTTCTGCCACAGATGTGCTTCAGTTTTGGTGTCACACAAAAATGTTGAAATAATTTTCTCAAGCATTTATAGGATGTATAAGAAAGTAGCTATCCAATTTTAGAAATAATAGCAGAAGTGAGCAGATTTAGCTAAAATCTCCAGGCTGAGGCAGCAGGCTTGGAATAAAAGATCACCTGATGTCAAACTGCAAATTGACTGTTAGAAATCATCAGCGTGTTTACTCATAATACCACCCCTCATACATTCTCAGATATATTTCTGTCCATAACTTCAAGGTTTAATATTGTGTCATTTTTGTTTTAACTGTGAGCGTGTCTGCTCTGCAGACTGCAGCATAGATTAAAGAGACGAGAAATGCTTTAGCCAAAGAAGCAAAGAGCTCAGTGTAGGCTAATTTATTCCGCTTCTCATGTGGGCTGGGCATCTGATTTTGAAGTCTGTGTTGCTTCAGCAAGCCTGGTTCTGGTGTCTCAGCTAGATAATTTGAAGGTGGCTTGGCAGTGTCTCTGTATGCACAGATGTATCATGAGTCTACTTTTATTCGCATCTTCTATCCAAATCCCTGAAGAACCAGTTTTCACTTCACTGACTTGCACATATTGAACATCTATTTGCTTTAAAAAAGAACACAACTGCTTCACTGGGACCGTAGTTTTAGCTGCAGTCATGGCTATACCTACTGCTTGGTCCTGTGTGTCATAAACTCATTTTTTACAATTCAAAACAACTGAGCTTAAGCCTTTGTTTTTACAAAACACAAAGAGCTGATGAAGTTAGATTAATTTGAAGTCAAAGCCTTTCATGCTTTTTATAATATCTTTTAGGTTTTTCTGTGAAAGCAATGAAAGTATTGGAAGAGAGAAAAAATTGACCACCTGCAGTTTTTCCTCATCTTATAAAGTACTTGAAAGGAGTAACTCCACTGTGGGGAAGCTGAGGTGACCCTGCTAGCAGCAGGAGGGAGCTGGAGGGCAAAAGATCTGGTGACTATTTTGGCTAGAGATATCCCTGCGTTGTCTGTATTACCTCTGCTGACAGTAAAATTAAAGATGAGTTTATTATATGCAAAATACTCTTAGTTTAGACATACTACACTGCATTTTAAGACTAAGTCTGGTAAGCCAGAAAGCCAACCTGTTCTGTCTACAAATGATGTAGATATTTCCTGTTTTGGCTGTCTGACCTCAAAACATGTAACATTACTTCTGCGGTTAAGTAAGAAATGCTGTTGCAGTGCAGCAGAAATATATAGGAAATAAAAATATGATCCTTATTCATAATTCATATTGTTTGTCAATTGTTTGCATTATACAAACCAATGAAAAATAACTAGCATGTTATTTCTTCCTCTCTCATATTTTATTCTCCCATCCTCTCTCACTTGTATGTCTTTCTCACGCTGTTAGTTATGGTGAGAAAATCACGTGCAAGACACAAAGAATTCAGCCTGGATTAACAGCTCAGGAAACTTCTGACTTTTTTCGTAAATGCAATTAGTTGATAAATTACTCAGTAAATGACACTATGAAAAGATAATTCAATATGGTAACATTTTTCTGGATACATCAATCCTCCCTCAAGTATCTCCCGTCATGAAAGGGAGATGACAGATAGAAAATAGTTGCACTGCATTGCAGTTACTTTACTGAATACAATTCACTGCTAGTACAAGAATTGTAGCTTTTACTATTCTTGTTATTCAACCTAGTACCAGGCCATAAAAACTCTATTTGGGGAATTAATAAAAAAGAAAACTAATATTATGGTCAACAGTTTCTTCCTGATAAATTCTAATGTTTTGTAATGTTTTCTAATTATAAACTCTTACATTATAGAATACATACATGCAACATTTCAATAATTTATCTCACTCTATAGTGCTTACAAATGTAAAATAGTTACAGTATGATATCATACTCCCTCTTTATATATTAACTTTTGTCTCTTTACTAATTCCATGCTGTAGCTTGTTTAACTGTCTCAAGAAAACTTCTTACTCATTTTGAGTAAAGATGTCAGTTTGACTTTTTAATATTCCTTACATTATATTTTAATGTCAGGTAAAGTTTTGCAAATTTAATTGGTCAAATATACAATCTAAATGATATTCTTGTCTGTAAAGCCTTGCTGTACTTTTTTCTTTGTTCTCTGACAGATTTTGAATATTTTGTTCTTTGACAGATTTAATTAATTTATCTGTAACTGGAAATGGATTACACTTATTATTTTATACAGCTGCCTAATCAACAGGCATGCAATGAAGGCGCATGCTGAATGATGGTAAATGCTGATGCTCATTCAAAGGTCAGAAGGGTAACTTTTAATTTCAGTGTAAAACTCTGGTGATTTTTCAATCTAAAACTTAAAACAAATTTCAATGTGTGCTTCTTAGTTGTAAAGAAACTATATGGGTATGGTAAATACTGTTCTAGAGACAAAGGGAATCAAAGGGAATGACACTGTCACCACTGATATGCTTGGGTAAGCTTAAACAAAAAACATTAGTATCTTTCTGACCACAAAAACCCGATAGTAAAACAAGCAAATAAACAATACAAACAGGTTGTGATGAACAGCTGGATTTAGAAAAAAGATTTCTTCTTTTCTCATGTTTTCCAGTGACAGGATTGAGCTGAGTATGATTTTGTTAAAATGAGATTTCCATCACAATCACAAGATTCAGGGAGACAGCCATCTTTCTAAGGAAAAATTTATTTGTTCCTCAAAAATGGGAAATTACGATAGTATGGCAGATATATGAAGAAAAGTTACAGTGGGGATGGTTCTAAGTGGGAAGATACATTGATTGTATGTTATAATGTATTAGCACATTAAAGGATCAATCACTTTTTCCCTTAAGGATGTGCTCTCTGACTCACCTTTTTACCCTTTCCCTAATGAAAGAGTGAGAAGACTTATTGTAGTTCTTTACTCAGGAGAATATTAGTGTGTAATATGGAATTAAACAATCTAGAGATATCAAGGGGTCATGAAAGAATAAGGAAGCTGCTTCCTCTTTCTCCACAAGTAACCTGTGATTTCAGAGATGTTAGTGGAAAACACAGTTACCTTTTGCATGAATCTTTGCAAAAACTAGCTGTTGAAATTTACATTCTTCACTCACATACAAAAAGATATATTTCATTTTTTCATTTTTTCAGAAGTGTTTTCGGTGAAAATTTGTACATTGAATCCAGATCTAAGCAAACATCTTTTGGGAACATTGGATCTGGGTCTGGACTTGAAACTTAGGTTTACGTCCAGGGTTTGACTTTAGGCTACTAGTCTCAGTGCAGTCATTGAAGATGGTCTAAATACTGTCCTGACAAAGCTCTGCTGTATGCCACCATGCAAATACTTTCTCTATGCAGTTTTGTTTAACTGCAATATATCTGTTTTTTTGTTTGTTTGTTTGTTTTTCTTGAGTTGTTTACTGCCTCACTGCTTTTCTAGTTCTAGCCTGCTTTAAAAGAGGAGAGAAATTCAGAAAAGGGTCCGTAAAGTTTGTGCTAAAATATTCTTTAAACCTCCTTAAATAGAATTTTTTAAGGAATTCTTTATGAAAGAACATCGTGCCCTGGCTATTTTCCGAAATAATAATAATAAAATAATAACTCATTAAAAAAGAAAGGATGCTATGGATGTGGGATTTGGTATCCAGAACTTGTTAGTTTTGAATTATCCATGGGTAGTTTGATTAACTGAATAATTCACTAGCCACACTGCACAATGGCATTAAAAAATCAGCAGCTCTTCGTACTATTGTTCTGGCAACCTTTTAACAGATAAATTCTGCTACTTGAGGAGACCACGTGAATGGCTGTTGTATCTCCAAAGCCAAATATGTATAAAATCATGATTTTCCAACTGCAATTATTGAAACTGCATTTTAATTTGCACCATATCAAATACCTAAAAATTATTTTTTGTCAGCATCAGTTTCTTCAACTTCAACTCCATTGTTGTGGGTTTTGTTTTTTTGTTTTTAAACTAGTACGAATATTGCTACCTGCTCAGAATAGTTAGTTTGCAAAATATGTTTATTTTTATCTTATTTACTGATATACATCTGTTTATATTTGATT
>JAOWBP010002392.1:50607608-50640829 GCA_028571105.1 Tragopan temminckii
CCTGCTCAGAATAGTTAGTTTGCAAAATATGTTTATTTTTATCTTATTTACTGATATACATCTGTTTATATTTGATTTGATTTGATCTGATGTATCTCCATATCATCTTCAAATGGCTCAGAGCATTAATTCCAAAAAATATGTTATCATAAATGTATATTGGTTTACATTTTCATTGACTGAACCTATCTCTAAAAACATTTTATTCTAGGGACATTTTCCTGGGAAATAACTAAAGCTTAGCAAATTCTCTCACTAAGATCTTTGGATTCCTGGGAATCTACAAAGCCAAAGTAGGTTTCAAAACCAAAATTTTCTTTTGTCCCTCCTTATCAAATTATGAAGTTGCAGTTCATAGTGCTATGCATACCTCAGGAAGGCAAAGAACATAAAATCAAAGAAAAAATGCAGATGATGATGACAGCAGAATTTGATGCTTTCTTTTTCAATGAAGCATAATAAATAACTTTGAAGGACTAAAATCTGTTAACTTACAGAATATTTTTTCTTCTCTTGTGATTTTAATTAGAACAGAGGATACAGGACTTGAGCTGCTACAATGGGCTATGTTTCATAAGATAAACTAAGAAATATTTTGGTTTTTTATTGAGCTATTTCTTGCTCAAAACATAATGATAACCTTTGGGAAATTTAGCTTTAGATGTAGTAGGAGCTGTTGAATGCTGCACTTGCATTGCTGTGAAAATTTTGAGTTCTCAAAAAACAAGTAAGAATCTGACTTCTTTGTGAATCTAAATGTATTGAATTTCTACTTTTCTTCAAGATGAACATTCATGTGAGCCCATGAAACAACTTTCATGATTATTTAATCATTTAACTGATATAAACATATTTTTCCTAAAGCTAAGATTTTTCTCTTAAAGTCAAGGCATTCCCCTGATTTAATGCAAAAAGGGACAGAGCGTGTCCCTGTTACTCTAGAGACTATATGTTTAGGTTTCCTTGCCTTTTCTCCTATTTTTTTTAGTCATTTGCATTACTAGTTGGAAGAATAAAGTTTAGTGTTACTTCGACCTCTTACAGCTTTTCTTCCCTTCAGCAGGCATATTTTCCCTTTTTTGTCCCTTGTAGTCTAGATATCTATCGTTCACCTTCTGGAACCTTCTGGCAAGAAATGAAAATCAGGTCAGAGAACTGTGATTCCTTACAGGGAAGCTTGTAGCAGCCATCTGAGGACTTCTGAAGCTTTTGTTCATTATTGGATTTGCTTGTCTGGCTGCTCTCTACAGGTCTAGCAAAAACTCATTGGACAGTATCACTCAGTGGAGTGTGTTGGGTTATGAACAATAATGTCACACTGAATTATGTCATAAGTGACACAACATGTCCCCAGAAAATGATGGATAGTGATGAAAAGGACATTTCAAACTTTTTTTAGTTTAAAAACTAACCTTGAAAAAAGTCAGTTTTAGAGAATAAAATAGGAAGAGGACAAGGATTGCCTCCAAAGTGTTATTTTTAACATGCAGTCAGAGAAATGTATCAATGAAGAAGAGAATATTTCCTACTGTAGAATATATTCCATCCCAAATAGCAGCATTTGTATGACTGTGTATCTCCAGCTGCCCTGTCTTCCAGACAAAACATACTTCCCTTCAGTCTGATATGCGGGTTTTTTTACAAATCTGGAGAGATTATGCTAGATATATATCATATGTTCCCTCTAGCTCAGATTGTATTATACATACACATGTATGCTTTTTCTTAAGTTCCCTTCTTCAAATTGATGGTTCCCTAGTGGGCTTTTTAACACTTATGTGGTGTTTATCATCTTTTACAAGATCTCTTAAATATGTGCAATTGTATTTAGCTTCATGAGGTGAGAGTGAACAGAACGGACAACAGATCTGTCAATGGTGTTTAAGGTTAGTTTTACAGGTCTCAATTTCTGATTATGCAATGAAACGTCTTACATGTTAACATCTGATATAAATCCAATGACACATGTTCCAGGGTCAGGCTGTTGGATGATATAAATGCTGTATATGGAGTCAATGGCTGTGAGAGAAGCAATGCTATTTGCTGCATAGTTGTTGCTTTTAATGTCAAAGGCTGAAAGGTGATTCATGGCATTGTGAACATGTTAAACTGTATTTAATATTACGAAATTTATTTCATGATACTATATTTCTTCATCTCCTGTGAATGATTCCATTCTTGAAATAGGAGTTAGAGTTATAACCTCTCAGCTCTAGAATTTTATACTAGCGGACAGGGTGTATACCATGTAAGCTTCCTGTTTCATCCCAAGAAGTGAAGAAAAAAAATGAGAGGATGAGATAGGAGAGATGAAGAAGCTGTGTATGGAAAACAAGTGTTTATCATGGCGTATACATGGCTTTTGCAAGAACAGAATGTACTATCACCAAATACATTTTCCTGCTCTTGCTTTCTGGAGAAATTAACCCACATATAATGCAAATCCACAGATTTCATAAATTCATTTTCTCCATTGACAGGTTGGTTGCATTTCATATCCCCTTGTCTCTATTTCCAATACATCTATTTCTTCAGGAAAGAAGACTTTTATCAAAAGTCCTAATGGCCTTGCTAAAACCTCTATGATTTATGGTTTTGGAAATCTGAGACTGTTTTTCTGAATTTACTTAAACATTTACATTGATCTTTACTAACAATAATCCATGAGAGATAAGCCAGAGATCAATGCAGTACACAAAAGTTGATTGCTTCCGTCATAATCAAGCATAGAAAGTCATCAATAAGTACCAGAAAAGTAAAAAACATAAGGTCTATAACTTTTATAGGACAGTTGTGTTAGTGTTCTGAAAAACTATATGTTTTAGTACGGAGAACATTCAGTGGGCATATTTTCCTCCTAGAAGGGAGGTCAAGAATTCCTGCAAATCTTGATTGACATCTACAGCAAAATTGGCATTGCATGTTCTAGTTCTGGGGTTAAAAAACATGAGTTTGGGGAAGAAAATGTATATTTTGTGCTTTGGGTTTAAATATCCTCAAAGGAATTCTCACTATTTGAATCTGAAATAATTTGTCAAATTAGCACATGACTGACGTTGCATGAAACACATTCTGACATTCTGCAATGTGGAGTACAACAGAGTCATTGAATTGAATTACTACTGCTAGGTGAGGCATGAAAAGGCTTGAACAACATTTCATGAGTGTGAAGTTGCCAATCCAACAGTAGAACATGAAGGAATTGTGTCAAGGGTTATTTTATTAGAGAAAAGGGATTTAATTGGCATACTCTTCTTGCTATAATGGAGTTTACAAAGTATTGCTTTTACATGTACTATGAAAAGATCCTCAGACACATAAAAAATATTAAGGCTGTTCTAGCATACTCTTTACTTTTTGAGACTACAAATGCAGTACTAGTTTAACTTACATAGAAAAATAAATTAGATGCCTTTTGTGTTAGTGCTTGTACTGACAATCCAGTGCCTGCACTGACAGATATACTACTCAAAATATCTGCATATTTTGGTCTGACTGATGGGCTTTCCTTCTCTTTTCTTTCTGGTCAGATTTTGAGATTAAAAACAAAACCAAACAAAACAGAAAACTTCTTTCTGATGAGAGAGGATAATATTGGTGACAAATAGGTCCAAGAATAGCTGCTATAGAGACAATCATACTTAATAGTCAAGGCACCTTTCACATATACTATAATGTGATATGATAAAACATCATAGTTAAACAATTTTTGGTGAAAGGAGACAAAGAATGTAAAAATTTCCATGGCTAAAAATAAAGAACTAAAGAGATGGTTACTATAATGCTAATCTGCAGTGGACAGAATTGAATTCTGGATATTTTGGTCTTGGGGAGGGAGGATGTTTCATCCTGGGGGATACACAAAAGCTTTGCTACAACTCCTTTCTGCAATTTTAGATACTATCTTCTGAATAAGTTCTCTCCTTTTCTGAAAAGATATTTCTTAACCACCTGTTAATACCATTGGGTTTCAGAATGGCAAACTATCTGACAAATTTAAGGCAAAGAAACACTAACCCAAACAATCAAAACAAAACAATCCATCCTAAACAATAATAATAATAATAATAATAAACGCAAAAAGAAGTGTGACACTGAAGCCAGTAGTGAACCTGACAACGTCCTGGAAATAGTGGAGGTGAGTCTCTCCTCTTTCATAAAGTGATGAGTTTTTATAATTTATACTCTGTAGATACTTAAACAAGTAGTCAGGATTACATATCCCTCTTACTTTAGATTATAATCCATCTATCAGGTGATAGAAAACAACTCTATGGTTCTGTGAAGTGGTTTAAGATAATTTGGACCTTTGTAACTGAACATTCTGAACACTGAATGCTGCTGCTCTTCAGTATTGGTTTTTGTTGTTGTTGTTGTTGTTTTGTTTTTTTTGTTTTTGTTTTTTGTTTTTTTTTGGTCAAAGTGAATAATTCCTATAAGTAAGTGATGCAGTTTTACAAATGGAACCCAAAATGGCGGGTTCCAAACAAAGTAAATTGCTTACTTAGCTAGCTTTTATTGGCCTAAACAAAAGAAATCTGATAAATTAAATACACAAATTAGAATCCGTATCTGTAATGTATTAAAAATTAATGCTAGATTAAACTCAGGTCTGGGACCTTGTAAACAATTGTAATTCCATATACTCTAGTGCAGAAGTATGAAATTATTTGTGCTTTCTGGGGTCATCTTTAGACTTTCAAAGATTCTTAACGTGCACTTTCAAAGCTTTAATTTTGGATGACCAAGCACACATTTCAGGCTCAAACAAGGCAGTCTGAGTGCCAAAAGAGCTCACAACTTTAGGTACTGATTTTCCAAAAATCTGGTCTCAAGTATGGGTAATGTACCTATTTAGAACTGTTCTGTGATACAGAACTGCAAACTTGAAATTGTATACTGACGAAAACTGAGAGCAACTGTTTACCTTGTAGGTAACAAGCACCTAAGTGCTCTGCAGGCAAGTATCTGCTAATGTTTGCAAAATCTCTAATGTGACATAAATTTTACAGAAAATGCTACCTTTGAGTGAATGTGTTAGCTTTAAAACTGTAAAGAAGAAAATTTAAACAGACAGAATTAAAACATCTTATTCACAATGATGAATAGACCACTATAAGCAGATGCATTAGAAATAAAAATAAATATCTAAATACATAAAATATCTTGTGATGCCTCTGCACAGATTATTAGCTAATAGCTATCCTGAAATTATTTAACATCCTTCATTTTCAAAGGAAATCTGTGAGACTGGTTGTCATCTTTTCCATTTTTAAATCAATTTTTTGTGTGTTTGTTTGACATGTACTAGATTACATCATTGCTGAATAAATGTTTAATTTAGGTGTCCTCCTTAGTGTTGTAATCTTTCTGGTCCATTTGGTCTTGAATGTTTCATATATGTACTCCAGATCCTCACACAGGTCCCTAGTGAATGTAAAAACAGAAACACATTGAAAATGGATGTTCTTGAAAGAACTAAATATGCAACTAACACAGAAAAAAATCCATATTTGACGGAATTGTGAAAGGCACTATGCTGAAACTTTAATGTGTTTATCATGCATCTTCCAAAATAAATTGTCCTACTTTAATGCTGGTTTCTTAAAATATACATTAGGAGTTCTAGTGATTAAATGGACATTGTCAGCTAGGTATCTATGCAGTATATGGGGTCCAATTGCATTTTGCTATTTGTTGGTGAGCTTTTTTGCTATAGTGAAAACATGAAAGGCCCAACCAGGTAAATTGCCCCAACTACAGACTGTTGTGAGGAAAATGGTTGCATACATAAGGCAATCCCAACTATCAATAAAAATCTAAGGAATGAAAGGATAGAGCACAGCCTTGCTAAAAAGGACTTGGGGTACTGGTGGATGGCAAGCTGAACATGAGCCAGCAATGTACTCTTGCAGCCCAGGTATCCTGGCTACATCAAAAGGAATGTGATCAGCAAGGCAAGGGAGGTGATCTTTCTCTAGTTCGTGCTGGTGAGACTTCACCCAGAGTACTGCGTTCAGAAGCGAAGTCCTCAGTACAGGAAAGACATAGACCTATTAGAGCACATACAGATGCTCTGAGGGATGGAGCAGGAGCACTTTCCCTATGAGGACACGATGGGAGAACTGGGGCTGTTCATCTTGGAGAAGAGAAGGCTCTGGGGAGGCCTGAGGGCAGCCTGTCAGTATCTCAAGGGGCACTGTAAGAAAGAAGGGGACAGACTCTTTAACAGGGTTTGTTATGATAGGATAGGTGGAAATGGTTTCAAATTAAAGGAGGGGAGATTTAGATTGGATATTAGGAAAAAGAACTTTACAATAAGGGTAGTGAAACACTGGAGCACGTTGCCCAGAGACATGGTGGCTGTCATGTCCCTGGAGACATTCAAAGTCAGGATGGCCCAGGCTCTGAGCAACCTGATCCACCTCTGGATGTCCCTGTTTATTGCAGGGGACTAGATGACTTTAAAAGATCCTTTCCAAATCAAAGAATTCTATAAATTCTATGAATATGGCAAGAGTATAATCTGAGTTGCATGACCAGCCACAAGTATCTCCAATAATAGAATCTGTCCAAGGAACTGTGCTGTACCACTCAATAGGAATCTGATGAAAGGGCATTCAAACAGCCAGGCAAAGCTTTGTCTTTCTATGTGAGCCAGAATAACTGAGCCAACATAAAGATTGATCTTTTACTACTGCTAAAAGCCATCAGAAAATGATTGTTCCTTTCTAAAGAGAGCAGGAAGACTTTTTTCCAAGCTTAGAAACTTCCTGGAGGCACACCTATGCAGATGCTGGTTATTCAGACTTACCAGCTAACAGCCAAATTAGGCTCACAGTGATTCCAAATGTGTAACACACCAAGGCTTGCAGATTTTACTCAAGATAGACAGACTTGCATCTGTAGTTCTTTGCCATAGATGCAGACACAGAAGATTTAGGTCAGCCACAGCTATGACCCAGTAGATTGAATTTTTCTCCCCAGTAATTTATATCAGGGATGACGGGAGAGCAGAAGGTGCTACTATGTCTACCAAACAATAAAACAAATGAATAATTTTACAATAAACGTTTTCAGGCATGGTGATTTGATGGGCTTATTCTGCATTGCTTTATTTCAAGCCTCTTATTGTGATTCCCAAACCTTATCGTATAGTTATTCACAGAAGTAAAGATTCAAACAGATAAGCTTTCAAGTTGGAAGCAAAGGTATTAACCTCTGATGTTAGTGTGATTTCTATTTACCATATGTTCTTTATGAAGGGTAACCAGGCAAATTTGCTAAACGTTAGCAAATAATTTCAGTAAATTAGTAGTTTGCCATTATCATACAGGTAGGATTCATCAAATAAAATCCTTGATACTTTAAAATACCAGTTACTCTGTTGGCTTTCTTATCCTGACATGTTTTTTTCTCTTCAGAAAGCTTTGTTAAGATAAAGCTGTCTTATCAGTCATTACTCTTTACCAGCCTTCCTCAGAGAGGTAATTTCTTGCTGCACAAAATCCGTGAACTGAGGTAAACAACAGAAGTGGGTTCTGTCCCATTTTTTCATCCCCTTTCTCTAGAACTTTCTCCGGTGAAGAGTAACAAGATTTTATTGCTCTTTTTGTCATGGGTATCTTCTAAGTAAATCTTCAAGGATAAGAAACTTTGTGTGAAAGCTGTGAAAATTACTCTCATGTGGAAAGTAGAATAAGGCAAGGCCTGCTATGAAAGAAAGGAGATAAAAAATAGTTGGGTGCACTGTTTGTCGATTGAGTGATGCACACTGAGGGAAAAGATATAATGAAAGTATTATTTAGTCTGAATTGAGCACACAGGCTTGACAGAGTGCTTTAGGGTAAGCAGGAGAAAGCTGAGATCTAGTGGGAATGGGAGTGCTCAGATCAGTGTGACTTGTGGAGTAGTTCGTGCAAGGATATATTGGCAAAATTACACAGAATGGTTTACATAAAACTTTTTATTTAATCACTTATCAATATGCAATAGCATCTATATTAACTAATAACTGTCTCCTTTATTTTTTCCATCTGTTGATGTCATTCAGAGAACAAAAAATACTTAGAATGTAAATTAAAACATGGATATTCTTGGGAACAATCAAACAAAAGCTGCCTATGTTGTAATATATCTTGAGGCTTGAAAAACTGATATTTATTCCTCATTTTCTTACCATAACATAGAATATATTCAGAAGTACCCAGGGGAATACGCATCTAACTGCATATCAACTTCACATTGCTCTTATAAACTTTGAGTCATGAAACCCAATATCAACTTTATTACAATGCAAATAAGGCATTATAAAATTAGTGACACCATCTTAATTTGTTGAGTATCATCTATAAAGAAATAATCATCATGGACCATCTAGTCCACTGATAGGCCTCTCCTTCAAAGACAAGTCAGCAGCCTCAGCAGTTTTATCCACAAGCGATACATACTAGTGGAACAGAGAGCAGATTGATGAGAAAAGCTGCACCATTCACATCAGAGACCATGTTGAGAAGACACGTCTCTCATTCAAACATATTCATTCAATTTTATGTGTCCTGTCTTTACATTTCCAGGAAAATACCAATGGTCTTTCTGTAGACCAGCTTTGCTGGGACTCTGTATGCTGGGGTTTGACACAAAGAACTGTTGTTCCCCTCTCTCTTCCCCAGTAAGATAGGAATCACCTATCTTGAATCTAACTTGGAAAAATTCTCCTGAAAATGACACTCAGGGAGTAACAACAAGCAAGGAACGTGTATCATGAAACTAACCGGAAGAAGGCTTGCTCAAGCTGGTGATCTGCAGAGACCTGTTTCATGCTGTCTGGTTATCACTGACAGTATATCTGAACGCAAATCATTTGAAAAGACAAGACTGGACAAAACTGTCTGCTGACAAGACAAGAGTTCTCTGCGGGGTAGGACAAAATAAATTCTCCCTTGTAAAAAAAGAGAGGTCAGAGCTAGTCAAATCAAAAATTTTTTCAGTCTCTCTCTTATAAATGTGCTTTTTTTTTCTCTGCCATCTTTTTTTTTTTTTTTTTTCCCTGCTGAATGTAAATTGAATTTTGACAATTGTAGGTGTGCAAAGTCAGTCTTCTCTCCCATGAGAGTTCAGCTGCCTAATTTAGCTTTCCAGCATGGTAAGAAATAGGCAAACATAATTACTGTATGCATGGAAAAGATATGAACAACATCAGGTCAAGACCCAAGTTTAAGAATTTCAGTCTTAGTCTAACACATTCGTCTCTTAAAATAATTAATAGGAAAATGTATTGTTTTTTCAGTAAAATTTTATTACATTATTATGCATTGTTGAACACAGAGGCAAAAGAGTCAGTTGTTTCCTAGATTTTACTGTGGTAGTGTCTAGTCAAGAAACTGGGGAAAAAAGTGAAAATGTATTCTTGTTACACTGAGTTATTTTCAGAAAGAAACACAAGAGGACATAGAGAACTAGAGACATGTAGATTGCAGTGTCATATGTAGCAAACTGAACAATTTATACACTGGTAGTGTCTCTAAGCAATTAGAAGAGAATATGTTGATCAATATGGATCATCGGTGGATTTATGACAAACAAATATAATATAAAAATATTTATCTCCCAAATATAAATATTTAAGATAAATTTTAAAGAATATATATATAAGATAAATATAAATATAAATATATATTATATATATTATATATATAAGATAAATATATAAGAATTGAATAGCAGTATCTTGGTAAAAAAAAAAAATAATAATAACACTTGGAAGTAAAATAGAATGTGCCCATTTCTGAAAGTAAGATACAGATTACAGGTGATAAAATGATCATATATTGTCTCAAATGACTACTAGATATAGGAAACCAATAACTGTGCTGAGTTACTTGAAGAGTTCATGTATGTCACATACCCAGAAGGTAACAATTTGTTTACAGGAAACTCGAAGAGGTCAAATAATTTTGACTTGATTTAAATTTTAAGCATTTTAAAATTTTACTGCTTATTGGGTCAAATTCACACAATTTACTATGTTATTTTCCTAGGGTCACATTGTTAATTGTCTTGACATCTACTGATATATTAGAAAGCACTGAAGACATAAAAACACTTTTGAAGCCCTTCTGCATGTATTAAAATACCTCCTCTGACTCTTTTGCCCTTTTTACTCTCTCTAAGAGAACGTGAACTATTTTTCTTTTTCCATGTTCCTTATTTATGAGAATAGTTTTCTCACTCCTGCCTATGGGATAGCTAAAGGAACTCTGCTCCTGATCTGCTTCTCATTGTATACCCTGTAAAATGTGCTGGTTTATGCATATCATGAAGATCTTTATACTCAGTCTGCTCTCAGTGCCAACCATTCTCCGCTTAACTTGCTATTCCCAGTTCTTATGACTTGTCTATGACATTTATCTCATTCTGTAAGGCCTGGAAATATACTGCATCTGAATTTCACATTCTGAACCACAGTATCTTAGTGGTATTTTTCTTAATACTATTATGTGTTATTAGTATTATTAGCATAACATAAAGAAATAAGCTTTATTATTGAAAGAAATATAGCTACATGACTGGACGTAATAAAAAAAATAATAAAAATCCAGCATTGAGGATGATTTAGAATTTTATTTTCCTGTTTAATTGCAGTTATAAAATGAACCAGTACAGGATGGATTTACCACATATCATTGCTAATTTATTTTTTGTGAGTATTGGATCACTGAACCTTAAAATTTATTTTTTGCCAGTAAATTCAGTCACTAAAAATTTAATGGGAAGTGAAGATGAAAGATCTGAGAACATGAACAAGTTCAATGGTTTTGAAATTCGAATATATATGCTTAGAAAATATTTATTTCTGCTTTTCCAAGCGTACCCATTAAATGAGCAGTTCTGCCAAACTGTGTGGTGAAACAAGAAGGCATTATTTCCTATAGAATAACTTAGAGTGGAGATACTGAAAGCAACACTGGAATCAAAATTATGAGCAACGATTGTTCTCAGAGACATTCGTATTATAAACTTAATCAGCATAGTCCTGTGTAATTCAGGGGACTTTGGCAGGGATTCATAATGGAGTGAGTGAACCTGTGGGGATTTCTTCCAATCTAAAACATTCTGTGAATCTTTAGAAAGAACTCAGACTTCACTGTAAGTCCCCCTCTAATGGCAAACACTCTGTTAGAATAAACTAGCTTAACGTTAGGTGTTTGTCATCATTTAAAGGGAAAGCTGAAGTTTGTTTAGACACGTCAGTACAAGTGGTAGAGGTTGCCAGGCTCATATAAACATTTACCTCTATTCAGTGATAAGCCCATAGCTGAGAAGCTTATGGCTATTTATACTTGGCTGTGGCAGACTCGTAATTATTTAATAAGGCACACCAAAGATAAGGTTATCATGATATAAGTGCCTGTAATTCCTCTGGAGTATAATTGCCTTATGATAACCTCATCCCTTGAAGTTGTCTCTATTGCTAATATGAAAGATGTTTGTTTTCAGTAGGAACATATATTTTGTGAAGGAACAGCATTAAACTGTCAGATCAAAATGTTAGACAGCAGTTGTAATAAGCAGAAGGGTTCAGATGGATTAACTCAGCCCTCATGGATGGTTCACCAGATGAACCGAAATGATCCAAAGTCATTTTGAAATGAGTCAGGTTTTAAGTCTGGAAGTATCTGAAAAGAAATAGCTGTTTGCCCAGAAACGTGCTTTGGGTTTCTTAGATTGTACTGCTGAAGCCTGAGATTCATGAGAATGAGGAAATAAGTTTCAAAAGGTAAAGATTTTGTCATGGTAACATATGTGTCTTTTATTGGAATTCAAAATTTTGACTAGCAGATAAACTATTTGGTATCACAGTATTCTTTATTGCGTTGTAAATAATGAGATAAGCATTAATAAAATGCAAGCGTTTCAAAAATAGGTCTGGGAGGACATCAGTTACCCATGTTAGTACAAGAGATTTTCAAAGTACCAATATGCATTAACTCACTTGAAATGTAGCACCTCAAAGCTAGGTAGGTCTGCCATTAAGCCTGCAAAATATTTTTTCCTCAAAATCAGAAAAGCACATGGGCAAGCATCCTCCTCAGAAGGGAAAAGAAATAACATTCCCAGGTCAAGGACTCTAGCTTGCATCAACTGATGTGAACTTGTACCTCTGAGCATTTGCTCACAGACAAGTATATGACAGAGCATGCATGCTTGCATCTCACTTTGCTTTAATAGATAATCCTGTGGCCTGCTTCCACAAGCTACCAAGTCAGGTCATAATAAAGTCAGTGTGTATTCCAGCAGACACACACTGCATCTGCAGTGACTGCAGAGACTGCATGGAGAAGCCCCTTCTATCACTTGAAGGCTGTTACAAATGGGAGGTCAGCATGGCAGCCTTAATGTTTAGGTTTCCACAATTTCTATATACTCTGGCTAGCTGTGTGCCTGAAGTTGGAAAATATTTGGAAGTAAATCAAAAATTTCAAAACTAACCTTATATTTCCTTAGGATTTTTGGCATTGGTGGCTCTTTTGGCGGCATCTGAGTGGAATAAGCTGTGTCTCTGTGTTTAGTACATTATACAGTAACATATTACACCTTCCTATTTTTTATGCCTGGGAATTTCACCTCATTCATCTTCCACAATGTTCAGCAGAGACTTTTAAAAGTCTCCAAGCCAGCTTTATGCAATTAACTGGGGAAAGGGCCAAACCCTAGATCCTGGTGTCAAACCTAAATCTTTGTTCAGCTTGGATCTGATGCTATACTGGGCCTAAATCAAAACAGAATCAGAACACTCAACATTTAAGAATATGTGAATTTAAATCCCATTTGTATGGCTGAGACTATATGTTCTGTATGTAAATTCAGGCCATTTACTATCTACCCCGATACAAATCTTAAACTCAGTATAATCAGAATTAGTGGTAAAAGACACCACTTCAGTTAATCACTAATTAAAAGATTTAAAAGTATATCTCATTCATATCTATACATCTATATAGATATATAGATTAAAGCTTTAAAAAATATATTTCATTTAAAGACACATCTCAATCACTAATGTACTTGGTTCTTAGTTTAAAATTTTTCAAATACCTTATAACCATATCTGAATTCCTTTATGTCGCCTCTTTCCAGTTGTTGAGGAGTATAGGCTACAGCCCAGTTATTTTTTTATTCCCCTAGAATAACTGCACAGCTTCTGTGTAAACAGAAATATATAGCTCAAGAAAAGATATAGAAGATAATTATTTTCTTATTTTATATTGTGCAATTTATTTGTATATATTTAAATATTTATATAATTTATATTATTTTACCATTATTTTACTTACTGTATACATATAATTATATATTTTTCAAAATAAATATATATTTTTTAAATTTTATCAACCTTATTATTTTTCCAAATTTCCATTAAGTTGTATGATTCAAAGTCATATCACTAATATCCCATGTTAGTTCACAGCTTCATTTTTTCATTTTAGTATACAACCCATTTAAATTTTTGACAGAGTTCAGAAGGGCATGAACCCTTTAATTAATCACTAATTAACTGTTTCTCAGTGGGACAGTGATACTCAGGCAAGTTCCCTGAAGTACTAATGTTGCTTTGGAGCCCTCTCCTGGAAACTGCATTTGTGGAGTTTATCTTGGGAAGCACTTTATGAGTTGTGCTTGGTTCTTTCTTTGCAAAGAGAGCAAACCAGAAATTTTACAGTGAATAGTTTAATGAAGTTTCTTCTATGAGTAATATTTTTTTCTGGTTAGAATTGGGAACCAAGTGACAATATCATGATTAATAATGATGCTGTCTCAATAGTTCTTTTTCCAGTGCTTGTCCCCGTTCTTTCAGGTATCTTGATCTGCCTGTAGAGACTCGAGGAATATCAGTTCTAGTACATGTTATTGTTTCATCTATTTCATTTCTAACTTTGATATCCTGAGTTCCAATTCACATAAGAAAACAGCTCAGTTTACAACCTTTTTCATCTAGAATTGCTGTAATATTTCCTTTCTTGTGTTTCATCCTACTTGCCTATTTCTGTAGCTGATCGGGTGATGTATTACTATTTTACCCTAGGCTTAAGATTCATACTGTAAATACAAGATTTTATTACTGGTGTCGATTTACTTAGTGTTTAACTGCCTGTTCTCTGATTGCATATTTTCCCACACATGTAAACAACAGATAGATATTGTGAATGGTAAAAAAAGCAAACAAACAAAAAACAAACAAAAAAACACAAGAAAAAGCATGTTACCTCTTTCAGTGATAGCTAAAGAATTTGTGATTTACCTTTGTTTTTATCTAAAACAGGAAGAACAGCAAACTGTGTTGAATATTTAGATATCAAATTTGTAATTCTTGAGGTTTACAGAAGGAGAAGACTCGTAAGTTCATGCAGAGAGGATTTGATCAATCCTGTTATCTTGTTTTGAGCCATTGCCATGCACAGCATAGTCGCTGAGCTATGTGCACATCTCATCTCTCCAAGTCTGTTCAAGCTATGTGACTACAATTCTTTCTAGCCTTATGAAAATCAGTGGAGTGTTAATTATTTTGTCCATTTTCCTACTTTCTTTGGGTCAAATTTGAGCAGAAATTTAGCTGTCATCAGGAAAATATGAATTGATTAGCATTCCATCTGTGGCACGTCTTGACTGCCAATGGATTTTTTAATTATATTAAAATGATGTACTTTCTGCTTTGATATGAGAAGCGAAATAGGAAGCTTATTTCTAATAATTGCTTTAAAATGTGTTTTGGAGGAAATATGAAGATATTAGCATTACCAGTAATACAATCTGAATGAGCTAAATGGGAGGTGTAATGAGAAGTTCAGGGCAAGAGAGAGCGGCAAAAAGGTTGAAATGTCATTTTATGCTGGCTGAAGTATCATTTCCCAAATGGAATTCAGCCTGCCCTTGCTCTATCTGAATATCAAATTAATACCTTAGTAGCGAGTTTGTGGTGATACTGATTTACTCATTGTCATTGCCCCTACTGCTATGCAGATGTACTCCTGATATCAGTTTACAGTAAACATCCACACTATAATTGATTTAATATCTGAAGTAATATACATGTTTCTGTGCTTGTTCTACCTTCAAGAGTGTTCTTTGTCCTTAGCTTTACTATTCAGACTCCACTGCAATGTACACTGGCTTATGTTGCATTTTACAAAGCAGCCACGAACACTAAGGAATATTGCTTAAGTAGCATTTTTTACAAAATATCCAATAGGAAGAGAAAAGTAGATCTGTTTGTTAAATTGTGGGATTAAGTCCTCCATCAGGGCAAATACTACTCAAGTGAGAGTCATAGGATACTGCCTCGACTTCAATCAAGGTTATTTCCAGCATTTAAACTTCTTCAAATTTTAATTTTTATTTGAATATATGCTGGTGAGAATCTGGAAAACCTATGTGTTACTTTTCCTTCCCATTCCCTTGGTATGATGTATGATCCTTACTCTAAACAAAGTACTGTAATTAGCTGAACTTATTTTAGCTGCTTAAAGAAGAATGTTAATCAATGTACAGCTGTATGACTGAGTAGAACCCAAAGGAAACTTAGATATCATTATGAAACAACACAAAGAATTAAAATCGGGGTGAGACATTTAAAGAAGAAATGTGTCTCATTACATGCAACAGAATTAAGTTGCTAAGGAATTGTCAGTTACAAGATTTCTCATGCATGTTTTTGTGCGTGCAAGTGGATTAAGTTCGTGAAAATACCCTGTGTAACATGAACTCAAGTTCCTTATCAGGCACAAGAGAATCTGCATAGGAGAAAACTGCTAACAACACTCAAACCTTGTGGGACAAAGGATAACCAAGTGGTAAGACATAAAGCCATTGGAAACCTAGTTTGCTAGTTTGCTGCTCACAGAAATGTCTGTTATAAATATTTTAATTACATAATCATATTTAATGTTTCTAGCTGAGTTTTCAGTATTTGTGACAGCTAACCCAGAATTTTCAGTTTTCTGAAAACTAGATTTCATTAATTGCACCGAAAGCTAGGTTCAAAACAAGAGCAAAGTTCTGAAATGGACTATAAGAAATAACTATACTAAAAGATATCAATGTAACACTTCAAACATTTTTAGTTTTTAGTATTTCTGGTACCACTGAAATTCCTATCACTTTGATGAATAAAATGCCTCTCATGGAACCTGCTTTATTCTGATTTATGTTATCTTCATTAAAGTCCCAGAGACAACATTTCTGGCAAATTCTATACTAAATTTCTCAGTTATTGATATCTTTAATCTAGGCTTATTTTTGTCAACCTAATTCATAAAAAGCTGACTTTTTCAGAGGAGTGCTTAGAATTTTCATGGTCTCTACAATTTCTGATACACAGAATTGAAATAACTGATCAACACAAAACCAAGACAGAAATAGCATCTTTCTTCAAATGTCAGAAGAAAACTTCAACACACCATAGCTGCCCCCAAATATTCTGATCATTTTCTAAAACTGGGTAGTAAGCACTGAAGAACATAGAAGTGTTTGTAGCCTTATTAGCCTTTGAATCCCTGTAGTTCAGACTGGCTCATAGCCAATCTGAAGCCCCAATTAGCTGAGCACAGCATTCCATTCATGCTTAAAATTCACAAAACTTACAGTACGTATGTTGAAACTCAACAAAAATAGCGTGCCTTACTTTTATTATACCCTGATCTCTTGTTTTCTACCTTCTACTGCTGTCACTTATCTCCCTTATGGATAAGTGAATGACACTTTATCTGCAAACAGTTCTCTTGTGTCTTATTTTATTTTTACAAAAAAAATCTTTCTGTTACTGTGGCTTTCTGTTTTTGTGAATACAATACTACAGAATTGCCTACATGTATGAATTTTGTGATGTCACAATGCTGAAAAATTTTAGGGAGGAAGATTGTGAAGAGACCACAAGGGTCATTTCACTGCATGAAAACAGTGAACCCCACAAGTTAGTGCCATTCCCTATAATATTACTCAAATTAGTATCTATGTCATCACTGACATCAGCAACAAATGTGATCTGGATACTTCTATATGTATTACACTTCTTTGAATAAGGCTAAAATCTGAAGAAACAGCAGAGGTCCTTAAAAATACAATTACATGTTGCACAACAGACAAAATTATGGTATTGAGCATTTTCAGTGAGTAAAAAATACATGTTGAGAGAAAACAGTCAGGGATGTTGTTTCATTTTTAGTTTAGGATTTTTTCCTAAAGATGTACCTCAGACCTCCATCAGGCGCTCCAGAAAGGCATGGGTATCCTGAGGGGCCCATGCCCTATCTACCAGCTTCTTGTAGATATAATGGATCTCCTAGAGAGCAAAAATGGCATGAGATATCTGCATTGCAACTGAATCTGGCCCATTAACATGATTTGATCTTGGGTCAACATTCCCTAAGTAAAATTACCTGAGTCAATGCCAGAAAAGTGGCAACATGAAGCAAGAAGCCAAGAATGCAAAAAAGAAACTCACACTGACAAATCATGGAAGTAGTCAATGAATAGAAAGGAAAAATTATGTGTAATGAATCCTTTGCAGAACTAGGGTGAAAGGATACAATTAAAATATGCTTTTCAACATTTGACAGTGTTGAGACTTTCAATCTATGCAGAACATCTCTATGGAGTTAGAAAATTGATACTTTCTGAAAGAAAGCATTAGTCAAAGGAATCCTTCTTCATATATTATATGTCACTGATGGAACAGTTTATGCTAAGAAAAGTCCAGAAAAAAAGAGAGAAAAGATTCCTACAAAATAGCCTAAACTATTTTGAAAACAGTACAATATTTGTCTCGAACATTACAGAAAAAATATTTCAAAAGTAGATTGAGTTGATAAATATATATGTTTTCTTGATGAAACAAATACAAATATGTTTCAGGCATAAAGAATTAAATTTATTTCAAATTTCAACCCTTTTGAGAATTAGCTGTAGGCAGTGTTACCAATGAAAGTATAACTTTAAAAAGGGATGACAAAATGACATATTTCTGACAGGTGTTCAACTTGTGGCCTAAGTTATTTAATAATATATTTATTATACATATTTTTGTTACTAATTTCAGCTGACTCAAACTTGCAGTTTTCAGCAAATAATCTGTTAAAATCTGCATTAACTCTCATGCAATTAAGTTAGTATTTCTTTGGAAATCATAAAAGGGAGTTCTACTTTACAAGACAGAAGCTAGTAGCCATTTTTCAGCCAATCATACAATGTAAACATTTTTTCCAACTCATAGCATGCCTTGGAAAACCAGATAAATATTTGTAAATAATTATGTCAACAGAAATTAACGAGTTCACTGTTGCATATCTGTATCACCTCTCCAAATTAATTACATTAATAGTGTTTTTCTCTAGGAAGACTTATACCAACTAGAGAATTATACCAACTAGACTGTGTTTATGCTGTAAATGATTCACAATGTTCAAAATATTATTCCATATATTAAGATTCCTGCTAATAATGGTAACTACAGCTGTGACAATCTGCGGAGATGGAGATGAGGAAGTTTTGTAATGTCAAAACTGCCAAAATGATCCATATTTTATATTAATGACTGTATAGTTGGCACCAGAAAATGCAAGCAAGATTCCTGAAAAAGGAATATCAGACAGAAGGATTTCTAGGTATCCATCTTTCATAATAGACTGTTGTGTAAGAAGTGTATTTTCAGGTCAAGGTGAATGAATTTCTAGATGATTAAATAACCCTGCAACTATAGTAAAATTGTTAAGCACCCCTATCAGGATAGGTAATCCTCAGACATGGGTGTCCAACCTTTAGGCTTGTCTGGGCTGCAATTAGTGAACAGAAATTATCTTTGGCTGCATATACGTAGGTCCCTCCAAAAGTAATACCTCCTATTTATTTTCATAGAAATGCCAACAGATACAAAGAGCACAATAACACTATTTTTAGAGGAAATTTTCAGCTAAAAAACACTAGTTTTCAGTATAGCCACCACCACTAGCTATGCATTTTCCCCAGCAAAGAACAAGAGCCTGCAAGCAGTACTCATAACAATCTGCACCAGCTGAGGTGACCCACAGTCACCACTGCTGAAACACACCACTCACTGTCTCCCTGTGCTCACATCCACTGTTTGGTCTCCCTAAACATTCAGCAAGCATTAATGAATGTCTATGGGTGCAATTTTTTCCACATGGAGGAATTTGGTTCCACACGTATGCTTCATCTACACATCCATGTCAGAGGTCATTTTGTCAGACTGCCCCTCTGCTGCCATCTGCTACACATCAACAAATTGTAATGAATTATTTGTGGGGAGGTTCAAGCTTTACTGCCATACTACCACTGTCTGCCTCTGATGTAAAGGGCTGACATAATAAAACAGGAAGCATTACTTTCAGAGCAGCACTCACAAGAGATAAAATATGGTTAACACATAAGTAACGAAGAATTTAAATTTTAAATATTTTTCTACAGGCATTAAAAAGAAAGAGGAACAAAACCATAAAACAAGTGGGATATTTGACTTTTTTTTTTTTCTCTTTTTCTTTTTCTTTCTTTTTTTTTTTTTTTTTGTGAAACTAATAGGCCAGTCTGGTTCAATGGCAGTGGATGCAATTCTTAGTGAGATCCCAAGGTGTTCATCAGAGATTTTTGATGAAATTTTACTCTTCCTCTACTTCATCCTTGACAGTACTTGTTCAAAATGTGTGTTCTGTGAAAAAGTGATGACACAAATAAGATGCAATTATGAAGAAAAGGATATTTTTCTCTGGAGAACCTCATGAGCTTCAACAAAGCTAAGTGCAATCGGTTGCACCTGGGTTCATGCAACCCCCACTACCAATACAAACTGGGTGATGGAATGACTGAGCAGTCCTTCTGAAAAGGACTTGGGTACTGGTGGATGGCAACCAGGACAAAAGCCAGCAATGTGCACTCACAGCCCAGAAAGGCAACTGTATCCTGGGCTGCATGAAAAGAAATGTGGCTAGCAGGGTAAGGAAGGTGATCCTGTCCCCCTAGTTTGTGCTGGTGAGACCTCACCTGAAGTACTGCATCCAGAAGTGGAGTCCTCAGTATAGGAAAGACATGGACCTGTTGGAGTGCATCCAGAGGAGGGCCTCAGAAATGCTCTGAGGGATGGAGCAGGAGCACCTTCCCTATGAGGACAGGCTGAGGACTGGGGATGTTCATCTTGGAGAAGAGAAGGCTCTGGGGAGACCTGAGAGCAGCCTTTTGTTATCTAAAGAGGATCTTTAGGAAGGAAGGAGCAGACAGGGTCTGTGGTGATAGGACAAGGGGAAATGGTTTCAAACTGAATGAGAGGAGATTTAGTTTATATATAAGAAAAAAAAATTGCAGTGGGGGTAGTGAGGTGCTGGAACAGGTTGCACAGAGATGTGATGGAAGCCCTGTCCCCAAAGACATTCAAGGTCAGGCTGGATGGGGCTAAGGGGGTGGGCTGCATGTGGCCCACGAGCTGTGGGTTGGATATGCCTTTCCTCAGGTTTTTTGCTTTTCATTGCTAGATGAAATTAAATCTTTTAATGTAATTATACGTAGAAGTGTACCTATTCTACTTGTATATGTATGTGCAACAGAAAGCATGAATTTGTATGTGTCAATGTGGGATGTTAACTGGAAATCAATACAGCTGAACAACAAACAAATTTATCATATGAATGAGTTACTATGGGAAGAATTAGCCTAAAAAAGAGTATTATAGAGAACACAGATGTGAAACGTTCATAAAACTGTAATTGCAAACATGATGCCCTACAGAATCACTGTTCCCTGATTCCTCTTCTGAGGAGCTTGGTGTTTCATTCCTGAAACACAAGGTTGCTGGAAGGGCTTGAAGCCCCTGCTGTGCCAAACAACTGAAACACATAAAAGCCTTTAGGAAGTAATCAACAGTACATTTTGTAGTAGTAGTGCCAATAATAAATTGTGAAAATAATCTGTGAATAATCTATTTATAAATCTTATATGCCCATCTTATTCCAGTCCTAAGCCTTGGTTGAACTACAGAAGAGATAAAATAATGGGCACTGCTTTGCCTTGCCCCTAAACTGACCATCTTTTCATAAATAGGAAAAGTAAATTACAGAGACGGCAAGAGATTGTGTTTCAGAAATGGTGAGCAACCACATCCCAAATGAGGTCACTGGGATCCCTGGGTACTCACCTTTCAGGAGCTGTAAGTTACCCATGGCTACTGAAGTCAGTGCCAGGACCAAGAATAGAAAACACTTTTCATGTGTTCTGGATCTAGGTTTCAACCACAAGTCCCTTCCTTCTCCTTGTGTGCCAAACCACTATTGTAGTGATCTTGGGTTATAATGTCTTAAATTACAGAGCAAGCCAGAATTGAATCATTTCGGTTTTGGTAAATGGGTTTTATATAGCTTGTCAGATTGGCCAGACAATTCACGTCTTGTTTAGAGGGAATTTGTTTTTTACAGAGTTCCTTTAGTGCTACATTTAAAGTTGATAATTGACCCAAAGGACACCTACTTTGAACCAGGGCACATCTGAGATCAATCATGCTTTATTGTTGCTATGTCACTTGTTTATACAGTAAGGAGGTTATTTTAGGTTAAAAATTAGTCTAAAATATATTTCTTTCAACAAGTTCAGGGATTCTGGCTAAGAAAATAATTCTGCCCTGGCTAAAACAATAGCTTGGGGTAAACATTGTTGATATTCAAAAGGAGACAAATGTGCTTAAAATATGTAAAGTGGTGGCAGATTTATTACAGTTTTAGTAGCATTATTCAAAAAATAATGTCATTTTTTGTATGCAATCCACTGTACATCTCTCAATGAATGTGCCACCCACCTCCTCTTGAAAATATTCATGACATTGCTGCTAGATTTCATAAAGTCACTGTCACTAAACTACACTGCGGAGTAAAGAAGGTTGACATTCTCACACACAGCTCTGCAAATCGCATAATCTTTGACAGAGATTTCAGCTGATGCAATCATTTACACTTTTAGTCCAATGCATTCTTAACTCTTCCCTCACTTGACGATGTTTTTACACCTGTCTGGCCTTTGATAGATTTTAAGATATGTTTAACAAGCCTTAAGCAATGTCAGTGAGTGATTTGAGATCTCATACAGACAGAGCCATAATGTCCAAATCTGCCCAAAAAGGAGGAGAGAAGGAGAACAAGGAGTAACTGTTTGTTTTGAAATTAGTTATGATGCAGTCTAATATCGTGATATTGTAAGATTCTGAGATCATGATACATTGTAATATTCATCGTAATATGCATCATATATTGCAATAATAGAGGGTCCAATCATACTCTTTTTCAGGGTCATTATAACTAGAGTCTGTTCAAGGCAGACGTCAGAAACCCTTGTGCTGAGCAGGTCCTTGCTGGAGTGGGCAATGCTGTGAAGAATGTGCAGAAGTAACACGCAGCACAGAGGGAAATCGAACAAGGTGCAACTGAAGCTCCTTTGATAATGAGCACTCTGTAAAACCTTACTGATGTGAAAAAAAGTCCTCTGAGAGGAGATGACCATTTTGTTAAGCTTTTACTCTCACCAGAACCTAAATATTTTTTTTCTTCTTTTGGTTCAGTTTTATAAGGCATCAACATCAGTGTTAGAGACAGGTTTGGGATTCAGTTATAAATTGAAACAAACCCTATGTTTTAAGAGGCTTCCAGGTGGTGTTTAGGTCCAGTGTGACTCACTGTAGCTCTGTATTTAAATGCAAATGCTACTGCGGAAATGTATGTCTCACCAGAAATCCTCCTTTGACTTTTCAGTTTGCCTTTGCATACATTTCTGGAGAACTAACATTGTCTCACATGATCATGGCATCTGTCTCTAAAATTTAACTACAGAATTACCAGTAGGGCAACAAAGGGATATCTCTCATCGTTGAAACTCATAAAGGGTTATCAAAGGACAGCATATGTAACAAGTGCTAGTGATCCTTGTGAAAATGGAACAAATGCTCTGCGTGAAGCAATAGCGCTAATATCTTTTACACTGTTAAAGTAATGATGTATCACATAAGTTCCATGCGAGGGCAACAGAAGTAATAAAAGTTAATACATAACAATACAAATTTACTGTAAAGTATGTGAATTCCCAGGCTTTGGATCTGTGTTAGAAAAAGATCTTTTTGAAGAACCAGAGAGAAATAGAGGAAGTATGAAGAGCAGGTGAATCATACAGTCTTGTCTAGATTGCAGAATAAGTTCATATCCTCATTTCTATGAAAAGTTAACAAATTTTCCTATGAAAAAATGAAAGTGCTTTCTTACATATTACTTACCAGAGTTATCAGTCAGTTGCAAAAAAACTGGATTGCTAGAGACAGAAGTTTTGAAAACTGTATTCTTCTATCCTTCAGAACACTGAGACACAGCACAGAATGGTTTTAATTTGTGGAGAGTTCCAGAAATTATCTTATTGCTTTAAAACTTTCAGTCTTAAGTACATAAATAAATAAAATTATTATCTGACAAATAAAGGGAGAAAGTTGCTAATGTAATTTAGAATCATAGAATAATTAATGTTGGAAGGGATTGCTAAGGTAATCTAGTCCAACCATCAAACCATTACCACCATGCTCATTAAACTATGTCCCTCAGTGCCACATCTCCACATTTCTTGAACACCTCCAGAGACAGTGACTCCATCACCTCCCTGGGCAGCCTGTTCCAGTGCCTCACCACTCTTTCAGAGAATAATTTTTTTTCTAATTTATTCCCTTTTTATTTTATTTCCAAATTTATTCCTGAGAAATTACAATCCAGGAAATGCCTGATAGCCTGAGTTGCACTTCAGATATATAAACTGTTCACTGAAATTTCAGGATCTTTTTATGCCCCGTTTATCAGTACCTTAACCGAAAACAGTTAAGCCAAAATATATTTCCAATGAAGAACAAGGTAGAAAGACTCTGTTGTACAGCTACATTTAAAGAGTCCTTGAAAAATACCCGTGTTTCAAAAGGAGACTTAGGACAGGGCCAGGATTCATCCCTCTTAGTCCTTAAGAACTTAACAGAGGTGATTGGATTTGCTTCCAGTTTCCAAGGCTCTTTGAAAGAGGAGGCATCTCCAGAGGGCAAATCAATTGACGTGGGATCTCTCTCTCTATAGATCCATTGTTATTGTAGTGTTTTTAAACATTGCATGATATTTATATATGTTTACATAAATTATTCAAATTGTTCTCTGTGGAGTTTGGTACTGAGCTTTCCTCTGAGTTAAGTGGTCAGAAGACACAAACTATGAAGAACAGAAAAAGCATTGATGATTTTTCAGTGTTTTCAGAGGAAATGAGCTATATTATTATTTATTTAAAAAAGCAAACAAACACAAATATTAGCAAAACTGAGAGAATTAAAATAAAATATAGGAACTTTTAGATCAGAAGGAGTATAAAGGAGATTTGTTACCAGTAAAGCATAAAGCGAGTGGAAGAAATGAACCATGATTTTTGTGGAAAACAGAGGTTGCTCTCACTGGCACAAGCAAGGGAAGAAATCAGAGGCTTTCTTGTCTTTGTTGTTGTTGCTGAAGTGAAGAAAAAACACAGTCTAAGAAACCTAAGTCTCTTGTGTACCGCAGTAAGATTTTCTTTCCCTTTCTCCCTTCTTTTTCATCCATACTTAAACTTTAGAACAAAAAAACTCAGAAAGTCTGAGGATAGCTATTTGTATTCACATTTTGCGCACCACAGATTAAAAAAAAAAGGTCAGACTTCCTCCTTCTGGTAAAGCAACTGATTTGCTTGGTCATTCTATTCTTCCTGTTCACTTTGCTTTCCCATATACTTTTGTCAATATTCTGGAAATAATTAAGAGGCCTTGGAACCCTCGAGATGCCAGGTTAAAGTCCTTAGGACATCATCTTCCCAGTAAGCAGTGTAAGTAAATTACAGGGCTCAGTAGGTGGTTTATGGTTAAAGATTCCCATAAAGCAGTCTGCAGCTCCTTGCTTTAGAAACAGCCAGTTTTTTTGTTTGTTATTTTGTTTGGCCTTCCAAACCATAGGAATCATGAAAAACTTTTACTGTCTTTTTGTTTTTATTTTACTTTATTTTATTGCAGCAGATCTCACTAGTCAATTAATCAATACCGTACAGACATTATCACATGTTTCTATATTCATGCTCTGATGGTGTCAACACATAAAAATCCCAGTCATGATATTTAGGTCAGAGTAACAAGTCAGTCACACATCAAAAGAGGTTAAAAGTAGTTCCATAAATGAATAATGTTAAATTTTCAAAATAAAATAATGGATAATATATCTTGGATGAGTTAACAAAAGGAGAGACTTCTGCCAGGGTTCTGAGGCTAAAAGGCAAATAACATCAGCTGTTATTTAAATTACAAAGTGGTAGTGAGTAGAGGCATGGATGCCTTGCGAGGAAAAGAATAATTGCTGATAATGTAATCATTATTATTTGTAATGTGCACTATTGATCCGACACCACAACATGGGATACATGGGATACATTCTCCATACATAAGTAATATATAAAGACATGTGGCAACAACTTTCCATGGGCAAGTACAACCAAAATCTGAATTTCATCATTTGTAAACTAACAACTCAGGATATTCTTTTTGAGTAATGAGAGGTGCAAGGATAGATGCTGAATGTGAGCTGCTCACTGTTGTTTAAAGAGAAGGAAAAATGAAACCAAGCACATCCTCATGGGACTTCAATCAGTTCTTGGGGTGTTACTGTTGTTCTCAGCAAGCACCTACAGTTTGCTGAAGCTAATCAAATGTTAGACGGGCATCTGCAATCCATAGAGAGCTCCTAGATACTAAATGTAACATACTTCCTCAGACTTGTTCTGAACCTAACTTTTGTGGATTGGAGTGCTGAGCATGATTTCCTAAGAAAATGAGTCTTGGGACAGCATCATCTCTGTGTGTTTAGAACTCGACAGATTTAAACAAAATTAGAAAGAAATAAAAGTTTTAGATAGATTAAGTTTCTCCAAGTTTTGTAAAAAGTATATTAGAAGGAGGAGGGAGACTATTTAGGCATTATTTACTTGATTGAACATGGGCTGAACTAAAATGTGTGCTGTCCTGGAATTTCATGCCTAGACTCCAAGTAACATAAAAGAAAAGACATCTCTGACTGTATCATTTACAACAAGTATATCAAAGAATGTGTTGTAAGCTTATTTTCTGTCACACGTTCCAAATCTGCAACAAGAATTTCCAAACTAATGTAAAAACAGCATCATAGCTCCTTTATAATTAGGCAAAAGGGAATAGACACAGAATAGACTTCTCAGACATGCTTCAACTACTAAGAAAATCTTTTAGAATCTTTTAGCATTAGCAGGTGTCTAGAATAAAAGCCTATAGGAAAACCTACTTTATGCCTCATGTAGAACTACTGATTTGCCAGAAAGCTGAAAAAAATTAAAGTTATTCTCTAATTTACTAAACAGGATAATCAAACATAATGAAATTTCCAAATTAGTAAATACATGTTTTATTCTGGAATGGATAATTTCCATTAAAATATTTAAAATCATGTACTTTCAATTCAGTGTTTAAAATGTCTCATAAAACTGTTATGCTTCTTAGTTGCACTATTTGACAACAGTGTCTAGCTACTTTTCTCCCATGCAAGTTCTTTTATTGTGTTTTTTAATTTGTGATTGATAGGCAGCATGCTACTTTGATGTTTTTTTCTGAATTGAGGCTGCCTTATTTAAGGATTTATCCAGTCCAATTTTCTCCATAACATCCATAATGAAGACTTTATTGACAAGTCCCCATATTCTATATTGAATTAAGAACAGCTAAGGTGAAACTCTCCTGCATAACTCAGTAAAACACATTGCTGAACTTTTCCAATTTTTGAAGCATTCTGTAAGATGAGATTTCTCAATGAAATGGAATAATAAATACTCAAGGGTAAGGTTTAGTGAAAAGATTACTTTCATTTCTACATTACTATTACTTATTAAATATTTACAAAATATTTCTTACATCACCTTGCTTTGACTACAGTGATTCTGTGGAGATGCTTTAGCATTAATATGGGCCACAGCACAGGAACTTGATGTAGTTCTTATTCTGATGTCAGAGAACACCTTTGGTGTTGTTACCACCTTCAAGAAATTGCAAAAACAACAGTCAAAAACAAAAAAAACAAACCAAACCAAACCAAACCAAAACAAAACCAAAAAACCCCATAAGCAAACATGGCTGCAATGCATGGCTCTCAGAAATCTCACATTAAACTAACCAAGCAAAACCTACTTCAACCCTGATTAATTAATTTTCCCTCCGTGGAGTATTTACACTTCGTATTCTCTGTTGTGACCAACTCTGTATGGTAGTGTTCTTTCTTCAGGGAAGTTTGAAGTTCCCTGTACCAGAAATGACGAATTTGGACAGGACTTTCACTTCAATGATTTTCTTGCTTTCTGGAGGCTGCTGTGATTTCAGGTACAAGAAAGGAGACTTTTTTCTCCTGTATCTCAGTGCTCACAGTGCTCTTTCTAGGGAAAAAGGGGACAGAGACCTATCTGAAATATAACAAGAGACAAGAATGGGAACCCAAAGCAGACTCATGAAAATGTGACAGATTTAAGTCTAAAAGAGAAGCTATTCACTATCTATTTCTTTGAAGTTCCTCAGATAAGTAGATCACATTGGCACTTATACTGACACACCACTGGATTTCAAGAGAAAGTTGCTTGTAATTTTCAATGATTTATTTTTGCTCACAGAAACAAAACAGACAGAGGAAAGTAGCATTCTGACATACCTGCAAAACAGATGAAGTTGGTAGATTTAATCTTAGGCTTACTGGCCTTAGCTTCAATATTTATAAGGCTGGTACAAGTTAGGGCAAGTTAAAGAAAAAGAGAGATAGCAGAAATTTTGTCCATCAAGCTGAGATGGAAAAAGTCTTTTTTGTGTAATCCACAACTTTAAAGAGAGAGAATAAATTCTTTCTTTAGTCATATCCTGGAATTCTTGCAGAGTGATAATGTGACACGAAGCAAGAATTATTAAGAGGACCCATGAAGGCTGATATCTTTCCAACTCTCCATACTTTAATCTTCTGTCTATTAGCTGCTGCAAATGATACCTTGGCATGTACTGCAGCCACATATTAATTTCTCATTTTCTCTCTAGTAGCACCCCCAGTGGGGTATACTAGAATATTGCGATTTTACCTGACTACGGCATATGACATGGTAGATCATACTCTTCAGTTGCCTAAAAATCCTAAAATGATGAGCAAAAGAACATCAATAATTCATTGTTAAAGTATCCATGAGGAGGAAGCAGATTGGCTTGTTACACTGGATTAGTTCTAGTTCAGTACAGAACAAAATAAATGTTCCTCAAGGACTCCCTAACCCTAACCCTCTTTTCTTCTGCTCTGTGCACAATGTCTTCTCTGTTGCTGAAAAATGATACTTCATTACTGGAAGAAATCATATGATCTACAACTTGATCTTAATGAAGCACAGATTTGTGGTCAGGCAATGAATTGTACAGCTAAAACTTAAACTAATATGACTTTCTTGGATTACCTAATGAACTAGATCTTTCCTCAGCTATCTATTTACAGATCAAGATAAAGCCCAAACTGAATTAAATTATCTGCACCTTAGTAACCTTAAACAATAAAGCAGATTGATTTTTTTTTTCTCTAAGTCCTTGCACTGAATGAAACTTCTGGGTTATACTGGTAACAAATCAACATTTTGATTTACTGATTTTTTGATGTTTTCTTCCTTGTATCATGTTAAATATAGACACACATTTCTCGGATGCTTTCTAAGTGCATTGTGCTTATGAAAAGAAACTTAGCAGAGCGTTGTACATTCACCCAAGGAAAATGTGCTAGGTGTATTAGGAAGATTCACATTTGTATTTTTAAGGCCTATCAATAACTGTAACCAAAATGGTAAGATTCAGACATGCTGTCTAATTATGTAGTATGATGAAATCGTTCGAGTGAGGTTTTGTCTCATACTGCTGTTCAATGATGACTTTAGGAGGAGATTATTCAGACTTGACAGTGAAAAAGGAAACAAAATTGGTGTCTAGAGACTAGAGATGATGATTTTTGAGGGGCTGTGAAAAGTGCCTTTATATGTATACATATATGAATGTGTAAGTGTTCACATATATATATGTATGTATATATATATACATTGTCTTGCTGGCCAAATAATATAGTACTTAAGTGGACACAATATTGTAAGCAATCTTATCTTGCAATATAATAAAATGTTACTGATTTGGAATTCTTATGATTCATAATGTAGCTGATAGAGCTGTCTATTATTAAACTCATAATTCTGTGGGTCCCTTGAGTGACATAAGTAATACTTTAAATATGTTATTACAAATGCTGTCAAAGCTAAGCTATGAATACACTGGAGCTGGAGAGAGCAGAATATTCTACATCCTGAATCTCATAGCTGTGAAAGTTAGGGTATTATAATCCCATTGAGGGTTTTAGTACTAAAAACTGCATTCTTGTTGGATCTGATTTAAGGTGATATTTCAAATGAACAGATGAGGGCGTAGCAGGGAAGAATGAAGACATGAAAGAAACTGAAAGTATTGTATGACCCACAGAAGATAATGAGGGGTGCAAGGTCTGTAAGGAAGAGGAAATAGAAGCTCAATATCAGTATTGCTATTTTTTTTCTCTTGTAATGCTGGCATTAACTAGGACTGATATCTTTCATTCTAAGTGTTCGATTTCAGTCAGAAGTTGAACATTAGGAATGTCTTCCAGCTGAGATCATCAATTTTATTTAAATTTAAATTGGGCAGTTATTTCAGTGCGAGGAAATATCTGAGTAGTTCTTCCAAAATGTAACTTCTGTGATCTAATGTAACTGGCTACTTTTGTTTTCATTCAATACTTAACTTCTAGAATGTATTTTTTGCTGTATGTGTTCTTTGCTTCAAACAGGCAACGATGATGATGTTAAAATGAAAGGTCTGTTTCAGGATCTTGGTAGACAGAAAAAAAGATGCATCAATACTAAGTGAAGTCTTCTTGTTTAGGGCTATTTGACCTGTTTAAAAAACCATTAAAAATCTATTACACTAAAATTAATAAATTAAGAATAAATTAATAATTAACATTTCAGTCACAAGGAGAGAACAAACTAATTAATTCCACCAAGGTAAACTATTACATTTCAATAGCCTGAAGGAAGCCTTTCAACCATAAGCCATTTCTTCTTTTTTTTTTTGCTATTGCATTGGAACATTTGATAATGAGCATTTATGCCTCTGCAGCCAGAATACTAATATGATCACTGTTGTTTTTTCCAAGTTTTTAATTAAAGACACAGATGTGATTTACCGCAGAAGTTTCGCTCAACTGATGTGGCTTGTATTGGTTTTGGGCTGAGTGGACAAAGTCTGCTGATATGCTGGAGAAATGAGAACGGCAGTGTGCCTTAAGGAAGGCAGCAGGCATGTCACTCTTGCTTGCCACGGCAAGGAACACAGCAGCTGTTTACTCTGTAATTCTTTATATTGGCTCTGGCAGGCTTTTCAGGACAGAAAATGAAGATTTTCTTTTGCAAATCCAGCCATGTTGCTTAGTGCAGGAGTGCCACTGAACTCTCCATTTGGAAAGGAGATGGTCTTGAGGTTCAAATGTCACGGCCTTTGAATTTGCATTTCCCCCATCTCTCAGTGCTTAGGAAAATTCCCATCTTATAGATTAGAATATTCAATAAAAAGAAAATTTAAAAAGATACCTTTTTTTCTGTTGCTCAAAAGACAATTTTTTCCACTTTCTTCCTTTCCTTCCTTCCTTTTCTTTGCTAATAGTTTTCTTTTTCATCCTACTACTCCTCCTTCCTAGTGAGGCTGCTTTGAGGAAAAACATACAAGTAAGACATCTCAATTAGATATAGGTGAATATAAAGAAATGTAAATTTTATCAGAAGTTTTGGATTTAGTCCAGGATTTGATTTTTTTGTACGTGTGCATCTAAAAGATCAAGAAGCAAATAACAGAAGCACAAAGCTCCAGGCTTCCCAGGATTTGTGCTTAATATTTCTCTAATACCAGAAGCCCAAAAGAAATGGAAAGATTAGATTAAAAGATTAGAGAATTTTTGCAATTTTTCACTGTTACTCTGATCAGGAAAATACTGGTGCAATACATTGCAATATCTTGCTTTTGCTGCCAAGAAATAATTGAACTAGAAAAGTTCTCACAGATCATCTTGTTATTCTGGTGTGCTTTTAATATTCTAATTATTTTACTTCATTTTCTGAGAACATACCTTTCAGCTTCCTTGCAGGTCATTAATATTGCACTGAGAAAGAAAAAATCAGAAATGGAAACAAAAGCTCAAATGAAGGGAGACAAATCACCACCTGGGAGTCATTGATGCTGTTATTTCCAAGAAAACTATGCTCAACAGAAGCTGTTTCCCAAACATGTAAGTAAAGAATATTCAAAACGGTATATTTCAAAGTTAGCACAATTTTACTTTGGACATTATATGATGACATAAATAAGAAATTATATATTCTGAAAAGTATATTTTGTTACACTGCAAGCCCTGAAAGATGGAAAAGCTATTTGTGTAAGGAAAGAAAAGTTTTAAATTCATACATGAAGTTCTCAGGATTACTTAAGGTTTGCTTTACTGAGCATTTTATCCTTTTTACCTCCTCCCCATCTTTTCCATGTTATCTCGTGCCCAACATGTCATGGCATTATGAGAGGCCCTGACTGCTCCTCTCAGAGGCCACCATGTGCCCATTTCCCCTGATGATAATACCTTGCCACATAAATCCAATGCAAAGTCTCCAAGAAATGTAAGAAACCTAAAGAGATTAGTAAATTTGTCTCAGTAGATTACTGCAGTAGATCAGCTGCAGTAAGTCCAGTGTTCCAGAAGGTGTTTTCACATTAGCCAAGATGTGACATCAGAGACATTCAGCACTAGCGATCAATGCCAAGCCCATAATGTGTTAAGAATTTCAGTCAAATTATTATATTAGCTGTTATGTGGTGCTAACAATTTCTTGTCCAGTTCTAAACAGGGTACTACATCTGTCCTGTATTGACTGTGCTCTGCTGTCTTTTACCACATAAATGGTGCGATACCATTACTCATACTAGACATCAGGCAAGCTGGGAATTTCCCATTAGGAGCTAGACTAGAAGGCAAATAATTTGTCTTCTAAAGCACAGATCTATAGCACTGTTCTCAGATAATTTCAAACTATTGACAAGCCTGAGACTCACACCTGAGGAGACCAGAGAGCAGTGGTGCATATGCTTACAAATGTAGTAATTACTATATAGCTGTTCAAGTATTTCTGCTGGATAGTAAGTGTCTGAGGCAGCTTTTCTGTAAGCCTCCAAATATTTTGCAGCCTATCCTTGTGTTTACAAACAAATCTTTGTGAAAGTTTTAAAAAATCTACTTAACAGATAAGATTACATTTTGTTTGTTTTTGAGACTAGTAGTATATAGAGAAGTATACAGTATCTTTCTCTTTTGTGTAAAATGGACTACTGCAGGAGTAGCAAATAAATTCATAGAAGTTAAAGAAATTTTTTAGTATTTCCGCAAGCCATAAGAGTGGATATTTACTTCTGTGAACACCTCTTCAGCCATAAGGATTTATATTTTCATTTTTTTTCTCTCTTCAGCAGAGATTCTGGCTTCACTGTTAAATTCAAAACAAAAGTATTTCAATACCCCTGTGCAGACTTCCAGTTCAGAAATAAGTATTCAATAAAATTAATAGCTTCTACATAACAGAGATGTTTTACTCTTTAAATGTTTATATATATGACAATTCTGAGGGATTACAGTATTTTCAAAATTGTTTAGACTATGAGTAAAATCAGTCTTACGCTCCAAAATCTTGTTCTCTCTCTCAGGCAATATTTCTGAAAAGATTTTCAAAATCTCTATTCTGTGAAATATATACAAACAAACAAACAAACAAACAGTGGATCTAGACAATATCTCACAGAGCCCTCTTCGTCTGATCATGTTGACACTTTTGATTTTTGTTAGAAGTTCTTTTGAAGAGGCCTTGGACCACATATAATAAAAAATTTTTTTCACTCTTTCTAAGTGCTGCAATACAATTAATAAATAATGGCAGTAAAGTATTATACTGATGAGTATTTCATAAAATCTCATCTTAGATAAACAGATGATATTTTCAGT
>JAOWBP010002392.1:50646074-50719760 GCA_028571105.1 Tragopan temminckii
AAACCCCCCACTGTCCACCCCCCCCCCCCAAAATGAATGAATGAATAAATAAATAAATAAATAAATAAATAAAAGAATGTAAGGAAGGAAGAAAAAAAAAATAAAGAAAAAATCAAGGGGAAAAAGTGGCTATAATATATTGCAAAACATATAGTCAGAAATAACTCTTGATGCAACTCATTTAATGCTATTGCATGCACAAAAAGAAGAACCATAGACTGAAATCACCTTTATTCTTGTTTACATAAAGAACTAGCTATTTTAAGTGGTGCTGAAATAAGCATAACCAATTGCAGTGCCAAGTATTACAGCAGTCCATTTGGTATACTGAGTTATTGCGTGTGATACATAATCTAACAAATTTCCAAACAAACATTCTGGAAACAATTACAAGTAAGCAAGCAACCCTGAGCAAATACCACTGAAGTTTTAAATTGCATTTTGGTCACCCACGACCATTTAAAAAAAATGTTCTGCAGGATTTTTATGCCTAGAGCAAAGAAAAGAGGTTTTGCTGTCCTGCCAAGTGAGAGTTTAATGTTGTGAATCATTAGGAGGCATATACATTAGTTTAAAAAATAATTGTTTGGTTTATAGTCACTTGAGGCTATAGTCTCAATCAGACCTCATCTCTGGTGGGCTACAAGAACATACAATACAATATAAATACAGTTTGTTGATATATCACTGACAGAAGCATATGTTACACTATTAACGTCCAAAACAAACATGTGAAATTGTTACCAAAGAAGGAAAAATACTGCAACATTCAAAAAATACATTCCAGATTACTTTGAAAAAACTGATGTATTTGTAGATGTAGATTTTAAATTTTTACATCTATGAGATTTTAAAAAAACTACTAAGTATGTGATCAGCAGATAACAATCATCACAGAACCTAACCTAATAATTTTTACCAAGTTTGGACTTGTTCCTGGAAGGCTTACAATGATGTCTATTGCCATTTATTCAACATGTAAACCTTCAAATATAATCAAGGTTATTAGCATGGAAAAAACTTGAAAGTGATGATTTCTTTATTGTTTTGAGTAAGGATGTCTTCTTTGCTCTTTTTAATCTATAAGGCTCAGAAAACTCACTCATTGTAGTTGATGTTGTGAAGCCATGACATCAAGATCACCAAGAAGCTCAAAGTTAATTCCATAGTGTAGGAAGATTCCTACAAGGAATCTTACAAGAGCTTGTTAACGTTTACTGTCTTCATCAATATAGTTGAACTGCTCAGAAACAAGACATTTTGCCAGATTAAGGAGTATCAGCATCTTAATTTTAATTGAAAATATCCAGCAGTTCAACGAACAGGTAGAGATAAAAAAATGATCATGTCAAAGCCATAGTGGTAGAATGATTCTCAAGAATAGATCCATCTCTGCTCTTATTGTAACAACTGGATTCAGTGGGAGTAAGGCAGAATAGTCAATTGTGCTACTGCATTTTCTAAACAAGAGAATCTCTCTCTTAATTAAGAAAATACTATCAATATGTGTTCCAGTGCATTTAGGAGTTGGGATATATTTGTAGCTGTTATGTAGAGGGAAGAAGTGGGTTCTTCAATGTAGATATTTTTACTCTGGTTAATTATGTAATTGATTTTGGTCTTAATGACAAATTGAGAATTTCCACCAGAGGAAATTTTTAAACCTTTCTGCCAGTGCCCACAATGGAAGCAGAAAGAGTAATACCAACCAAATTAACAAATTATACTCCCCCTAAAATATTTAAATACTTTGTGAATTAATTTATTTTTGGTCTACATTAGTTTGAACAGGAAATGTATTTTCCTTCTGAGAGAAGCATTAACAAATGAATTACTACAATTGTTGTAAATCTGTCTCACCTGTGTTAACGGACTGAAACACTGAATAGGGAAACAGGAATGGAAGGGACACTAGAAATATTAGACAAGTTGCCTTCACAGCTGGAGGCAATCTTGTAGTAGCTACGTTTAGTCTATTATGTTAGTTTATTGTTTTGTAGTAATAGTTCATGAAGATTCAAATGGTAACCATTTCATGTTCCTTGCCTTACAGGCCATAGAACATATTCTAATAATGTACAGCACAATGAAATATATTAAAAGATAAAACCACTAATTGACACAGCTGTTTAGTTCACAGTTCCATCAGTATTTAATATGATATTATGAGAATAATTTAACTGCAAATAATACAATGTACTGTACACTATGAACAGATGGCATTGATTTGTTCTTTGTAAACTTCACCTTTGTATAAAGAGTATCTTGTAGAGTGAGCTAGAAGTCAGAATTTTTTTAAATCAAATAGATGTATTTATATGTAAAATACTTTAAAGCTCCTAATAACAAGCACGACTAGGTCACTGAAATGTTAATGCCATCAGGGTTGTTCACAGTTTCCCACTTTCTTTTTCCCCTTTCATCCTGTTTACATGTTCTCATTCCCATATAATAGAAGTTTTGGTCTCTGAATGTTATCACTGAAAGAAGGAAGAAGACACAGAATATTTAGATTATTTCTTTCTCCATCTTGTCAAACACATCGTTCTGTTGCTCTTTATTTAAACCATTTGCTGTTACATTTGCAGGTAATCTGAATCTCTTGACAAATTCACGGAGTATAAAGTATAAACTTCAAAGATGAATAAAAATGGGATTGCTGAAGTAATTTTTTTTCCTATCTTTCTATCTGCATGCACTATAATCCTGCCATTAAGAAAGAAAGAGCGGAAAGCTCTTTGTCCCTTACAGAAAAATGCAGCAGCCACTGAAAAACAGACTGGCAGTAAATGGACCTTCAGAATCATAGGATATCTCGAGTAGGAAAGGACCCACAAAGATCACTGAGTCCAACTTCTGGCTCCACATTGTCCAGATACTGCATGAACTCTGGCAATCTTGGTGCCATAACCATTTCATTGAGGAGCCTGTTCCAGTGATTGACCACTCTCTCCGTGAATAAACTTTTCCTGCTATTCAACCCAAATCTCCCCTGTCACTGCTTCATGCTGTTGCACTGAGTTCTGTCACTGGTCACCAAAGAGCGCCTGCCCCTCTGCTCCCCTTGTGAGAAGCTGTAGGCCGTGATGTTGTCTCTCCTCAGTCTCCCATTCTCTGGGCTGAAAAACCAAGAGACTTCAGCCACTCCTCGTATGTCTTGCCCTCTAAACCCCTTCATCATCTTTGTAGCCCTCCTTTCTATGCTCTCCAACAGTTTTATGTCTTTTTTTGTCACGTGGCACCCAGACTTGCACACAATGCCCAAGCTAAGGCTGCATCTTCATCTCACACTTGCTCACACAGTCATTATCAAGGTGAGTGCAGTGTATAGGGGGATAATCACTTCCCTCAACCAGCTAGCAGTGCTCTGCTTGATGCACCCCAGAATACAGTTAGCCTTCATGATTGCCTGGACACACCATTTATTTATGCTCAACTTGCTATTGATCAAGTCCCCCCCAAGTCCCTTTCAGTGGGGCTGTTTTACAGTGTTTCATTCCCTCATTCCCCAGCTTACATGTTTAGCCAGGGTTGCCCCCTTCCAGGTGCAGAATCCAGCACTTGCTCTCATTAAAATTCATGCAGATGGTGACTGCCTCGTTTTCTATTTTGTCTAGATCTCCACAAGGCCTCTCCACCAGAGAGGAGTCAACAGCAGTTGAGGGAGTCAACAGCTCCTATTAATTTAGTATCATCAGCAAACTTGCTCAAAGCACTTTCTAGTCATACTCCAAAGTCGTATATGTTTCACCATTCTGAATGAGCTCCAGTACTGACCCAAAACAGACACTATAGTGGAGAAATACTCCCTCCTTTGAAGTTCATCTCAATGAGCATAATTGTATAGATAAGTGACATGATCTGGCATTTTTGTGAACTCTCATTGTATCACTTGTGAGCTCTCATTCTAGTATATGGATGTTCTTTCTCCCATTTATTCACCACAGCAGAAAGAAGTCTCTTGGCACTTAAATACCTAGAATTCAATAATGTTGCTGGACATCCTCTATATTATTGGCTAAAGGGAAATCTCATTCAAGCTAATTTGCCTAGCCAATCCTCTTTGTAACCCTGTGAGATATGCAGACTTAGGGTACAATGAAGAGCAGAACTTAAAGGTGTTCATCGTTCAGCAGCTGCTGGAAGCTGTTTAAAGTAATGTCATTCCTTTTCTCTCATCACTTCTCTGGCTTACATTTAAACCTTTTATCAAGCAACACTTTTACATCTAAGACTGTTTATGAAGTAACAGTTCATCTTGGACATGCCCTAGTTTAGCCTAATTTAAGAAAATTATCCTACAAGACTTCTTACAAGTGCGGTAGAAACTCTTGCAACAAATATTTCCTGTTGCTTCAGCAATTGCAATGACAACAAACAACTCTTTCAGATCCATTTCTCTTTTTGCAGTTTATAATGTATTTATTTTGAATTTTTGTGCAGTAAACGTGTCTTGGGAGGAGGAGGGAGAACACTATAAATGAAAGAGCTTCTTAGAGCATAGAGTCATTAATGAATCAAAAGAAAAGCATTCAAAGTACCAGTTTCCTACTCCCCTTTTTAACTGAAGAATTAGATGTTAAAATGACCCCCCCCAAAGATTAAAACGAAATTAAAAATCATCTGAGGATCCTCTGAAATTAAAAGTGCTCCTCCCAAGACTGAAATTTGATGAGCTCAGCCCTGAACTCAACGATTTTTTTTTTTTTACTATGAGGTGACAAAGACAGGTCTATATTAAATACAGTGTACACTGATGTGCAAACTTGACACAGGAAACAGCAGTACTGTACAGTGCCTTGCTCAAAAAGGTAATAATCATTTCTGCTTCTGAAACACAAAGTTCTTACTGATGCAAGCATTCTGTGTTAAATGATTTACCTAAATAAATTCCAGATACATCTTAGAAGATGAGCATCCATCATAAGTGGAGAATTTCTCCAGCCAAATAAAGGAAAGAGACTCCTATCTTTATGGTCAGAAAATTAAACAGCATCTTCATAAGAACATTATACAACTCTCAAGGAAGACCTCACCACTCTCAATGCATAATGGCCTGAATTTCTTATTCAGGATGTTCAAGCCCCCACAAACGCAACACGGATTCAAGTGATTGAACATCTATGATTCTTGTAACTTCAAGCACTGGGCTACTGCACAAGAAAGAAGCCAAGTGTATCCCAGAGCAGATAGGTATGTCACCAAGCAGAGCCTGGCCACAATGGGTAGAGAAGAGTTCTAGAGGCCAGAGTGATCCTCCCCCTTTACTCTGCCTTGGTGAGGCCATATCTGCAGTGCTGTGTCCAGTTGTAAGCTCCTCAGTTCAAGAAAAACAGGAAACTCCCAGAAAGAGTCCAGTGGAGCATCGTAAACATGATGAGGGGTGTACAGCATCTCCCAAAGAAAGGAAGGCTTTTTAATGTTTATAAATATCTAAGAGGTGAGTGTCAATGCTCTTTTCAGTAGTGCCCAGCAACAGAACAAGGGGAAATGGGCACAAGTTGGAACATGGGAGGTTCAAAACATGAGGAAAAAGTTCTTTACTTTGATGGTTACAGAGCACTGGAACAGGCTACCCAGAGAAGTTGTGGAGTATCCTTCTCTGGAGATATTTAAGACCCATCTGGTCACTTTCCTGTATAACCTACTGTAAAGAACCTTCAAAGAGTCAGACCAGAAGATCTCCAGAGCCCACTTCCACCTACAATGATTCTGTGATTCTCTGAACACCTATGACATCACTGGAGCAAGAACTGATGGCCCTGGCTGGGCTGAAATGAGGCTCAGTGGCCACAGGAATGCTTGGGAGATGCCCAGTTTAGGTTGGGCAGGGAGAATCATATCTGTAAGTACGGAAGATATTGCAGGAAAATATCTACTGACTAGTAGCTATGGGTTTCTCAGAATGTGTTCAGTCACTATTTGCTGAAAATCGAGTTGCACTTGCATTACATCACCTTTTTTAGCTTGGCTTTATGTCGTGGCATTATAATACAATACTAAAAAAATTCTTACACATATAATCCTAGGTACTGCTTATCACTTAGCGTTGCAAGACTTAAATAATTTCCAAAGGTGAATTACAACCTTTTCTCTAGAGGAAATGGAGAACAGCTAGACCTCCAAAGTCCAGGGTCAGTCTGCTACCAAAACAGTACAACTACCTAAGGAAATTAAATTTGGATGCTATGCTATAAGACAGTGTTTTCTCAGGTCTAAATTTGTGTAAGGCTTTCTTTGTATGAAGTAAAATCAACTCTGTGACAGCAAAAAGGAGAAAAAAAAGTATAGTTTATGCATTTGCATTGTGAAATGAATGAAAACCAAGGCAAATCTTGGTCTGAACATTTACTATCCATACGGTAGAATTATATGATTTAGCTCACAAGATCATGACTAATTCCAGCTGTTCCCTGGAAACTATAAGATAAATTTTGGAGAGTTTTGCATTTTCAGAAAATCTTCCTTGCTTAATTTTTACATGCTATGTTTTGTCCTGAAAATTAAAAAACAAGGTTCAATTAGCCAGCTCAATTACTCAATACAAATGGAAAGTGGTTCCAGATGTCAATACTGTATTAGTCATTATTATTACAATTGATTTTCTAATACTGTTTTACTTTTCCTATGCAATTATGTTCTTACATGTTACCATTTCTTTTACCGGCAATTGACGTCATCTTGATCCTAGGACCACATTGAAAACAAGCATGACTCTCTTGATTTTTCATATCTCTTCCTGTGAGAAGTATAGGTCCGTTGTTTCAGACAAAAATGTGGTGCAACATAAGAAATGAGGGCCTATGATGCTTCTTTCTTTTCCCCAATTCGTTTTGGGTCTCAAAAAGCTTGAAAAGGGATGAGAAAACAGCACTTTAGCTTCCTTTTACTTAGTGCTCACATATCCATGTCCTCTTCCAGACTTCTTTCATAACAACCACCACTTGTATAATTGTAAATTGTTTCAGAGATTTGTGGTAATCCTATCTATGATGTCTTTTAGGTACATGAATAGTAAGAAATGTGAAAAGTGTTAAATACTTAAAATAGGCAGGTAGTAGATGGAAGTGGTAATCTATCAGGACAGGGCTATTCTTTTTAAGAATTAAAATGGCACATTGGAGGCTACATTTCTAAAGATGCACTTAAGAAACCCATCCCAAATTGAAGCAATATTCTCTGGGCCTTAGAAGAAATTATCTTAAAAAAAATGTGTACATATTCATTTACATATACTCTGTAATATGAATACATGCTTTAAAAAAAAACAAACCACAATATCCTCACAGTACTTTCTACTTATTTATGAAATATCTGTCTTTTGGAATCCTTTTTCAATGTAAATGCATCGACTCTGATACATTCTGAACGTTTCCATGAATGGATATTTTTGAAGTTTTATTATTTATCATAACAAAACTTTAAGTTAGACCTGCCCACTCGGTGTGTCTTATCACCTTTTTTAGTGGTCTCTCTGGCTTCATACCTTTTTTTGTTTTTCACTACGAACAACAAAACCTGATATTTCTTCTACTCTGTAGGGCCTCTCTAAGAAATTGTTTTTCTGTCTTTTGCTTACAACCAGGTGTTCATCCTGAACTGAGTCATTAGATTGCTCTAGACTTTTTAATGCAACGGGCTCTCATCAAACAAATGGTAAGAGAAAACAGTCACAAGGTTTATAATTAAGTAATAAAAAAAAATGTTTAAAATGTTTTAATACCTTACATCAAATGTCTAACACAGTGACAAGTTATGAGATCTATCAACAGGAAGAAAAAGATTAATTCATGACCAAATTACTGAATGTTATTTAATATCCTATTAATCAAAATGATACCCCGGCACCTAAGTAAAATCTTACAACCTTCTCCTCACAATAGATTAGATTCCACAAGTCTTTATTGGATGTGGTTTAAACATAACTTGACATTGACATTTCTGTAGAACACATTACAGAGAAATTAACATCATTCATTTCTATCAGTCTTATACACTACCTTGGAAATCCACAGTTAAAAAAAAAGTGTCATGACTAAATACATGTCATCTACTGCTTAGATGACTCTTGAAATTGCTTCTTGCTTGATTTCCCTTCTCCTGCAGACATTTTTCTGTTCCCAGACACCAACATTTACTGCATTTAGTCACTCTTATTTCGTGCTGATCACCTTTTCCAATTTTATGTCATACACATTTTTGTCTGCATACTAGAACACACCCATTTTTAATTAATTTGAATGGGTTTTGTTCTTAATTTCAAGTAGAGGTGGTTCAATCCTAGTCTTTAAATCATAAATAGCTAGAACCATCCAAACTTAGTTCTCCTTGAAGAAGGATACTTGACTTAGACTATGACTCCCTGTACAGGTCTATTAGATTCACAGATACGTACTTTCTATAGACCTATGACTGCTTTATTATATCCTTACTCCTTTTAATTTTTTTTGTATTCACCTATGCTTGCTCAAAACTACTCTATTTGTTTCTATTTTCAGCTGAGTTTTTGAAAACTTTACTCAGGTGAACACATAATATAACGTGTCATATTTGAATACTTACCAGACACTGAGAGAAAAAAAATTTGTCCCCTTGTTTTCTCATTGTCAAAAATCATTCACTACCGTAAGTAAAATATTTCTAGCATATCTTGCACAGCATAGCTCATAGATTCCCTTGACTGGAAGTATTGACCTGTTTTCAAAACCCAAACACAGAAATAGCTGGATAAAGTATAGTGGAGAAATTCCTATCTACTCTGGCTTTTAATTCAAAACTGCTTTGCCTTCTTTCTTTACAGCCTCTATGGAATACCTCACTTTCGCTCTCTTTTCAGTCAAAAAAATTTCAAGTACTTTCTTTTGGTGGATTCCATTCATTCCTAAATGTTTAATTATTCTATTCACAGTTTCTTTTTTTTTTTTTTCTTAAGAAATTTGTACTTCCTGTGCTCTTTTTCCTCCCCAGCACCATTTACTTTCTTTTATGGTCTTTGACTTACTATTTTGTCTCTTTTTCTTGCACTAGCTAATGCCTGTTAAGTGATGCATACTGACAAAACCTTGGCATACATGGAATGTTTTAAATATGTATAATACAGTTGAATATAATATCTGTTTTTAACAACATTTAATGCAGTTTTTTTTTATTCTAACTCATGCTGATTTGGTCATGTAATACTAAATATCAGACAATGTTGTTATTTACAAAAGCAACTGGAGATTGAGTCCCACTGATTTCTTTTTCAGAGAGAAATTTATCTTCCCTGACATGTTGTATCACCTTTTCTTTCTATGTTTATGTCACAGCCTCCTAACATTTTTAGATACATAAGTTTAAGACTGAGGTGTAACAACAATTAATTGGAAAACAAACAAACAAACAAACAAAAAAACAACAGTATCACCGTGTACTTCTGCACTGGAAGTATCTAGTTTCACAACTTTCTCACCCCTTCCCTTCCACTCATGTTGCTTCCTTTTGAGCTGCCATGCAAAAGTGGTGGGAGATGCATCCACATCACAGCCTGCTCTGAGGGCAGTGCCTAGAGACAGTGAATTCGAATGCTTCACTGAGATAGAGCACCGAGTCTGGCACTCACCAACCTTGCAAGTGTACTTTGCAGACAACACAAACACAGATTTGTAGACTTTCCTCACAGTATAAAGGGACAAAAATGATAACTAAACGCATTATTTGAAGTTCAGTAACTTCAAGACTTCTACTGGAGAATTCAGAAATCATCTTAAAAGGTATTCTTGTGTTCCAACTCCAGGTACTTAATCTTTCCTTTATAGTAAGGCATATGCAGTATAAGCCAAATTCCTCTGGGTTCACATTATTTCAGAAAGATAGTTTTGTCAGTTCATAGCACTGACAGAGAATAAGGTCTGAGGATAAAAGATACATCAGACAAGTTACAATGAAGCTGAACATTATTTTTTTCTCCTAGTGTTGCTATTGTAATACCTGTAGAAGTAGGCACTATATTTTTTTCACACATGTAAATTTCATAAACCTACTTCCAACAGATTTTATTATCATAATCTAAACTCTAGGAGATATATAAACTCTTTCACTTTATCCACTCTGTTTAAAATAAAAGTAGTCCTAAATGAGTTGCAGGAACCTTAAAATCTAACAAAACATGCAGCGAGGCAAGCATTACTGAAATGCTTGAGAGACTGGTTAAAGAACCAGCAAAAGAGGAAAAAAGTGCAGTTGTGCAAATAAGCAGAAGATAAGACAGGTGTTGCATTGACCTCCCACTCACTGGAATTAAGTGCCAGTTTTGTTACTCCTCTGCAGCTGTTTCCAATGGTCAGGTGGAAAGTCAGTGCCTAGCAGGCATCACAGTAGGTACTGCCATAAATCAGATAACATCTTAAAAGAAGAAGCCCAAATATGATCTGAAAATGTACAGAACAGCCCCCTAGTCATTGAGGGAGATGATTTTCAGTTTCAGTCAATCCACAAAAAGGCAAAATATTTATCTGGTAGAGAAAAATATATACTGGCAGCATTTCATTATTTATGGTATAAAAGAAAAATCAAAGGTTTCTACAATCAAATGTTGTTACAAGGTTCTCACAGTGGCTACTGAAAGACAAGTTTTCTGGTAAGCAGTTCATGAGCAAGCAGCCTGCATCCCTGTTCTCTTCCATTTTCATATCCTTCTGTGTCCTCTGTGCCTCCATAACCACAAAGAAGAAGAACACAAAGTGTGTAGCAGGATAATAGTTCTTCAAATGCAGAATGTAAGTAAAGTTTTGCATAGAAATACACATGAAACCATGCAGCAGTTCTCTAGAGGCTCTCAGACACTGAGCCCCACTCCGCAGAACTAATTTTTCATTAAAGTACTGTAAAAAAAAAAAAAAAAAAAAAACACCAAACCCACAATAGTATACATTAGTCCTAATGTGACAGATTGGTCTACAGAGTTCCAATTTCTGCCCTCAGTATAAAGAAATCCTTAAAAGTTTCTTCTGTGTCTGAAGCATCTAAATTGGTTTGACCTTAGCAGCAACATTTATACACATTTGAGATAGTGTGCAAGATTTCTGACTTGAGAAAAACAGGCTCATTTTCCTGTCCAGCAGAGGCCAGTTGGTAGTATTCATAGCCTAAAAGTGGGCACTGCTGCCGGAACACAGAGAAAGAATATTTTTGGAACATCCTTATTAATCTCACAGCTCTAACTCTGGTTACAGCAGTATTCAAAAAGTTTTATACTGTGAGGTCCCTTTAAGTTTCACAAGGGCATAACTACATATAAAGAAGGTACGAGGAAGTAAAAAGTAAGACCGAGACTTGGAATATCATGAAAAAAAAAAAAAAAAAAAAATCGATGAACATAAAGAAAATGATATTTTCAGCCTTAGAACATTTTAGTAGAATGGATTATATGAAAATCCAGGAATCCATAATAGAGGAACTTTAAATTAAAATTTCAGTTATACAAACAGAATTAGGACTGAGGAATGCATCCCTACCTGCAGACACAGGGGCCCAGCAGACTGGGACCTCTTGGGCTGCTTGCAATAATAGAACAGTAGATAGGGATAATAGAAACCTTAGGAGAATGATCTGGGAAAACTGACTGTGAAGCTGGGATTAGAGAATAAAACAAGCATAGGACCTGAACTGGAAAATAAATTTGAGACCCAAATTGTTGGGGAAAATGTAGAAAAAATGATTTGAATTATTAGTAATTTTGAAGAACAAAGTAGTATTAACTGCTGATATACTTCCATGAAGTCTTTTTTTCTTTTCTGTTCAGAATTGTAAAATCAAAACTTAAAAGAAAATTGTACCTACAATGAAACAACATGAAATACTTCTGTACACTGGCCACTTGTTTCATTTTCCTCCTTGCTGTATTTCCTTGATGTTAGTGTAATTTGTCTTTTCCTTAATAAATAAGGGAGTAAAATTCTGCAGTGACTTGAAGCAAGCACAGTGAAAATACTTCATGCCTTTGATTCATTTGCTTTCTAATACTCTTTAACCCATGTACAAAAATAATAAATTTTTATTGCCTTCGTATTCTTTCCGTATGGAATTCATCAGCCTAAGATGGTAAGGGAAAAAGAAAATATTTCACTTGTTGATAAAGTGCTGATTACTAGCTATTTATTGGTTAATTAACTGTTTACTAACTGTTTATTAACTGTTTATTTAAGGTACTGTGTTGAAAGATCTGGATAGTGGACTTATCAGAGATCAAAATTAATGTTTAGTTAATTGCATAAAAAATTGCAGGTCTATTGTTAATACTAAATGCTCAAATCATTATAGTGATTGAGGACTAAACAGACAAGCAAAAAGTTGAATGATGGAAGAACAGAAAAAATTTATCTGCATTATGCAGTAGGAAATTCAGAAATTAGCAAAAAAAAAAAAAATAAAGGCTACAGAGGTTATAAAGAAAAAACACAAATGAGAAAGAACAGAAACAGTTCCATGGTTACTAAGTGTTTTGCTTACGCATATTTGTTTATGAACTTTTGTTTTGGGTTGTGATGAAGGTTTCCCAGAGTTAATAATTGTAAGAGAAAGAATAATAAAGGAGACAGAAACATGACAAACGGAGATCAATAGCTAATACATATCAATTAATAAGTAACAATCAATATGTAGGCTAGTCTTAAAGAAAAGTCCTTAGGAAGTATTTAAAGGAGATTATAAAAAAATGAAGTACTTCTCCATACTTTTTTAGTATGCGAGATAAAATATGAAGGTGTGTAAAAGTAAAAGCAGCATTTGTTAATTAAGTATTGGAAACAATGTTGAAAGAAAGGCAGAGATCACTAACGTAAGAAGTTGTTAATTACACTGTAAAGCTGGTAAGTACTGATGTAGCAGCTCCATATCCCATAATTATAGGAAATAAGATTTAAGAATCTTCAAAGGACAAATTAAACTTTGCAATGTTTGAAGTGATGGAAGAATCAGGGAAGTACAGAGCTTGCTCTGAAAGTAATACCTCCTACTTATTTACGTGGAAACTACAACAGCTACAAGGTGCACAATAACTGCTTGATAGAGCAAACCCTCAGCTATAAAATACTGTTTTTCAACATAGTCACCACCATTAGCTATGTATTTTCACCAGTGATGAACAGGATTCTGCACGCCATGCTCTTAAAAATCTTCATGGCCATCCAGAGCATGACTTGTCTTTCAAGTTGCTTTTGCCACTGCTGAAACATACCATCTCACTGGGCTCATATTCACAGTTTGGACTCCATAAACATTTATCAAGCATCAATGGATGTCAACAAGTCTAATTTTTTCCTGCATAGAGGAATTAAGTGTCACACCTTTGCTTCTTAGGCACTTCTATGTCAGATACCACTTAGTCAGACTGCCCCTCTGCTACCATCTGTCACACAGCAACAAAATGTATATACACATAATAAACCACTGCTGTTTGCATGTGCACTCTTGGAATTAAAACATCCTTAAGAAAAATAAGATCTTGTTTAACTTCGATATAAAAAGACTCTTCTGAATTCTGCCTCCTATCCTGACATATTATTTTTCCATCTCCTGTTACTGATACTTTTCAGCTCGCAACAGTTGTAGTTTATCTACAGTACTTAACACAAAATTAACTACTTGAGCTCTCTAATGTTATGCATTCTTATATCTACTTTCCATTTTGTCCTTGTCCTCAGTGTTCTGAAAATCTACCTTAGAAATACTTTCTATAAATATTTAAATATTAGTAAATATAAAAACATTTTTCATCTGTCTCTTCCAAAGTGTTAGTTGGCTAACAATTCAGTATTACCAACAGATAGGAGCATACATATGAATTTATGGAGACGCAGATATGGTTTTATGATTGATATTGAGGTGGATATAGTTCATAAGAATAAGCCACTTCCCTATAAAGTTGTAGCACAAACAGCAATAACATCAGGCACCACAAACACCGGAAATACAGGAGATGTAACATTGTTAATACAGCTTGCCTTGCAGTTCCATTCAGTTCCATTTTTATTTGTGCTAAGACAACACTCCAGTCTGGACAGTCTCATAATTTTGTGGTGCAAGTAGTTTTGTACTAGAAAGTATATTTAAAAACTATGAGATCCTTGGGAACAGTCCAAAGAAGAACTGAGAAAGTTTAAAAAAAAAAAAAAAAAAAAAAAAGCACTGCTTATTTCCTCTCACTGAGTCCCTTGTCTTGAAAGGATCTTGACAGAAATCAAAGGCTGATATCTTGTCTTCTCAATATCTGTAGTGAGGGTTTCCTCTCAGATGAGACTTTACATTGTGTATATGAACTACACACCCTCAGCTCACTTGCAGTCAGAAAGGAGAAACTGTCATTAAGACCGAAAGTCTTCTGACTTTTTTGGAATTTACAGTAGGGAGTGACAAATTTCATCAAAAAAATCCTATTTATCTTCACTGACCATAAAGGGTTTTCAGGGTTACAGCCTTACATTAAATATTTTTTGTTACGGATAACCATATATAGGTCAGGTAAACGCATTTGGCATTCATTTTAAATTAGCAAAATAAAATATCACAGGAGGATTATTTGGCCGTATTTCTGCGGCAACTTAATTTCCCCATGGATTTTCAGAGATTTTTCTCATTTTGTTAAAAAAAACAACAACAACAAAAAAAACCCTATTCACCCGTTTTAATGAATGTGTTGGGAAGACATCAGATTGGTGTAGCATCTGGAATTACCAGTTCTATCATTCAATAGCCAGAACAAGTTTTAGAAGTTATAATAGAACTATTAATACAGTACTACTCCCTTCTAAAATATTTTCACCATTCACCTTCATATGCTGTTTAAATGAGTTACAACATTTTACAAGAACGTATCAACTGATATTCTGGCATAGAAACATTCCACTGAATCTCCTACAAACATAATGTAATTATTTTCCACAGGCAAATAATTTTATTTAACTTTTTGGTTAACTATTTGGTTTTAGCTGACTGAAAAACAGTCTTGTATTGACTGAAAAGGTAGATGAGCCTTTCAGGTGAAACAGTGACAGAAAGTTTGTTTCAAACTATTTCACAGGGAATGGAAATCCTAAGTTATCTTCTATTTTTCAAATGTAGTACTATCTGATCAACTGTAGAGAAGAACAAAGTAGAGAAAAGGTGGCCAGCATCAAACAAGTTGAACATCATAGAGATGGTTGTCTATACAGGGGCTGCTCCAAAAGCAATGCCACGTTCTGAAGGGACATGTAGATTTTTATAAGTGCCATGTAGGCCCTTGTCCACTGTGGGCAAAAAATGCATAGGTAATGGTGGTGATTATGTTGAAAAAAATCCAGTGTTTTATAGACAAGAATCTTCTCTATCAAATAGTTTTGTGCTAGTTGTGGCTGTTACAGTTTCCACAGAAATAAATAGGAGGCATTACTTCTAGAGCAACTGACATATTTCCCTAAAATATTCTAGAAAGAAGCCAGAATTTCAGTGGAGGAAGTTTAACTAAAAAAAGTGGTACTGTGCAATTCTGATAGCAGAATATCTGATATCAGCACCTCTGATGTCAAAGCAATAGGCATCAGTTTCAGGAGCCTATCCACACTAGGTCTTTTCTTCATCTTAGCTTAGTTCTCAGGACTAAGTCCTTAGAGAAGGTGATTTTCTTTAAAATATTTATGTGCCTCTTCATCACTGTCTTTCATCATCATCTCCTTGGGAGGGCTACTAGGGACCCATCCAAGGCAGAAACAAAGAAAACTCCTGGAGTTCTTTTTAGCTGGAAAGTAAATCTTGAATCTAGAGCCAGACTTCTCTGTAACAATGCTTTGGGTAGCGATGAAAAGAAATCTGGCATCTCTCTCTGAGGTCCTCTTGTTAATATCTTCAGGCTGTTTGGACAACTGCCAAATGGAACTTTCACCTATAGTCATTGTCTTCAGTGTGGGCATTTGTGTTCCTTCTGCTAGAGAAATCCTGGATATTTGTATGCAGCACCTTCTGAGTAGCAACTATAAAGAGCCACGTGTATAAATAAACATTTTTTTATTCTCCTTATGCATAGATAAAGACAAGGCTCCAATTGAAAAGCAACTTAAGAAACAGCCTTCCCTTTGTTACAGTGAAGAAATTTGTTTGATACACAAGGAAAAGACAGATGGGAATGGGAGTTACCCTTGTAAAATGTTTATATTTGTGGTCTGTACATATATGTTTCTGTTATATTTGTAATGTATTTTGTTAGGCAAGTATGCAGGACCTCCTTGAGGATAAAAACAGAAATTCACATTTTGAGCTTTCTCAGAGCATGCAATGAGCAGCACCAAGCAATCTGTACTAACCTTATGGAAATCCACAGAACACATTAATCCTTTCAAACGAAGATGTAGAACATAATTGTTTTCTTTACAATAATGAAAATACTCAGCTCTAAGATTGAAGTTTATTCTTATATATTTATCTGTATGTCACTATTTCAAAAAATACTTAAGAATACCAACATTTTCGTACTGCATGTTTCACCTTATCTTTGTATATCATAAAATTTTTCTGAAAGAGGTGTAATTTATCTTTTTATGATGTGTAAGACCATAAAAAAGTTTCTACAAAGCAATTTCGAAAAGATTTTATAATTTTAGTACTTGTGTAACCATCAGGCAAGAGAATATCATAAAATGAGTGACCAAAACACCTGGGAAGACAACAGAACACCATATTTTGGAAGTACTATAAACAATAGGTAATTTGGTGTTTGCAGAACTACATATACAGAAAATGGTCTGTTTGGATTTGCAGCCTGAAATATATTTGAAGCTAAATAAGGTAACGTGATGTCTTCTTAGAATTAATTATAATATGCTTTTTCATTTTCTAACACTCTCCTCAGCTAGTCTTTCTTAAAAGTAGTATAAAAGCAGTAACTAAAAAGATGCATGTATAAGAAATCAAGAGACAATATTTCAAGATCATCCTTTGTATAGAGAATGGAAGAAAAAATTCAAGAGGATGAATAAATTTCTAAAGCAGAATGCCTTCGACAGTGTCCAGCTCCTGAGTCATGACTTCATGTTTCTTAATTTTGGCAGGAGAATAAAGTCCTTCGCAAAAGAACATTTTAATGTCCAGACACATGACACTTCAGAGTTCTTATCATAACTTCTTTTTATGTCTATGCAATTTATAGTATTTGCAGATGGAAGTAATTTAATACCATGGTGATCTTCCATCTAGCCTGTTTCCTTTCAGTGACCCTATGTTTACTATAGGAAAACACCAACAAGGTGTTGGATATCTCATGGAAAAAAATCAGAACTATTTAAAGCAAAAAAGATTTTATCCAACAGAATAATAATTCTTCTTCCCCAGAATAAATGAGTATTTTTCTTAAAGCACTGGTATAGTGGGAGTACTTTTGTAGGAGACAGGGCCAGTTTGGCTTTGCTGCAAAGGATGCATTCAAAATAAAAGAAAAAAATACAGCAATAGTAAGAACCACAGGTTTTACGTTTGAAATGGAAAGATTTCTAGTTGGAAGAGAGTTGATTACATATTTCATACCATGACCTCACATTCAACCAGCCCTTCCTCACACGCACCCTAAAAACATCCCACTGTGGTTCCTGGCATTCATGAAAGATTGGTTCAAAGTTGCAAATTAAGCATATGTCCTGGGAACTTGAACAGAAAAGAAACAGAAATAGGATCTCTGAATCCTCTTACCAATCCTGGAACTGTAGACTGCAGGCTAAAGGGAGTCAGTCTCAGTATTACATTATACAAACTTAGAAACTTATTCAATTTTTACAGGACATCTCTAGAGAGATTTATCAGTGATAAGAGTAGAAGAAGTTTAGGAAGTCTTGGTAAGTTTTTTTTTTTGTTTTTTTTTTTTTTTTAAATGAAAGTAACTACAATTCCACACTTAACATTAATGTAAATTTTTGGTAAATAATAGAATCACAGACTCACCAAAGCTGGAAAAGAACTGCAAGATCAAGACCGATTGTCCACCTGCCACCAGCATTTCCCACTAAACCACATCCCTTAGTACAATATTTAAACATTTCTTGAATGCCTCCAGGGCAGTGACTTCCCTACCTTCCCAGGTAGCCTGTTCCAGTGACTGACCACTCTTCTGGAGAAGTTTTTCTAACATCCAACTTAAACCTCCCCTACCGCAACTTCAGACCATTCTCTCTAGACCTATCACTGGGAAAGTCTGTCTGTCTCTTGTTCCTTGATCTTTTCTTATTTATCTTACCTAAAAGTGTTCCTGGTATTTCTGTGGTTTCAGCTTTACAAAGTGAAGATGACTCTGATTCAAGCATGTTTACTGGATACACAGCTTCAGTTCTGAGGCACATGAACTGTGTCCAAAAAAAGCTAAGTTAAAGATCAGTTTTTGCTTACTAAGTGCAGTGACATCCACAGATACATTCTCCCAAAATCCAAGTAGAAAAAGCAGGGAACAAACATTATCCAAAATAAAAGATTTTTGGAAAAAGTCATCATTTGGAGAGAATTATTCTTTGAGCAAAATAGTTAATCAGAAAAAGGCTATTTTCATATTTTGAAGATCAAGACTTTTTGACTGTTTTAAAGTTTATACAGATCTATACAGATGCAGATATAAAATGTAAATTTAAAATAGAGTAAAAAAATGTACATAAAGAAATCCATAAAGAATGAAATCTAAGGAATAGTATTCAATGAAATGCAGAATTTCTTTTAAGAGGTTGTGTTACCTTCCAACTTATTTCATGTCTCTCTAATGTGGCTTTTAGCACAAAGGGTAAGCTAGATTGTTTTAACTACTTTTCCTTTTAACACCAAGGAAAACAAGACATGACATAAAAACATGAAAAATATAATTGGATTTTACAAATCTCTTCCCTCATACAGCATGAGGAAGTATAGAAGCAGCCCTTGTCCTAAGTTTATCTTTTCTCCAGTAATATTCTTGTGTTCAAATTAGTGCAGAATTATGCATTGAGCTGAGGAGGCATCTGCTCTGAAGAAAGTGAAGTCCACAAAAACTTCATTTCCAAAAACTTACAAGAGAGTGGCCAGGTGAACCCAGAATAGCTTCTCTATTTCTCCTACAATGCAAAGAAGTCATGTGTAGCTTCTTTTAAAAGAATTAGGATGCTTCCTGTAAAATGAATGCTTTCTCTGGATATCCAGAATTTTAGCTGCACTGACAAAGGCAAGTTCAAGCTTTATCTTGTGAAGGTGTTCAGCAATTATTCAGTAAGTAAGCACTGGGCTTATTACAAAACCACCTTGCCACGTGTTCAACTGTTCTACAAGGGGAGTAATATCTCACAGTAGGACACTTAAGCTGTCTGGCTACACTGGGCAGATGTGCAAATCAAAACAAGTGTTTCATAATCCCATCATTTGTGGGCATCCAGAATTCAGGGACATTCATGCCTGAACTACATCTCTGTTATGACAGTGACAAGGACAGAGAGCTCAGAGAACTCCTATTGTAGACACATACATATTTAGATGTTCACATAGCTAAAGGCTGTGAAAGACTGAAAACTGCCTGATGCATCACAGCCATAACTTCCACAGATGATGAAACCACACTTTTTTAAATTGTTCTAGAAAGGTCAAAAGGAAATACTACAACTATTTTTTCTGTGAAAGATTAAAGCCTTCTACTTCACTTTTTCTATTTTCTAATTGTCTTCTCTTCCACAGTTCTAAATCAACACCATCATTCTTAGAAGAATTAAATTATTTTGTATTAAACTGATGGTAAGGCCGTCATGATTCAGTTGTAGCCTTTTCTCTAAAATTTATTGGGACTTCTATCTCAAGTTGAGATAAGAATTGCTTTCCACTTCCTCCTCTTTGTGATACACTATAAGATGTATAATGATAATAGCATGGATCTTATATTTTGAACAAAGTCTTAAAAAGTAATGAAATATGTTTTAGTGTGACATGTACAAAATTCCTGACCATCTTCTTCTGCCAAGCTATCTTACAGTAATTTTTTAAAGTGGTCATTCCAGCACTGTTTCTATATTTTATATTTTCTATTTTACTACATTCTATATGGATTTTTTTCTGGATTTCATCTACTCCCATATTCTACCTCTTGAGAAACGTTCCTCACTACCTGGCCTTTTGGAAACATCTTGTGTGGGATCTGGAGAGTGACTAGTTTTAATAGCTTCAATTCATTTGTTTTTAGACATTTGGATTCCATGGATTTTGGCAGGCTTAGATACCAAAAAAAAAAAAAGAAAAAAAGAAAGAAAAAAAAAAAAAAGGAAGATCTTAAAGCAAAAAATTTTAGCATTGGATAGAGATGAGCTCATCCTAAAATACCAGATCTAAATTCAGAAACAATTTTTAATTCTAGGGTAAGATGAGTTACACCAGATTAAACTCCGGAAATGCTCAGATTCTGATACATAAAGTAGGAAATACCTTTTACCTTATTCACTCTGCGGATACAGTCACCTTGGACTCAACAAGCTCATATACCAATCACTCAATTTAAAGTTGATCTGCACCGAGTTAGTTGCTAAAAAGCATCATTAATAAACATAGAATATTAAAGAAATAACATGCAACTTGGCTTTCTCACGTGCATGCAAACAGTTTCTCACACAATGACTTTGCACAAGAGCTTTGTTTAGACATACTACTTTGAGTTTCATCTTAATCACAGAATGAGAATCACATATTTTATGAGCATAAATAGATATTTTTCCACCTATTAGGATAATTATGGGCAGTTGGTGAATGGTGTAATGTCTATGTACACACCTGCTTTTTTTCCTACACTCTCTGCCTAAATCAGAAACAGTGTATGTTGAGATACACTTACTGTAGTGTTTTGCTGCTGGTATTATCGATGCTTATCTCTCAGAGGAATGGGACAAAACAAGGCAATATATTTATAACAGTTTCTTCCAATTAATTGAAACCACCTACGAGTTAAGGTTATTACATTTCCAGTGACTTCTATGCTTCATGATACTTTTATGCTCTATGAAATTCCAGTACAAAAGAAGTTATGAAGGGGAGATAATTAACCTAAAACAATGCTGGTAATTTATGTTATATAGGTTTTACACGAAAATAAGCAACCTTCATTAAAATAAAAATCCGGAACACCAATGAAGGCTATATAACTCATCTTGTACCATGTTTTGAGCAAACTGTATCTAAGTGATTCACCTTACTTACACAACTGAGTTTATATGAGTTTATAGTAATGAATATATGAATCAGTGTTGAATACTAGTCTTAGTGTTCTCCTTTGAATGCATCCTTACTGAACAATTCAAGCACAAATTAAACCTAACTACTGTTTAGATACTGGTACTCTTCACAGTAGTTCTATGCTACATAACCCCCCTGGCTTTCCTTATCCTCAGTATATTATAAATAGAATACCTGACAAAGAAAAGACCCAGCATCCTCAGCATAAATTAAGTTTGATGGATTCAATGCAACTATGGTGCTATCATCCATAAATACAAATAGGAATGCACAGAGAAAGAAATCACTTCCTTATAATACTTCCTTGATATTTTATAAACTTATTTAAAATGGTCATCCTAATGAAATGTTTAACTGTTCTTGTTATTGGCATATCTTCAGCTTTGCACTAAATTTGGCCACTTTGTATAACTGCCAGAAGCTGATGAAACCTCTCTTGAAAATCTGACTTCCTACTGGTGGTGCTGGAATGGGTATTTCATGTGTTCAGCACTGTTGGAATACAATAGCTTTACTGTTGATTTTTAGGTGTCTTTGATGTTACCCAAGTAATAAAAAAACCAACATTATTATGTACAATATTAAGTTGAGCATCAAGTTTGATATTTAACTAAAAATTTCTTAACTTTGAAACAGAGTTTTCTTCTAGTAAAATATTTAATATTAATCTGTAGAGATAGAAATAAAATTATCTGTCCAGCTGCAAATAATAATAAAATAAAGCAAAGCAACAATAACAGGAAGCCCTAAACAATTATTCTACTAATTACCTGCCCTCCAATGGGTGCTCCACTAGCTGTCTTCCTTGACCTGAAGATCCCACAACTTGACACAGTACTCCAGATGTGGCCTCACCAGGGCAGAGTAAAGGGGGAGCATGACCTGCTGGCCATACTCTTTTTAATGCACCCATCGATGCTCTCGTTCATGGCTACAAGGACACACCCTGCTTACCCATGGTCAGCCTGTTGTCCACCAAGAGAACCAAGTCCTTCTCTGCAGAGCTCCATTCCAGAAGGTCAGCCCCTAACCTATACTGATGCATAACTCTCACTATAACCCAGTGACAAAACTCAAAATGGATGGTCAATACTAAGAAATAAGTTTCGTGAGTCAGAACAATGCTAAATCAAAGTGAATTAAAATTACAAACAAGTGTGTTTGTTTTTTTAAAAATATATTTAATTCTTAAATATTTTGTTTCAGATGAGAATTGACATCAAAATTTTATGCAGTGACTCCTACCCTTAATAAAAACGGCATGTTGCAAGGAATTCCCACCAGAAAGAAATGAGACTATGGTATCTGGAACACACACATATCAAAGTCAGATTTGGCGCAGAACAGAAAGCATTTGACTCCCAGAGGCAATATTTCTATTTTGAACATGAGTAAGTTGTTCAAAATTTGTTAATAAATCTGAACTAAAAATATGTGCTTAAGTAAGAATGTCTGCTTCAGTTAAAAGCAGAAAATATCTCATAATTTCTAGAAGAGTCTGGAGAAGCAGAGATATTTATATTTTCCTGTGGTACTGCACACTTAAGGTCACGCAATTTTTTTCTGTGACTAGTTAGGCAGAACTCCAGCTGGTAAAATAGATGCAGTTCTACTCAAAAGCCTGTCCTTCAGAACTGTCAAAAAGAGGAAATACACTTCATTTTTTAAGTCATATCTCATTAAGAAATGTCCTGTCACTGTTAAGAGGATAGTTTATTTGATTCTGGAGTAGAAAGGATGAAAAAGAAATATGATAAACTGTTTCAACTAAAACTGTTGAGGTGATTGTGAAAGTTTTGATTTAGACATGGAAGAAAAACAGTGATATGTATATGTTTCCATTGAGTACTAACTTGGAAGATCTGAGCAGACTTTTTCAAAAGCTATTCACTTGTATTCCCTTTGGATTGAAAGCCTACATACTTTACATCCCAGTGGGAGGTCATCCTCAACATGGAAAGAGGCCTTGAGTCAGCATCCAGCAGTGACCTTTCCAAGGTGTGAGAAAACCTAGATTTCCAGCAGAGTTTGAAAGGCAAAGAGGACACTGCAAATGCTTAATCATGGTATCTACTGCCACTTGAACTCATATGACACAGAGCACACGTAGGACTCAAGCTCCTCACCATCAGCTGAACACAAGGCAGGATGCACTGAAGTATCCCAGGTGCCATAAACAGACAAAACTACTTCAACAGTTGTCCTCCTCTACTTGAGCCCTATCCTTCTGTCTCGCTGCAGCACAAATCTCTTCAGCTGTATCCTATTTTCAGGAAACTGACTCTTCTCTCCCCTGCATACACAAGCCTAATGTTAAGCTGAACTAGTCAGAATTGCAAAGCAAAATTACAAGTCTGTTCACTTCAATAGTTAGGTGGTTTTGTGCATGTAATCTGTTTACAAGTTTTCTCACATATGTCATACCACTTTAATACATGATATTGGCTTGTTCCCATTTGTCTTCGCATGAGAAAATCAACATTGTAAGTACACTTCCTAACTAACTAAATGTTATCTTACTGCTCTTTAACAGATGAAAGTATATCCCATTAAAATATTTTACACTTCAAAATATATACTTGTTCACACAATTAGAGCATTTCATTAAACTGTCCTTTCCAACTGTAACAGAATGGAAAGTACAGCAATGACAGCTGAACAGCAAGGTCCCAGGCCACAGTGAGGATTTACTCAAATAGGCACAGAAATTAAAGAAAAAAAATGCTTACCTTTAGAAGGCCTCAGACCTCCAGCAAGATAGCTACATATTCACAGCCAGCTCCCAAATGAGATCTGGGAACAGGTTGGTCTTGGCTCTACTCCTTCTGGTCACTCAGCTGCATTGCACACACCTGAGCTCCACTGGGTTGGCCCTGCCTTCACACCAGGTGCTCAATCATTGGTTCAAACTGTGACTTACCATTTCTGCTACATCCACACTTCTACTCCAAGACTAAATAAAGGAAAGAGACTCTAATTCAATAAATATGTCCCCTAGAAATTAGCAAGACAGAGCTTCTCTCAGACAAAAATCAGTTGTGTAAGGTTTTCTTCTGAGCAAGGGAGAATCACTCTGCCACCAGCTCTTCTCGCTAGTTGTTGACATGTCATGTTGCATAGGAAATCAAGTTTAGTTACCAACAAAGCTTGTTGATATTTCTATAGTAAAAAAGAAAAACCTGTTGTCAGAAGTGAATTTTAGTCATGTTTTATGTGTTCAAGTAGTTTGGATGGCTTTCTTTTTTTTCTTTCAGAACATGTTAATTTGTTCTAATGGTAAATCTATGAAGATTTAATTTCCATGAACTTTTAAGTAAAGCATACACCTAAATTCATAGCCTCTCACTGGATTAAAGGATATACCTTATGATGGTGAATTAGGGATTGAAAAGAAGAGCTTTTTTCTTTCTCAGAAACACAAATGCACCAATAGTCCTGTTACATGACAAATTCAAGAGCATAAGGTCTGCTGCATTATGCCTGTGCCTGTCTAACTCAGTGGTGAATGTGTATTACAGGTCTCCATCTGTGTCTACTCTCCACAGGACATGTTTGTACTGATCCAAATCAGAAATCTCAATAACAAGCTTCAGCAGATTTTGCTCTGAGTACTGGAGATCCTGCTCCAGTCTCTTGTATGACGACTGAGATAGCAGCTGTCACAATCAGCATGGAGTCTCAGCACACCTCCACAGAACAGCTAACGCTTCTGACAGAATTCTAGAGGCATCAGTTTCTGAGATATTCTACATTCCCTGTGCAAAAATTGACAGGAGAATTTGGGAAAGTTCACCTGCATGTGAATTTTGGGGTCCCACCTGATTATTCAGCTATCTTCTCACTCAAAGTACACCCTATGACCCTTGTGCTAAGATGGCATATCCGCTTCCAGGCTTATACTTTCAATTTGTTCTTGTACATCTTGATTTCCTATAAAGGATTCCAGCTATTTTCCTTTGCTGGACAGCCCTCAGTAAGCAATCTCTCTTCAGACACACTGTCTTTGTGATTTCCTCTTTGGCTTCATGTTTGGGCAATTTTTAAAAATATTTAAGTTATTTTAAAATGTTCAAATCTATTATCTTTCTGCACGTTTGGGTCTCTGTTACCAGCACTTCTCCAGACAGATTATCAGCAGCTGTGCCTCAGTTGTACACAGCTAAACTTGGGAAATAACCTGTCTCTTTTTGTCAAAGTTTTGACTTTTTCTGTGCACATTCCACAATCTCTCTGCCTTCACTATTAATGTTGTTTCCCTGAACTCAAGGCAACTCAGAACTCAGAGAGATAATGTTTCTCTGTATTTGGAATAAGTTATACCAAAGCTTATGGAATTTTTTGTGGTGACCAGCTGCTGCTTCCAAACATGAGAATAAAATGTAGAATCTTGTTACCAATTAGTAATTGTAGGGAAATCAAAATTTCATATGGTACAATATGGGGAATTGCCAAGGATGGCCCATCTCTGTGATATTTCTTCAAATATTCAGCTCCATTGGGTCTGGCTGCATTCTGAGTGATATTCCTATGCCAGTTTACATGTCAAAAGCTTTGAAATTCCTTTCAGATGCTAGGTAGAAATGACAATAGTATCATACAGTATTTTTCTTCTGAAAAAAAAAAATCTACTTTTCTTTTTGTTAAAAGTATCAGAATAGTCATTTTGATATTTATTGTACCTAATTGTGCTAGAGTGAGCATATTATTCTAAAGCACTAAGCTAAAGGTTATCAAGGAAGAAAACACATTTTTTTAAAATATTCTTGTCAGTGCCTGGATAATTGCTATGGCAGTAGCACACTGAATCCACTATAAATTAGAAATGAAGAAATGTAGGCGTTTTTTGTTTTGTTTTTCTGTTGCAGATAAGACAAACTGGCATTAAATTACTAATGTGGTGCCATGGTTACTTCTAGTTACTCAGATTGCTTTAATGAACAAACATGTTGATTTTGCTTTAACCTCTTCCTACTCTGCTACCATTGTAACTATGGATTTTGGAGAAGGTGGAAGTTGAGGTTGTGTGCTTTTTTTCTGGTTTTAGTTCTTAAATCATTTACACAGCTCACAGAGCATGTCAGCATTACAGAAATTATAGCAAGAATTGTTTTTCAATTATGTAAACAGTTGAATACACATAAGCTATATGGAGCAAAGAAGTAGTGATTGGAGGCTATAAACTAAAGTCACTGCAACATATTTTGATTTTCAAATAGCCTTTTGCAATGTCCTACAGAATAAAAAGCTATTTTTTATCATTCCAGTGGTATCAAATTGATAAATTAAGACAAGAATCAAATTCACAAACTAAGAACATAATAACTGCCAATATGCAAAACAGGTAACATTAGGAAATCTAATGTTCCTCTCTTAAGTATAATCATTTTGTTATACTGAGCAATCTTTGATAGAAGATAGTGATTATTATAATAAAAAAATCTCAAAACTATTTGAACTTTAAAAGAAGCTATGCGGTTTCTGAGCATTTTATCATCAGTCTAATAAAGCTTTTAGCATTTGCTTAATGCTAAGCCTCTGAGTGATCCTATTTCAAAACCCCCAAACGTAATTCTATTATGTGTTTGTTAGGTGTTGTTAAAACTAAGGGGATTTTTTCTTTATCAAAACTTACTAGCATTTTTTTCACATTAATATGATTGTCTATATTTTAATTTTTTTGAAGTCTCTCTTTAAGAACTGTACAATCAATGAATGTACAGATGTTATAGTTATGAGATATTCCAGAGAGTTTGGCTACGCAGTTATTATACCAAAGCAGAATATATAGGATACTTAACCACAGCCTGGGCTCACTATGAAACTCCAGAGGAGGGAATCTCCAGAAGAGATCCTTCCCCACTGCCAGTCAGCCCTTAAATGGGGTCTAGCAGAGGTGGAGCCAATCTCCACCCCTTCCGGCAGCACAGGTGAATTGCCTTCACCTGTGCTCCCATGGCTGACTCATTGCTTGCCTCAGGTGATCAATCAGAGGTTCAGGCCATGATCCAGCAGTTCCCATACAAGAACACAACTGACTTGAGTGTTCCCTCAAAAGTTGTTAACATCAAAAGTTATAGGAATTAGTTCATTCTTCCAAATCCACTATTTTATGAAGGAAAGAACGCTAATAACATTATCAACAAAAGTCACACTTTGAAATTGTTTTCCAGAGTAGATTGTAGGAAAAGCATACATCATGCAAACAGTATCATTGTTTATCTGGTGGGCTCTGCAGCACTGCTGTTCTGTCACAGGCCTAATTCTGGTCTCATTTGCAGGAACATAACTCCATTAACATCAACACAAATAGAACCTTTGGCATCACCATGACCGAAAATAGCTAACAAATAGACATAAAGAAGATGCTGAAAACAAAGGAAATATCCATTTTTACCTCATGAAAAATATTGCTTCTGAAGGATAACTTTCATCATTTACAAACTGTGATTGTATACTAAGAGTCAGATTGAGTGGAAAGGTTTCATTTTGTAAAGTACTGCTCAGTTTAAGTGGTAATACACATGTACTGAAAGTCTGAAAGATTTTGTATATTCACTTCCTTCATCACTTTCAGTAAGTCAATAAAATTACATATCCTGTATCCTGCCGTAAATGCTGAGCTTACCCCTATGCAATGACATGAGTTTCACTTGGATATGTCTACCAACTACCATTAGTCTATTTATCTACAGTACAAATACATGAAGGGAAGTGAGGGCAAACACACAGAGCTTAATCTCCTGTGCAGCCTTATCAAAAAGACTTTTGCTGTTCATGACAGAAACAGATGACCTAGGGTAGTTCACAGAAGCTAGTGCCCTTGGGATTACTGAGTACAACAGGGGATGCGAAAGTTGCTGACGTGCATCCACTCACTGCCAAGGATTTGGTTGTGCATATTAAATGGGACACAAGTCTTGCATAGATCAATGTGAATATAGTAGTAGTGATATAATTTTGGATTCCTAACAAGAAAAAGTGTGTATGTAGTACAAATGTTTTAAGAGAATACATCACTTAGTGTATATCAGTGCTAAGATAGTATTTGAAACAAATGAATGCTGAATTTAGAAAACTCAGAGGCTAGGTTCCACATGTGTAGGAGACAGGACTATAAAAAGAAACTTATTCTCCAGGAGACTGAGTTAGTCTCCTTTGAAGTTTCACTTAATGTCAGCTTGAGGGTCTGTTTTTTTGTTTATCCTGCTTTGGAAGGAGTCAAGTTGGGATTATCATTCAATTTTAAAATATCTTACCAAAAAAAGCTGGGAAATGTTATGTATACTGATTTTCCAGTAAAATTGTTTTCAGAACTCACGTATGTCTGTGCTAAATGCCATAGCTTTTCACACATTTCACTACTGTGAAATGGAATCTGAGATAGCTATAATTTTCTAGTGCTGCAAATTCATGTCTTGCATGAGATTCTTTGAATGCAGCTGCTTTCTCCTAACACTAAGAACTTTACATTTCAGTTGAGGCCCATTATTTTCATCAAGTAGTCATGTGCGTTACCATATAGCATGTACTGTGTCCACTGATAAGGACTTATGAATTACAGTGCTTTAGATCTCTCTCTGCCTTGTTTTTTTTTTTTTTTTTTTTTCCTCAGCATTCATAGTGCAGTGTTACACAGTTAGTTATTATCATTCTGCTACTTGCAACCATTTGCTTTACAAAATTCTTTCTATTGGCATATGCCTCTGTTACTTATATTAATAAGTAGGCTTTCAGTTAAATATAAAGATCGGCTATATGGTATTTAGCACTTCTTAGGTATGAGAAAAAATGGCAGATAGAAATAGGAAATAGAACTTCAAAATTTTTCTTCCTTACTGCTTTTTTCTCTAACACTCAAGTGCCAGAACCGTGATTAAGGTCCATTTATAATAAGGGTACTGGGGTATACGTTCCTTAAAACATATGGTGCAGACATTCCTCCTATTCACATGATCACTTAGTGATTGCCTATGCTTTCCGAAGAGCAAATACTGTGAAACAGTACATTTAAAGACCTGCATATTTTCGTAGAAATGTTTTATCCACTTATAGAAATCTGTTACAATAATTCACTTTATGAAGCTGACTTTTTCATGTATATAACAGATACACAACTCCCAGTGGGGGAAAATGAGTGGAAACCAGTGAAGGTGACTGCTTGTAATCCTGATTTTAGTATTTCATGTTATATGGCCTGTTACTGAGCTAAGAGTAAATTCACAGCAGCTGAACTAAGCACCCAAACAATTTTGACATTTTATGCAAATAATGCTAGAAGCTTGTTAACGTTTTCAAGGTTTGGGGTGACAGTGTGAGAAATGCTGAAATATTACTGGAGAACATTTATATATACTTTCAGGAAATATTAATTTTTGTTTGTTTTATTTTGCTTGTTTTTGTTTGTTTGTTTTTGTTTTTGCTTAACTGATATTTGGCAACAATTTGACATGCTAGAGGGAAGGAATGCTATCCAGAGGGACCTGGACAGGCTTGAGAGGTTAGCCTGTGCCAACCATGAAGTCCAACAAGGCCAAGTGCAAGGTCCTGAGTCAGGGCACAAGCACAGGTTGGGTGGAGAATGGCTTGAGAGCAACTCTGAGGAGAACAATTTGGGAGTGTCAATTGATGACATCAACATGAGCTGGCAGTGTGTTCTTGCAGCCCAGAAGGCCAACCATACCCTGGGATGCATCAAGAGAATTGTCACCAGCAGGCTGAGAGAGGTGATTCTGTCCCCTCTGCTCTGCTCTCATGAGACCCCACTTGGAGTACTGCATCCAGTTCTGGAGCCCTCAACACAAGAAAGACATGGAATTGTTGGAGCAGGTCCAGAGGAGAACCACAAAGATGATCAAAAGACTGGAACACCTCCCCTGTGAGGACAGGCTGAGAGAACTGGAGAAGAGAAGGCTCCAAGGAGACCTTATGGTGGTCTTCCAGTACCTGAAAGAGACCTACAGAAAAACTGGGGAGGGACATTTTATAGGGACATGTAGCAATAGGACAAGGGAAAATGGCTTTAAACTGGAAGAGGGTAGATTTAGACTAAATATTAGGAAAAAATTTTCTACTGTGAGGGTTGTGAGACATTGGAACAGGTTGCCCAGGCAGACTGTGAATGCTCCCTCCATAGAGGCATTCAAGGCCAGACTGGATGGGTCTATGAGCAACCTGGTCTAGTGGGAGGTGTACCTGCCTATAAAAGGGGGGTGGAACTAGATGATTGTAAAGGTCCCTACCAACCCAAACCATTCTATGATTATATAAACTCAAAATTTACTTTTTTTTTTTTTTTTTTTTTTTTAATTTGGAAAATAATATTTGGAATATTATTTAACACAAGTAAAAAAAAAAATAAAAAATAGCTCAACCTTCTTTTTCTGCTGGAACAGCTTCCTGCAACATGATCTTTAGTGTTCCTTTGCCAGCCGATGGATGCTGATAGAATCTCTCTTTCAGCACATATCTGAATACTGAGAATTCATAAAGTAGCATTCCATTATTACCTTTGTATTCTATGTATCATATAATCTTATATCTTTTAACTTTTTCTCTAGGTAATGCATTGAAACTGTTTGTTAATGTTGATGCAGTGAAAAGAATTTTATCAGAGGTCCCATCAACAATTCATCTTCTTTTCTTGTGTCTGCATGACACCTGAGAAAGACCATAGGACTGTAATCAGAATAACATTAGAATTATAATGAGAGTGTGTTTGATGTTTACCACTTGGTCTTCTCTTTTCACTTCTTTCTACAGGAATGAAATTAAGTTTGTGTTATTTCGTAGCCTCTATATTGTCATCAGAATCTGGAATCAAGTCTTCAAGGCTCAGCTGCTAGTGCTAACAAGCAACATGACAAAAGGAATACATTAAATTTATTCATGAATTTTGGTTGATGCTCTAGGGGAGACAGCATATGCATGAGCCAAAATCTCTTGTAATCTTTTTTTGGTAGAATACTCCTGATTTTGTTTTGATGATTATTCTTGGATACTTCTAGCCACTGTTTTTGAAGCTATAACTGCTTAATTATATGAAAGGTCTCCTACAAGTAATAACTAACCAAAACTGTCTTTTAGCTTGACTTCCCAAACTCATTTTGGTGCTAATTTCTATCAAGACAGGAGAAATATCTAACGAATTTTCTAGTAGGAATCTGCAATATATTTTAATGCCTATTCCTAATCATCTGAAATTTTCTTTAGTATTGTCAGAATAACCTTGGCAGCCATTTTACATAGAATAGTAGATATTCTAGTCCAACTTAAAATATATATGTGGCAACCAGGTAGAAGTCCAGAGCTTAACTAAAACCAGCAAAGCTATCCCGACTTATGTCAACTGAACATCTAGTTTAAAACAGGAAAATAAATAAATAAATAAATAAATAAAGAGGGAGAGAGGAAGAAAAAGAAAAAGAAGGCAAAGGAAAAAGAAAGTGAAAAAGGGGAAAAGAGAAAAAGAAAGAGAAAATGGAAAAAGAAAAGGGAAAAAAAAGAAAAAAAAGAAGAAAAAAAGAAGAAAAAGAAGAAAAAAATGAAGAATAGTTCTATTTCATATATAGGGCTTTGGTGACTTTATTTCTTTTGTGTGGTAAGGTTCATTTTCTCTCAAATGACAATTTGTGCACTGAGCAGTTTGAGTGGAAACTATTCAGATAGCACCTAAAAGATAATATCGTTTTTCTTTGGCAAGATGATAACAATTAAGAAATAACTGATTATAATGTAGAGTATTCAAATTTTTGGCTTTGGTTTTATATCTAAGTACTTTAAAGACTACCTCAGATCTTTAGGACACAACACTACATCTGTTATCACTGATTTAAGTATTGATGTCATAAAAAAGTGAAAATCTGTTTGGAGATCTTAATACTTCAGGGATTATTTTCTTCACTTACATTATGAAGATAAAGTAACTTCACAGGCTGCCTCTGTCTTTTTTACTTAGGCCCAGATTTTCAGTGGTATCTCACTGCCTAAAGTTTCAGACCAACACCTAGAGAGAACCTGAAAGGCACTAAGGTTTATTGTGTTCTCTCCTAATTGCATTCTTATGAAAAAAACATATATTAGAGAAGTCAGTCCTTGTGGAATTATTTCCTATAGGGTAAGCATTTCCCACATCAAAGTAACTGAATGGTAGTCATCCAGCAACTGTGCAAACTAAGTGTATTCAGATACATTAGTTTAACTGATTTCTCTGTAAAACCAGGACACTCTAATATCCACTATTTTTCTCTCTGTCTTCTCTGATAATATAATACATGTATATGAAGAAAGTTCTCTGTTCAGGACAATGACACTTTCCTTTGAACTCAAAGACTAAATGTATGTTCTTTGTCCCTTTACAACATATATAACATGTACAAGACTGAGGAACCTGGTTCTTCAAAGGTTTCCCATAGGATATCTGATGATAATAACTGTAAGAGACGCAACAGCCAAGGTGCCATACTGATAAATGAGTTTTAGACATGTTTGCTTGCACTAAATTCCTGGCTAGTGTTCATAACTCATATAACTAAAGTTTAGTTCATATAAGGAGTTATGGCATGAGAATTTTAGGCTAGCAGTTAAAATGTATTACTTTCAGCTAAAAAAAACCCCACATTTCTGAAGATTTTTTTTTTTCATTTAAAACTTCTGTTTATTTGCTTTCAGTTAAAATTAGAAGCAAATTGCAAGGAGTCCTACATTTACATCCTTAGCATGGACAGAAGATGTGTAAAATCTGCCATAACGGACATGAAAAAAGTACACGTGTATGCTTGAGAAATGTTTTGATGTTTGCTCAGTAAAAGAACATTGAAAAAAAAAAAAAAAAAAAGAATGATTGTATATCAACCACCAAGAATAAAATTTAGAAAAAGAAACACCATTATCTACAAGACAGCTACACAGTTGGTATGTTACTTGCATTTAATTAACGCATTTGAAAATCACTAGGCAGAAAAATACATTCCCCAAATAAAATGCTCCAAATCTGTTAATCAACACTGATCAATACAATACTTTATTTTTGCAAATATCCCTTTCTTTGTCATGGAAAGCTAATAGTTTATTGAGGACATAAATCAGTATGGATCTTCCCTTGCACTGCTACCTTTAATAGAAAATATTACAATAACATATTAACTGTCAGTGAAAACACGTGCTCGCTGTGGTTTATATGATTAGTACCTTTCTTTTCACATTCTCTTTGCAGATGCCTTAAAGAAATCAATAATTTGCAATACATTTTTAAACAAGTTCATCAATTGCATATTTTTTCATTTGCTCTCTGATACAATGTTATGACAAAACATACCTTTGTAAATAAATCTCTTCTGGTAAAGATTTATTCTTAGCAGCTAAATGCCTTGATTTTTAAGTGTAATGGATTTCATTGTGATCCTGCAGATCAAGTAAATCGGATTTGAGTTATGACAGATACAGAATCTTGAGGAAAAACAGTAACAACAAAAAGACAACAGAATGTGTTATGCTACTGTAATGTAAACCTCTCAGTCACTTGAAAAGATTAATAGAGGACTGTTAATATTGTATCCCATGGCACTCTTCCATCACTGCAAGAGCTCTGAAAACAACAAATTAAAAACCAATGGGTAATATTCTGAGACTCTTAGTATTTTCTTCAGTTTTTAATTAAGTAATCTCCCATTGCCAAAAGATTATCCTAGAAAGGCGTGAGCACATCTCCTGATAGATAGGCCATTCCTTCCCAAAGACAATGTAATGAAGAATAAGAGGATAATGAAAAACTTCTGGATTCTGTGAAAGAGTAAGATATCACCTTGATGAAAAACTGAACCAGACCTAAGTGATTTAATTCTCTCTAACATATATATCCTAATGATCACGTAAGCTAAGGAAATACTTGCACATTCCTTATAGAGATATTGGCTTAGACAATCATATTGAACACATACTTGCAGAGATCATCAGCTGATGCTGCTCTCTGTCATACTACTTATATTCAAGGATTTTTAAAACTAACTCAGATTTGTCTACATCAGATATCTGAGCTGTAGGTGACGTAAACAGGCAGTTAAAGAATGGAACATCTGTGAAAATTAAGAGCAGAGGCAGCCGTTTCTAATCAATCCCAGGGCATGCTTACCCTGGCAAACTGTAGCATGACAGAGAGATACTGAAAATATTTCTCTAGGATGAGAACAGTAATGAGATGTGAAAGCATCTACATGGATGCTAGATGCTAAATGCATCCATGTAGTAGCATTTAATTCATGCTTTTAGTACAGTCTTGACTGGATTGTTCTGTGGATGATAAATCAGGAAGAAATATGCTGGTGAAGAGAGTTTTAATTGCAACAAAAAGTCAATGTCTGAGGAGAAAAAAAAACTCCTGGGAAAAGAGGAATCTGAATAAGTGAGAATTTGGACCAAGAAACAGCTGGGATCTGGCACAGTAAAAAGATTCTAGACTTTCAACAGTGAAAGGGCTAAAAAAAATTTTGCAAAACAGACTTTATGGGGAAGTGGGATGAAAAATAAATGAGTGTGAAACAGAAAGGGGAAAATCATACATCTTCTGACTAACTACTGTAGTCTTTGTTTCTCCCTATGTCATTGTTTCTATGTTTGAGTCTCTCTGGTCCACAGAGAAGTAACTTGATGACACTTATAATGTAGTCAGAGCTTCCCCTGTAGTCTTTATCTGCCTCCTTTTCATTGGAGCATTGTCCTGGTGTTTTAAATACTTTGAGCTAGTTTGAATTTTACATTTCCAGATAGTTTAAGTTTCTCAAAAGAAGTTCATTACTTCATATGACTTAGAGGCATCCTTTAGTCTAAGGATATTGTTTCTGAAATATTCTTCCTCTGAAGCTCTAGAAGCTTAATCATGTTATGAGTGAAGTCAAGACTTTTGTGAACTCCTGATTATTGGTGTAGGTAACTTGGAACGTGCTTCTAATAGTTTCTGAACTACTGATAAATCTTATTGGTGCTCCAGGATCAGTGCAGATTCTGGGCAGAGGACAAGTAGAGAATTAATCAGACAATTTCCACCATACATGAATCTAATTTTATTTTGAGCATCTAAGAAAACTGCTGGAATGTTAGCATTTTGAAAATTTTACTTCTGTAGTATTGAAAGAGTAAATGATTAAATTATTTTTAAAAGATATAGTAAATCACGGATTTCGTCCTCCAAATTTTCATTAACTTCTGCTGGAATAACTAGCCTCTTGCTTTCATGAGAAAGCAGAACAAATTTCCTCTAGTCAGTAATCTCATAAGATTTCAAGTGGCCTAAAAATGTCAGGAGGAGATTCTGAACATCTACAATCCAGAAGATTGTCTAAAAAGATTTTTATGTTTCTTGTCCAAACTCTTCTTGCCAAGAAGAGTTGAAGAAAACTGTTTCTTCTAAGTCCCACAGTCTTACTCAAACCAGCATCCTGGGACAAAACACATTTCTGAGATCATTCATTCATATGTGCTTTTAAGGACATCCTCTATCAAGTTCTAGGGATATTGTTTAGCCTTATCTAGCCCAATGTGTTTTCTCTGTAAAAATGTCACGAAACTGTAGCATGACTATCAGACTAGAAACCAAAGAGCTTAAGACTGAATACATGTCTTTGGTTTTATCTAGGTATACTAATTTATTATTTCCAAGTGACTTTACAGCTGGGCAAATCATTTGTTGTGTCAGAGATTTAGGTATCTGCAAAAGTGTGTCCAGAAAGAGAAGTCATACTTCAGAGATATCACTGAAGTAATCTTGAGGTAATCTTTTCAAAGAAGAAAGAAGATAAAAAGTAATTGCAAGTGATGTTTCAGACTTCTGTTTTGTCTGTCTTAGGCTTTTCCTTAGGTTTCCTCAAAAAGGTTTGCTTGCATCATTAATTTATCTTTCATACAAAGACTGCTCTCTTTCTGGGTATAATTCACTGCAGAACTGCTACTTAAAAACTTCCCTCTTCCCCTTCTTCTGCAATAGATAGATAGATAGATAGATAGATAGATAGATAGATAGATACAAGGTCAGTTACTTTAGTAGGTTAGCCACCTTTTAAGAAATCCTGCTATTTTTTTAACTGGCTAAGGAACAAAAAATATATATTTTTCAGAAAGCTAGGCTAGTTTTGTTTACTTGTTTGTTTTTGCTGTTTTTTTGCATGTGTTTATGGATAGAGATTGCCTAGAATGACTGAAATAGCAATCTGAGCATTTTTCTGATTTATTCTTGCCTCCCTGTAACGTCCTCTCTGATACACAGGAAGTGTCAGAGAACTGTTAGTAAATGTTTTTTATGAATGGCTGAATTCTGCTATGGTCTATCAATCCTTAAATGCTACATCTGCAGGGAATAAATTGACCTCTGCTATTATTTTATAACCTTCAGTCAAGCTGAACTTAACAACCTAGCCAGTTATTTCTACATCCCAGAGGGGGGAGGGGAAAGAAAGCAACTTAGAGACCTTCCATGGAAAAGCTTTTTTAATGGTATGGAAATGACTTATATTCCTCTACCTTGTTTTCACACAGACACTACTGTAATCCACATCTTTTATTACTTGATAGTCTTGAATACAGTGTTCAGCTCCCAAAACTTTCTGTAAACCCATCTGTGAAATCATAGCGGTACAGCAGAACATCAGACTCAATAGATAACAGAGCTGCCATACAAGAGGATTTTTGTCCATCCATCTCAGTGGAGCTCTAAACAAAGCTGTCTATGAAAGGATCATACATTCAGCCATGATCAGAGACAGAGCTTCATTCATATTCACAAGGATGTCTAGAGAACTACCCAAATGGTGAACAGCATAGCTACAGCTCTCACAACTTTCTGGCCTTCAGCTTTTCAGTCATAGCACTTGAAAGAAGGACATTACTGGCAAAGCCTGAAGATGGGAACTTCCAACAGATCCAAATTTCCCATCTGAAAAGCATAACAGACATCGGAATGGCCCTGCCATGCACAGCTCTCCATCTGGCAACTCCACACACATGAATATTCCTGTCGCCACCAGACTGCCTGAAAAACTCCCCAGTGTGGCTCGTGCTTCTTAGTCCTGCCAATTTCTTCAACCCCCCCTTTCTTGCCATAGTTTCACACATGTTGCTTCAGACAGCAGCAGTGTCTGAGTTACCAGTGTTGTCCCCTTCCAGTATGTTAGAAAAAAGGAAAAATAGGAAAAAAAAAGAAAAAGAAAAAGAAAAGAAGTCTGTAAATCATATGCAAGCTTCCTATTTCGTCATTCCTGAATATAAAACATTCAGAAGGCTGTTCTCATCCCCTGAAACTTTGCCCACTGTCATAACCTTGGTTACATTTCCTGCACGCTATCAAAGAAAGGCAACTCCTTCAAGCTGGACGAGCCACTGCTCAGTCTTTGTTCTTGCACAGCAGGCTCACAACTTAGTGAATTTTACGTTGTTCCAGTAATGCATAGTTTTAGGATAGACATTGAAAGGAAAAGTCTTTATAGATTACCCTCCAATGCCTTCTTACTTGAAAAAAGGCCTTGCTGCCATCTTGTTTCTTTTACACCCTTGATCTCTTCTGTGAATTAATCCACGCATAGGCTGGTCCAGGTCTACAGCATGGATAGTAACCTTATAAGTAAGAGGTAGATCACTGATGGTGATCTGGTCAGAGGTAGAAAGGGGAGGCATTGCACACATTTTTTACATGCTGCAACTTCAGGAGCAGCTGAAACTTTGCTTTCAGCTCTTCCAGAAACATGACTAGCAGCTTGTTAGGGGCAGCTGGTCTACTTACTGCCTACCCAGCATCTCCCATGGTGAAGAGGTATTTGCAAAGAGAGCAATAACTGTCAAACAGATAGAAAGTAAGTTCTGGAGGAAAGCAGAGTGCAGGAACCATCTGATTCTTTCTATGCTGGCAGTTAAGAGTGAACACACAAGCATTTTCCTGATAGTTATCACAGCAACTCCTATAGTTCTTATTTTCTCAACATCCTCAGATTTAGAAATTTTGAGTCTGGTAACCTTGGAGAGCAAACACACAGAGGACAGTGCCAATTACTTCACAGTCAATATGTCAGCCCCTGCATTTTCTCTGCCCAAAAAGCCTATACTCTTTCCCCATTCTCTTGCTCTTTTAAGAACATTATCAGGTGACTTCCAAAGTACTGATCTCCCTCTATTTTCTCCCAGGTTTTCCTGCCCTATCAAGCTGCCATGTTGGATAAAAAGAAGAGGCAGGAGGGAGGCAGACAACACCTTACAGGCTTGCTCTTCCCCAGAGCAGGGCAAAGATTAATTGCCTCTGCAAAAAAATCAGAGATATTTCATTAGAAGTTTAGTGATAATCATGATAATTCTATTTAGCCTAGATAACAGAACAAGAACTTTTCCAGAGATGCCTCCAAATATTTCTAAAATCACATCAAGTTGTACACATCATGTGTACACAGCTGAGATGACTCAGGTTGCAATTGGAAAGGAAAATTACAAGGGTAGTAAGGGCCAAGGCCCAAGCCAGTATTCCCTCAGGAATGTTTGCTGGACTGCTGTCCATGCATGCTCAATACTTACTGCAGTGTTAATTTGGACTGTTGAAGAAGTTTGTGGCTTTTCTGAGATTCCTATTGGCTAGTGCCAGATGTTGTTAGCACAGCAGAAATCTTAATTTGGTAGATAGATGACCTAAGCCTGACTTCATTACAGAAGGCCACTGATAGGACTGTTGACAAGGAGAAGACCTGTGATACCTAGAGCAAATGCTGAGAAGAGGTCAACAATAGTGTCTAGTTCTGGTGCTTAGGTTCTGCCTAAATGTCAGGAAGCACTTCTTTACTGTGGGTGATAAAGCACTGGCACAGGTTGTCAAGAGTCTGTGAAATTTCCTTGCTCTGAGATTTTCAAGAGCCACCTGGATGTGCATCTGAGCACTCTGTTCTGGGTTTCCCTGCTTGAGCAGGGGTTGCACCAGACAAACCCAAATGTTCCTTCCAATCTTAACTATTCTGAGATTCTGTGTTTCTCAGTATGGATGTAACCATCCTTCTTCCTGTGTCCTGGTCTGCACAATGGATGTTCTTATCTGCAACATCTGTAGCTTTCTGAATGACTGAAAGGTGTAACCAGCTTAGGAGAGTTTCTAAAGAGATGAGTTTTCATGCTTTTACAAAAGTGAAGCTCTAAACGTTTGGCCATAATTAATTACAAGAATTTATATGGCATTACAAACACTTAAGATAATGCTAGTCAGTGATGGACAATACTATCAATAGGGATAATGTTTTTAGAAACTAAATGCAATTCAGTCCTGACAGATAGTCAGTTATAATGTCAATTATAACCATTTCAAAATGTCAAACATAAGTAAAGAAAAACCAAGCATAACAGTTATCATGCTTGAAAACTTCATGGCATTTTTAAGGAGAGCTATTGTCTTTTTAAAATTTCAGCTACACTAACATACAGAACAGCCACTCAATCACAAAGCTTGCTGGTTTGTGAATATTACTGATGGCTTTTAACTGTGGAGGTGTTTGTCTAGCTGGAGCAAATCTTAGAACATACTCCTCTGGTTGGTTGCTCCATGCTATATTTTGGAAGCATAGTCTGAAATCGAACTCACTAAGAGTAATCATCATCTATGTTTTCACTTTACTTAAACAGAAAAAAAAGTCCTTTCCATATTTCAATTAAAATAATTCAGTAATATTACGTAGTAATGGATCCCCTTTATACTTGCTCTTTGGTTTCTTCTTCTGCAACCTACTGCATTACTCAGAACAGAATCTACTGAAAAGTGGAGTGTTAATTCACTTTTTCATGTTTTCAGCAAAACATGAAGCTGCTGTTTATGAATGTGATACAAAGTTAGCCATCTTCCCATTTGCAAGCACATTGACATAAAGCAGACAAACACATAGCTGATAATTCATCCAAAGGTACAGACTGAGCAGGCAACACCTTTTACCAATATCATGCTGTACTTTGCAAGATAATGCATTTCCTGTAGCCAATTCACAAATGTGGATGAGAGAAGAATGAGATTACTATAAATGAAAAGGACCCCTGGCTTGTTGTAACATGTTGTCTTAAAGATGAAGGTGAAATGAAATGGACAATCTTCTTCCTATTAACATAAATGCTTTGCTTTTAAGGAGTATACAATCATCACAGCAGATTACCATAGAATGAAGATTGTTTTTGATGAGATCTTGGGCTTATAAATGTCTAAAAAGAAAAGAGGTGGCTAAACTGGAACTTGCACTGAAGTTCAGTATCTAAGCCAAATACCATGGTCTGAAAGTTGTAGCTTTACATGCCTTACTTTTTACACTTTTAATTTCCTAAGCACTCTGGTTTTGTCAGAGGCAAGCAACATGATGTTTACCTCTACCCAGATTGCTCATGTTCTGATCTGGATTCCTTCTCTAGATTCTTCTTTTGAGAATTTCATTGCAGCAGGTGAACTATTTAACATACTACTTTCTGGTTTTTGTCTGAGCCTACAGCTTTCATATGATGTTAGATTCAGCACTTACACAGATGTGGAAGATCCAGGTCACGTCTCCTTTTGTTACCTTAAAGGACTAAACCCCCTTGCAACGCTCCCTGGAGGAAAGTCCTCCTTGACATGCAACAGTGGCTTCTACAGTGTAGTTCTCTAGACCCATTTTCAAAGTTGAGCCTGGTGCAGAAAGGAATTGAAAATGTGTTGATTGAAAGGAAAGGACAGGAATATTCTTTTACACAGCCTTCAGGTTACTGTATCCACTGTGATGGAAGTAAGGAATTTTACAGTCTGCTTAAGGACCAGCAATGTATTCTTGTATTCTTTCCTCAGTTCGAGAGATTTTCTCTGCCTACTAAGCTGCCTGCAAGGAATGTGCTAGTTCTTCTGTTGTTTCTGGTGCAATGAATTTGTATATGCTTTATCAGTGTGTGAGAGTTGAAGTGTAAAAAATTTGCATTCACATTGACTTATGGAAGTGACTAAAGCAATATCTTCCAGAATATGACAGAGATTAATGTGAATACTTCAGGCAGAAGGGGAAATAGAATTCAACCAGAGCTAACCATAGCAAGTTGCTCTGAAAACTAAGCAGAAACAATTGTGACAGTCTAAAGAAAATAATTTCATACTCTTTCTTTCTAGTAACATTTACTATTGTATATAGGCCATTTCAAAAGTAATGTCTCCTATTTATTTCCATAGAAACTACAACAGATACAAAGAACACAATAACACTATTTGATAGAGGAAATTCTCAGCTACAAAACACTAGTATTCAACATGGTCACCACCATTAGCTATGCATTTTCACCAGCAATGAACAAGAACCTGCATGCCATGTTCATAAGAATCTTCATGATTATCCAGAATGTGGCTTGTCTTCATGTTGCTGCTGCCACTGCTGAATCACACCACCTACTACCTCACTGTGCTCACACCCCACTAATGTTCAGGAAGTGCTGATGAATGAAAATGGGTGCCATTGGGAATTTAATGACACACGTTTGCTTCATACACACTTGCATCTTAGACACCATTCTGTCAGACTGTGCCTCTGCTACCATCTGTCGCACAACAACAAAATGTATTGGAATACCGGGGGGAAGGCTCAACCTCTTCTGCCATACTATTGTCCACCCCTGATGTTGTGGGCCAACATAATAAAATAGAAAGTATTACTTTCAGTGCAGTTTGAGGTCATCCTAGGCCTTTCAGCAAACCAAGCCCTGCTGAAAAAGACCTGGGTGTACTGGTAGATGGCAAGCTGGACATGAGCCAGCAATGTGCCCTCGCAACCCAGAAAGCCAACTGTATCCTGGGCTGCATCAAAAGATGCATGTCAACGGAGGTGATCCTGCCCCTCTACTCTGCGCTGGTGAGGCCTCACCTGGAGTACTGCATGCAGATGTGGAATCCTCAGTACGGGAGAGACATGGACCTGTTGGTGCACGTCCAGAAAAGGACCACAAAAATGATCCATGGAATGGAGCACCTCTCCAATGAGGACAGGCTGAGAGAGCTGGGGCTATTCATTCTGGAGAAGTGAAGGCTGCGAAGTGAACTGATGGCCTTTCAGTATCTAAAGGGGATTTTCAGAAAAGAAGGGGACAGTCTCTTTAGCAAGGTCTGTGGTGATAGAAGAAGGGAAAATTACTCCAAGCTAAAAGAGGGTGGATTTAGGTTTGATATAAGGAAAAAATCTTTTACAGTGAGAGTGGTGAGGCACTGGTTATCTAGTGTTGTGGTTTATGCCCCGTCCCTGGAGAGTTTCAAGGTGAGGCTGGATCAGGCCCTGGGCAAACTGGTTGTGATGTGCCCATTCATTGCAGGGGAGTTGGACTAGATGGCCTTCAGAGGTCTGTTCCAACTCTAAGCATTCTATGCTTCCATGATTCTATTATTAGGAAAAGTACCTCACTGACCTCCTAGCATTAACACATTCAGACCTCCACCAAGTCTGTTCACTTGCATATTCTGACTATCAGTCCACATTTTACAGTGGCAAATGACACCTGTAGGATGGACATGTTGCCTTAGTTAGCCAAAGGAATCAGCCACACTAAACAGTTGCTCACGCTTTTAACATTTGGAAATCTTCATGTCGTCCCTTGGTTGGATTAAAGGTAGAGCCACAGAAGGGTTAGAAGGGTATCACTATGTTGCTGTACTTTAAAAAAGTGGCCTTGCTCTATATAGGATAGTAGAGATCTTGCCTGTAGCAGAATGTTCCAGGTTGCTAGGGAAATGTGAACAAAAGTATTCCTCTACAACCCTGAGAAAATTATGTGAATCCCACAGAGAAGTGGATTTAAGACCCACCTGACTGCTCAGCACTTCTCTATTGCTCGACAGCAGGTTGATCTCCTGCTTACTTGGTGTTTTAGATCCTGTTTCTGAAATGATTAACTCTTCACACAGTTGTAGAGAGAAGCTTATACTAAATTCTCTTGCAGTCCTGAGGCTCAAATATCCTTTCAGTGTGTCCCTTACTTTATGTTCTATAGTATTCTAAAGGAAAATGTCTTCATGGTGTACAGTGGATCCTTTTCCCAGGTATCCATGAAGTACCTAAGATGCTGAAGGGCATAAATTTCATCACTTTCAGTGATCTATGCATACTAACAGCAGAATAAAATTTTCTAAACTGAATTGCTGTCTACCATTGGCAACTTACTTTCATCACTGAAAAGAATCATATTCCTAAAATATCTGTGATCCCTGAAAATCAGCACAATAACAGCTCATATGAGTAAGTAAAACAGGTAGAAAATTAAAGAGACACAGTATTTCTCTGTCTTACATCTTTAAAGATTGACCTCCCGCATAAGAATGGAAAACTCTTTATCAAAGTTTTGACTGATTTCCTCTTTGGATTTTATGGAAAGAAAGTAATATCATAAACTTTAAACTTTGAGGGTCTCTGTAGACTGGTTTTACACATTCCTCTTTATAAAGTTTAAAATCTGCACTAACATAAGTTGACATATCTGGCTAGATGAAATTGACATAAATTCCCATTTTACAGTCAGAATGGTAGATCTTACTAACACTTCCAGTGCAAATTACCTTCATATTGGCTATCATGATACGGCCTTTTTTCTGCACAGCTGTTATAATTTTTATTAAACTATTACAGTGCCCCTGGTTATCTACCTAGGATATCACAGATAAATCCATGACTAAAAAAAGTATATATATGTACTTTTTCAAAATACAACAATTATGAAGATGCATTGCCAATATCTGAAGGTTAATGGCCAACTTGATCCTCGGGTGCTAAAGTATGAAGAAATGTATGCTACAGTACAGGATGTAAAAGATCCAGACACTCTATTGGTAGTTGAAATTAAAATGTATTACTATATCACTTTTTTTTTTTTTTAATTGCAGTTGATAAGGAGCTAAAAAAGCTAATATTTTTCATCATCTTAATGGTCTCCTCTAGATTAATAATCTATCAGGTCTAACATTCACAGAGCACACCCACAGATTTTATCTTCCTCAAGCTTCACTACTTTGGATGAATTCAGTAAAGATTTCTGCATACAGATTTTTTGAATCTTTTTTTTAGTCCCCATGTTTAAATGTGCTCATTGACATTATTTTGACTTCTAGTGGACACTTATCCACATTGCAAAATTTGGCATCGTAACATTGACTGGCAGCCTGATGAAGAAAAGCCCAGAGCAGGAACAGCAGGAGCATTGGAAGGTCAGGATTTGTACTGACTGAGCTGTGCTGAAGAGCTTGTACAGCACATTTGCATAATTTGCTGTGGAAATTACTCAGTTCTCACAAATATTTTGAAAAGAGAAAGGATTTCTGGATATTAATGGATTTACAAGAAATATTCACTAATCCCATGCTTTGAGATTTAACTTGTTCACAAAATACTTGTTGAATAAAAGGATTTTACTTACTGAACCCAAGAAACAGACTTTGAATAAAAATGTATGTTTCTTTTAGGTGTTCCCACCATTTAAAAATAAGCGGAATAGGCCACATTCCCAACCACAATCATGTTGTGTATAATTCTATTACAAAATATGGACTTTTTTCAATAATCATTTTATTAAAAGTTGGAAGAAAAAAAGGCAGAAGGAATGAAAAATAGGAAGAACAAGAGAGAGGGCAGGCCAGCTTACAGATTTATGCTGCCATAGTGACTGTTGCTGGAATCCAAAGTAGATAAAGTTAACACAGTGATTTACTCCCTGTGCTCTTTGGAAATCAGAATCTGAACTGATGTAGGAAATAGTGAAGGAGTGGGAAAGGATGGTCATTAAATTGGGGAATCTCTTCCTGTGAGATAATACAAATGGCAAAACTCAAATTAACTTTAAAAAATGCTAAAGAAAACCATGGTACAGAGGTGAACCAGAGATATTTAAAATAATGGCCTGGATGCAAACACTAACTCAAGAAGTTCTTAAATGAATGATTACTTGAAGTACTAGCAACAGTCATAGGGAGTAGTTTTATTTCCTGCTTGTAATACATTTTCCCTAATCATTTGCTCATGGGCCCTGTAAGAGAAAGAATACTAGGAATGGGTCTTTGATCTGACTTAATATTCTAGTTTTTATGCTTTCTTTTGCTTATTACTCTGAAATCAAAGAACTTCCTAGTTAAGTTAGTTCTGGTTTCCTGTTGGTTTGTGAATGTGTCTGCAGATCTTTCAGGTCATTTGTATTATAGTAGGTTAATATATCCAATGGAATATACTCCATTTATTTTGAGATCGGGAAAAAATCATCCTCAAAAGAGCAGAATGAGTACCAAGCAAAAATGTTATTAACTCAAGGGGGGTTTTCAAATTATTTGGTATATTTTGTCATAATCTATCCCCAGTTCCCATTTCTCGTTCACAAAGAGAAAATAGGATAAAGATTTATAAATATACAAAGTGATACAATTAAGTCAATCCTAATGGGACTCAGTAGTTTAGAATCAATCTGTCCAAGCATAGGGAAGCTCTTTACTAAATGGAGTGTGATCCTAGAACTTGTTCTGCAACAGATCTTGGATTCTATCTTGGGAAGGATGGAATAACCTTTGTGTTGGTGGTGGCACAGGAGATGCGGTACTGGAAGGTTCTGGGCACTGTTTCAATCTTTGTGGTAACTTGTAATGTAAACCTTCCTCTACAGTTAGACAATCTCTCCTGTGTGCTGCTTCAAGCTCAAACATTTTTTTTCTCTATTGTTACAATTTCTCCATACATATATAGAGAAGCAACTTGAAATTTCAACCTAGAAGAAACAAATGACCTGCAATTCTAATTAGCATCTGTATAGACACTTTCAGAAAAATCTTCTATAACATTCACTCCTAAGCCTAGTCTTTGTTTATATAGAGTAATCACAGAAAAGAACTAATTACAAAGCATTGCAAAATAACATGTAGGAAATCAGAAAAAATAGAAGAGAAATAGAGCTACACCAAAGATGTTATATGAGAAGTATTGCCTTAAAAGCCTGTCTTCCTTAGACAATAGCCATGAGCATTCTACATTTGTCCATTTATTGAGGACTGTGACTGTTTCTGTGCTGCTGACATTCACAAAAAGCTTTTTCTCCAAGGCTGGAATTTTCACCTTGTTCTACAGACTTGAGAGTAGCCTGACCAGATGATCCTAGCAGGCACCTCTCACCTAATCAATCCCCTAGCACTAAAGCAGCTGTGGCAGTTAATGGCACATTGGTCTCCCCTGGTTTTTCCTGAGAAACACACTGCTCTCATCTTCCAAAAACTGGGAAGGGAAATGTAAAAGTCTGTTATATAGCAAGACAGAATTGTGGCCCTCAATCCTTGTGCAACTGTTTCGGCGAAGAGGCAGAGGAAGCTTTTTGTTTATTTATTTTTATATACTTTACATACAAACACACAAAACCCCCTAAAAGTTGTTTTTCTGGGGTAAGTCAGAGAGAAACAGAGCTGTGGGGCACCTGTAGTGTCAACAGATGAAATCCTTCTGTTTATTTGCAAATGGAGGAGTATAGTTTTGACTACTTGACCTTTTGGATTCTGGATCAGAGAGTTTGATAAACAACCATCAAAAGCAGAAAGTGCCTCTGAGAACATATGGTGAAAACCACTGGTGAGGCATAATACATTTATTTAATTGTCATGGCTTATAATGGATATCTGGTCTGGAAACCATAGCTTGAAGAGATGCCAAAAGAAGAGAAGTATATTTGTTTAAAATATTTATATGTGACAGAGGTTCACTGCAGCCTTGATATTCTTCTGTGGAAGTGGAAGGGCAAACTATAAATTACATATTCTAATCCTGTCACTCTGAAAAATGGCAATCCCTTCTAGCTCTACTGCCTTAGAGTAGAGCAACAATGTAGACAAGGTATTCCTTGATGAAAGTGTGTCATATTATGCAATGGGAAAAGAAGGTTGCCTATCAGACAAATTTGTTTTAAGATCGACTACTGAAAATGTCCCAAGTACAGAAATTAAATAGAAAACTGTTGGATTTCAGGATTTTCTTTAGATTGATTTGGAATTGCACCTGATTTCTTCTCCTGATTTTTTTTCCCTAAGACTTTCAACAGTTTGAAGCAAAACTAACTCTATTTTTCTGAGATTACAAATTAATTTTCAAATAAACATGTATCTAATTTTGAGTAAAAATAATCTCTGTTTTGGAGGAAAAAATAGCTCAGCAAATAATAAAAAAAATTGTCAATTTATCACTCCTACAGTAATGAAATTGTGATAAAATTCAGAAAGTTTGCAAATCATAGTATTCAAATGATATAATTTGCAAGATAATCTTCATAAAAAAATATTATTCATCTTTATTCATGACTTTATATTCAAGAGATCTGAAAGCCAGACATGAAGTAGATCATGTCTGGTACACCATATAAAAAATGGACTATGCTTGGTTGTCCCTTTTACAAATGCAAAAATGAGATGTATATTTGCAACTGCTTTTATCTCCCCAACTTTTTGAATATATTCCACATTAAAATGAGTATTTCATGTCTTATATTTTATGTGGTTTTGTCTTGCTATTTCATTCTTCTTTGTTTTTCTGAATGTAACATGTGAGCAAGCATGTGACTCACAATACAGTTAGCATTTTGAAATGCTATATTACAAGTACTCAATGCTTGATTCTCATGCGTTTGACTGTATGCATAATAGAAATGCTTTTTCTTTCTTTGTGGAGGCTGCAGTGATGAGGCAAGAGATTGTATGTTGGCTGTGGAATGCTTTTTGCATCTTTTAAACAATGGTGATATGCATTACTGGAAGAGTTGTCATTTCCAGTTGTAATTGATTTCCATGGCTGCCATGGTATAACATGTAAGATCATGACAGCAGGAAAATATGGGAACAGGCTTCACCACCGTGCTTAATCCAAGATTGTCTGTTCATCATATTTTAAAGTTTAAGTTGCACTTGTCAGTTGAGATCATGGGTTGTCTACCCACTCCCAGCCCTTTCTCCTAGAGACTGATCATATTGGCTTAGCACAGTGAATTTACTGGAGGGCATTATTTCCACTCAGAGTTACGAGGATTGCAGGAAGTAGTCCCTTAATCATTTTTATTGGGGATTAAATAAAAGAGATGTTTCTATGTATTTCAAATACACTTAAAAGAGATGTGGACGTGGATGATTGGCATTATTCCCATTAATGACACATCAGGAAGTTTCCTGCTTTGTTCCAATACCCATCCTGTTTGCCAGACATTCTTAGATATCCAAACTCAATCCATACTTTTCAGCCAGAGTCAGACTAACCCAGTTTTTCCAAAATAAGCAGTTCTAATCTATTTGACTCCCTGCTACATTAAATATCATCCTTGTGTGTTAGCAAGTCTTTCTGACTTGCTCACTTGGGATGGGTCTGGTAATGCAGGACTAACAATAGTGAGCTCTGCGTGCAAGGAAGATTAAGGAAGGTGCAATCTATTCATATAAATTTTCCTGTAGCAATATGGTTTCTTACTAGGTAGATCAGGAACCTTTCCAGCCAGAACTCAGGCACTTCTAACAACTTAGCAGAGAAAGGCAGAAGTAAAGAAGACAGATGAGTACTGTGACACATTCTATTTCAGTAATTTTATTTAAAAACAAAAGTTCTCTAACGGAGCAAAAGGAAGAATGATTAAAATAGGTGATCCACCCAGGGCTGCAATGCTTATGAGATATTTATACCTTTAAATAATGTTTTGAACAACCCACATCTCTAATCAAGGGAAAGGAAATGGGAAAGGATGGTGGTTGATTTCATAGCAATGGAAGGTTGTCCTTCCAAAACATTACACACAAGAAATGGAAATGAAAAGAAACCCCAAGGGCTGTGCAGTCCCACTCTGCTAATTCATATTTATATGTGCCCCCATTGCTTTTATCTTTCTCTCTGCTTACAAACAGATATTCAACAGAAAGATATTCAAGGCATAAACCAATTCTTTACATCATAATTCAAAATAAAATTTTATCATCTGAATTTAATATTTTTAATGTAGATAAGTAACAACTGAGTTTGCAATGAAACTAGAGAAACAGTAAAAATCCAGAAGCACAGAGATGAAATTGGAGATACTAATCAGCACAGGAGTCAAGGAAAGGAGGGACAAGTGCTAATAAAAAATTTCTGCTTTCTATAAAGGGAAGAAACAAGCTTAATATTTGAAATTTTATTTTGTTCATTTGAATTTGTCAGCGGTTTACAGGCCTATTTGGCCTGGTTCCATGAATAAAGGGGGGGACCCATGGGAAAGGGAAAAGGATAGGGATATAGGCCTAAAAACAAAAACAGTGACAACAATCTGAGGATGAAAGCTAATTTACTAAATATAATATCAGAATGCAAGATAACGCAATATAATACAATATAATTAAAATTGAGGCTAATAAAACAAATAAAATGAGAAAGAGATTGTCCAGAAATCAAAGGCCTTACTCTAATGCTGAAGGTGAGACACTGCAGAAAGGAAAATGGGATGTCTCCTCACCTGTGAACAGTTTTATCTTTCCCTCTGAATGTAAAATGGAAACAGAACAGTGAACAGTCCTCTGGGATATGTATTTCTTTTTCTCTTCTGAGACAGGTATACCTGGAACTATTGACAATCCACGGAATGGAAGCATTAACTTCTCAACTCCCCGTGCACTACATGATGCCATGATGTGGAATATCGATAACAAAAATCATAAAACCATGACAAAATTTATAATAATTTTCAACATTTACATTAAGTGTTTTAAAAAAAGATATGACGTTAAAAATAAAGCAAATTTTAAACTACTGTCGACTCGTTAAACAGTGTTGTACTGTGCTCAAGAACTGTCATTTTTACAGTAATATAACCCCTGTTTTTTAATCTCACCCTTAACTCAAGTCCCTGGGGGAAGAGGGAAGGTGCGGAGAGGGAAAGAACTACTGAGATGCTTGCAAGGTTCACCAAACAAACAAAACAAAGACTAGAAACAAGTTCCAGTGCTGAGGATACCAAACAGATATTCCTCTTCTGGTCTCCTCCAATGGGAGTGCAGAATCACATCAAAAGAGACATGGTCTCCCACATATGATTTCAGAGTTACTGTGTCTGCAAAATTTAAAATGCACGTGCTTAACTGCAAAATATCTAGCATCCGGTGAAAAAGAGGTAAGTTGGCTGAAGGGCCTTGGTGGGAAATATGGTCTGCAGCTTCCAAATGAAAGCAAAAGGTATTTGAATCATAGAATTACAAGGTTGGAAACGACCTTCAAGATCATCTAGTCCAACCATCCTCCCATTACCATTGCTACCACAAGCTACTAAACCATATCTCGTAGCTCCTCATCCAGACACCTCTTGAACACTGCCAGGGACGGTGACTGCACCACCTCCCTGGGCAGGCCATTCCAGTACCTGAGCACTCTCTGAGAGAAAAAGTTCTTCCTTATGTCTAACAACAAACCTCCTCTGGTACAATCCGCAGCCATTTCCTCAGTCCTGTTTGTTGCCTGGGAGAAGAGACCAAACACCTCCTCATCACAACCTCCCTTCAGGAAGTTGTAGAGTGCAATGAGGTCTCCTCTGAGCCTCCTATTCTCCAGACTAAACAACCCCAGCTCCCTCAGCCTCTCCTCATAAGACTTGTGCTCCAGCTCCCTCACCAGTTTCGTTGCCCTTCTCTGGGCACATTCCAGGGCCTCAATGTCTTTCTTGTAGGGAAGGGCCCAAAACTGAACACAGTACTCGAAGTGCAGCCTCACCAGTGCTGAGTACAGGGGGATGATTACCTCCCTGCTCCTGCTGGCCACACTATTTCTAATGCAGGCCAGGATGCCGCTGGCCCTCTTGGCCACCTGGGCACACTGTTGGCTCATGTTCAGCCAAGCATCAACCAACACCCCTAGGTCCCTTTCCTCTTCACAGTCATCCAACCGCTCTTCCCCAATCCTATAGCGCTGCATGGGATTATTGTGGCCAAAGTGCAGGACCCAGCACTTGGCCTTGTTGAACCTCATCCCATTCACCTCAGCCCAGTGATACAGCTTATCTAGATTGGGGGGTTGGACTCGATCTCTGAGGTCCCTTCCAACCCCTACAATTCTGTGATCCCTCTGAAGAGCTTCCCTGCCCTCAGGCAGATTGACACCACCTCCCAACTTGGTGTCATCTGCAAACTTACTGAGGGTACACTCAATCCCTTCATCTAGGTCATCAATAAAGATATTAAACAAGATGGGCCCCAGTACCAACCCTTGAGGGACACCACTTGTAACGAGTCACCAGCTGGACTTAACTCCATTCACCACTACCCACTAGGCACAGCCCTCTAGCCAGTTCCTTACCCAAAGAAGAAAGAGTATGCCTGTCCAGGCCATGGGCAGCCAATTTCCACAGAAGAATACTGTGAGAGACCGTGTCAAAGGCTTTGCTGAAGTCTAGGTAGACTACATCAACAGCCTTTCTCTCATCTACCAGGCTGGTCATGCAGTCATAGAAGGAGATGAGGTTGATCAAGCACAACCTGCCTTTCATGAACCCGTGCTGGCTGGTTATTTGCACAGAAAACACAAGGGGAGAGTGGAGAGGGATTAGAGGGAGGTAAAGACAGGGCCAATTACCACCTTTTCCCTGCTGGCCATCACTCTTGATGCAGCCCAGGATACAGTTGGCCTTATGGGCTGCAAGCGTACACTTCTGGCTCATGTTCAGCTTACTGTCAACAAGGACACCCAGGTCTTCCTCTGCAATGAAGTATATGCCTGGAAAGGGTTATGACTGTGGAATCCCATGTTAGTATCATTAATCTTCAGGAACTTTGAACTCTATTTGTTCTTCAGCATGGTGCTCTTTTTCTTCCTAACAAAGGTTAAGGTAAGCCACAGTAACCAATGTAGACAAATTGTTGTATGGATATAATACTTGGCAACATGTTTTTGTATCATTGGATTATAATGATAACTTTTTAAAGTCCTCAAAGCCTTAATACGATCAGGCAAGCCATCAACTTTCAAATCACACTGGATATTGATTTCAAGTTGCAAACCAATCCATGTTTCAAGACTAATTTAGGAACTATTACACTTGAAAAACAACAAATTGGGTAGAAGTACCCCTAAGCCCCAGTTTGCTTATTTAACTAGGCACTCATGCATTCCTGCCAAATCTGGTTTTCATGAAAGTCAATTTATTTGTTCATTATGTGACATTTGAAACCATTCAAGCAATTGTGAGGTGGGATTAAAGTCTCTGCTGTAGTATTTCACTGATTGAAATGTTTTGGCCATTTTTGGAGGAAACTTAAGACATGAGGATAGGATATGAAAATGCACTGAAATATCAAGGCCACCTTATTGATAACATTGTAATTTTGTTGTGCTGATACATTGTAAGGATTTCTGGGGGGTGTGGTCCTGGTGTACTTAAAACTAGAGGATCTGAAGGACTGAAATTTAAGCCATTTTCAAAGAAAATTATCTGATAACATTAGCTCTGTTCCCCTGCCAAACAAAATTCCATTAACCAGCTGAAACGGGACTTAATAACAATCATGTAAACCAATTAGCCTCAATTTATAACTCCATTAGGAGCTTTATTCATCACCACATGGCTTTATAGAACTGTGCTTCCTTCTGACATTTGGCAGATTAAATAACAAATAAGGCCTGGGGTACAAAACAAAAATGTAAATGCAGATTACCTAAGTAAGACTTTCATTTCTGAAAAGAGATAAATTTGAAATCTCATACTTTTTACACATTCCAGAGAGCTATTTTAGACTTAAAAAGTAAAATGTCTATATCTAAAAGCATATACTGTAGCTGAATTAATATTTTCACAATATATGAGATCAGAGGAAAACCTAAATCATCTGAACCTTTATCTGAACTATAGGTCACTCACTTTGCTACCAATATACTTATCCTTTCAACATTAGTAAGATCAAGACATTTCAGTCTTCAGCAATAATCATTTTTTGCTTCATGTATCAAGACAACCATCACCATTCCCCCTTGGAATCGATATCTTATTCCAGGATTATCCCACTTAATAGTTGTGATCCACACTGCATTAGAAGATGAAAAATTACACTTTATGAACTCCTCCTAAACTGTTTTCAAGACCTAGTCAAGACCTAGTTTGATCTGGTGATTAATTCGATTCTGACCATATAATTTAGATACCTAGAAGTAGATTTACTGTTACTAGCTTGGCCAGTTTTCTTTCCATTCACTTTTCTATACATTCTGTATATACCAAATATAAAGTATTCCACAGCAGAAAATAATAAAGAGGTAGAGAGACTGAGAGAAGATTTCTTCTTGGATGGTCAGCTGTTGCCCTTGTTCCCTTGAAGCACATCAGTTCTTTACAGTTACTTTCTAAGTACAGATATTAACAGTGGTTTGAATACAAGTCAGAACATTCTATTTCCTTGCTCCTCTGAGCATAGACATAGCAATAGTGGATCAGAGACTGAGAACCAGGCCAAATGAACAGCTGAATGCTGAGACCTTTAAGATCAAATCCTAAAGAGGTTTTTCTTCAGCCTAGTGATTATTTCTTTGATGGTTCTCAGTATATATTTTTCACTGAATTAGAAAACAAAAACTACACAATTGCACATAGTTTTTTGATACTGTTGTTAGCAATGCTTTGCATTGAATGAAATTATTTTCCCAGTGGTGCATTTTTGCACTGAGAATCCATTTGAATTTTTACCTACAATGATTTATAAACCGTTTTCTAACCCATTATTCTTCAGAAGAGTTATTCTGTAGACAATGACTGCCTCTTTCAATTTCAGATAATGTGCTGTATTGCATTTGAGTAAGTTATTTTTGGTTCTGTTGGCCTATGATTTGTTAACTGAGCAAGGGACACCATCTGTTACAAAATGACAACAACACGTAGTGAAATATTGGTGGGAAAGTTCAACTTCTACTGCCATACCACCAACATCCAGCTCTGCCAAAGGCCAACATAATAAAACAGGAGGCACTACTTTCAGAGCATCCTTCATAGAGTCTAGTATAAAAACGAGGTATTTAAATTAGGCAAATATTTTCTTTCTATTTCAGCTGCACAAGAGTAATAAATGATAAACAAAGAGCAGACAGTGAAAGAATCCCAAAAATATTACACTGTAATTAAATTTGTACCAGAATTGGTATGATATGGCACAATTGACTTCTTCCTGCCAGTTCCGTCATCCTCTCATGTTCTTCTCTATAAGCAATGTACCCTTTTATCAAAGTAGATAGTTCTACTCTAAAAGAGCTATTCCTTAGATTTTTTTATTTGCTCTGTAGAAGCTTGCATTAACTTCAGTACCTCAAATCTGATTCTCAAGAACAAGGACTGACAAGAGATCATGACAGAGTTTTTCCTGATTTATGATACAACCATGCACTTGTAGAGGAACTTGATGCATTCATCCTCAATTTAATTCTTGTCTGATGGGGAACAAATATTCAAAGCTAATTCCCATCTCCTTCTCCTCACAGCTCCTATTCAGTTCTGCTAAAATTATGATGAATTGATGTCACAGTTGCATTTATTTGTAAACACTGAATTTCTGAATTTGAATTCAGGAATACAGTTCATATTATTATTCCAATCTGAAACATTCACTTTACTTTTGACTGCTTTCTGCAATATTACTTTTAATGAGTAATTACTAATCTTTTGAAGTAATGTAAGGTTACAACCTTAATTAGCACATTTCCTGCACTTTGACAAGAAAAAACCAAGACAGTTTTGGCAAATTACTAGTTACTGTAATCAATAGCAGTTTGAACAGAGTAAGCTGCAAACACAGTATTTTTTCTGATTATCACCTGAATTATAGATACAAATAATTATATCCTTGAGGTGAAAACTGCTCTTTGGGCTTGATCCCAAAGTGAGTGACATCAATTAAAACACTCTTTTGCTTTATACCATGCTTTGGAACAGGCCTAATGGCATCAATTAGAGACTCATTTCCCTTATATTATGCATGGGAGCAAGTCTTAAATTATAAAAATGTAATTACTTCAGCTTTAATTTGACAATATTGAGAGAAATATCAGACCTAACATGTTATCAAGCAGTCTGCATTTCTGGATCTAAGAAACAGGTGGGCACATCCCATCCATTCATCAGCCAGTCAAAGAAGTAGTCTAATAATTTTTATTTTTCCCTTACACAGTAAAAAGAAAAGGAATTAATGTGAAGTGAGAATTATTAAAAATTGTTTTACAGATAAATCAGAGGCCTAATAAAACAATGGATTTTAGTTTGATTGGATGTTTAACTGGACTGGTGACAAAAACTGCATAATTTAAATGGGCTCTCCACTGATTATTGCTTAGCACTGATCAATGATCTGAGAATTACATATCTCACAATTTGACATTTATATGCTGATATGTGGTAAAACTTCATGTCTCATTTTAAGACAAATTATCACAATGCTTTCCTTTATAATACTGTTACAATTCCTGACAAAGTTGGTAATGTCCTTGTCTTGAGGTGACTCATTTCCTTCTTGTCTGACAATGGAAATAGGCTATAAAGACACTGTACCAGGAAACAAATTTTAAAACAATGATGTAACCACATGGGATACAGTGCTTGTAAGCCACTTTTTTCCAGCTTCACACTCTTTCAAAAAAAACCTGCTCATGTAACATGGGGTCTTTAGGCCTTCCCTGAATTTCAGTAGTTGCCTCTCCCTGACAGACAGAAGGAACTATTTTCTTTCAGACACCTGAACACAACTCTGCAAACCACAGGTGTTCAGCATTCACTTGTTACATAAACATCTTTTTCCTTAAAAATTTGAAGTTGGTAGCCCTGGCTCATGTGAAAACAGCCCCTAAAGAAAAAAAGTAATGAGTCTGGGGCTCCCAGCATGTAGAATGTCAAGAAAGACTTTTTCCCTGTTTCCTTAGCTCAGATACCAATGATGAGAAAGAAAAGAGAGAGAGCATCAGTTACAGAAATCAGCTAGTGACAGGGATTTCAGCAGCTTGTGGGGATATTTAAGAAAAAATCATGAGCTGCACCATACAGGCTATTATTGGTTGTTCTCACTGAAGTTAAATGAATGAAGTTACGTCTTAAGCTCATGTCTTGATTGTTAGCTTTCTTCCTGTGCATCCAGAAACGTGCATTCAAAATAATTCAAGGGTGAAATGCCTAACACAGGAATATTTCCTTATTCTTGTGGTGAATATTATCTTTCCTCTGAATCAGCGTGCATCCAGGCTGTGAGCCAGCAGCCATTGAAGCATGTGGACTTCCTCCATGGGGAACTATTTTTCTGGGCTCTTGGAATGTTCCTACCTCATTCCTGTGGTGGGTGTAAACATAAATAATGCAGCAATAGTCACGGAGAAATCAAGTCAACACTGAAATACTTCCTAAAGGTGACAAAAAATGAAGAGTTACCTGATTACCAACTACAAGAGCCAGACAAGGTATAGTTACCACCTACACCGTCATACACATATTTGTAATTAATATGATCAGTAAATAAAAAAATAAGGATACTTATGTCTTAAATTTTTTACTTTGTAACACTAATACGCAATGTAACTTGCTAAGTATACATGGCAAGGTTATTTCATAGTAATTTAATTCATTTATGATTTACTGTAAATAAAAATAAACTAAGGATGGTAATAGGGAAAGCCACAGCTGCTGAGACTCTTTCAAAAAAAATTTTACAAACAGTTAATTATTAATTTTAAACAAATTAAGGCAAAACTAAATATTACTGTTTAGAAGAAAAGTCAAATTAAAGGATGACAAATGAATAAAAGACTTTGATTAGCAAAGCCAAGGAGTTTACTTAGCTTACAAAATAAAACAAGTGTAAATCTATACTCTTGTGAAGTGAAGAAAAAAGCTAAAGAAGCAAAAGGAATACCTTAAAAGAATAAAAAATGATAAAAAGGGAAAGAAAATGAAAATAAGTAAAAGAAAAAACTAAAAAGCAAGAATTTTCAACTCAAAAGTTATCATTTTGAAGTTATTTTTCTAAAGTCAATCTTTGTTCAAAAAATAATACTTTAACTATAGTCAATATAATTGTATAAACATGTGTGTTAACCAAGGACTAGATCTTAGCCTCTCCACAGTTACTCTTTATACCCATTTCCCAGCGACGCACATGAGAGACAGGAGAATATGCCAGGTGGGCAGTGGCTGTAAGCATGATACAGCATCGCTGGTAGTGGCTGGCCAGGCCAGATATCACTGTCAGTGATGTAACACTGGATACCACTAAAAATTCTACTGTACTGCTTGGAGGGGGTTTTTCACACATCATAGCAGGATTTCAGAGGAGCAGGTCAGTTCCTCCTAGGATCTGTTACTACTGGAATGCTCTTCATACTTGTAAACAATAAAATATTCCTAAAGCTAAACAATCACTGTTAAAAAAAACAAATTATGTGACTGGAAAACGTGAAATGCTTTCTTTTTTGACTGTCTGAAATGTTTGCAACAAAACAGATCTATTATAAACTTGGCATTCAGAAAAGGGTAATGCAAACACTCATGAATGTTTAAGAAAGCCTGGAAGGTATTTATCATTTTAAAATCCAAACTATATCGCTACATAATTTTGTATTGTTTTGACTCAAAACCACATGGAACTTCATAATTGTTACTGAATTTGATTAACTCACCAAATTCAAACATATAAATTGAACCTGAATGCTTTGGGGAATAATTAATTCTCTGAACTCTAAAATCAAATGGTGCTTAAAAGGGCTTGACATAGGAAGAGCTATACATTAATGGGCTTTACATGTAGAAAATACAAAACTTACTCCATATCCTTGAAGTTCCTCCAATTCTTCTGTGGAGAAATGTAAATGCTACCACAATAAAAATAAGAATTCTGATTTATTATTTTGTGCTTAGTGATAATTCACACAGCAGAACATAGATACATATGGATATATAATTTATTTGTTAGACTTGCCAGTCTAAAACAAACATCAATCTACTTATTATCTAAACATAGAAATTAATATCTGGTATATTTACACTGTGCAAATACATGTAATGCATACAAAAAAAAGGCTTTTATAATCCTAAGCAAATTCTTCTAAAAAACAGTGCTAAATCTACTCTGCTGATAAAATACAATAGAAAATTTAATTTAATCAGTTGGAATAAGTTCTTTTTTGTTGTTTATTAAGCCTTCTCTTCTGGGGAGAAGTAAGAGATAAAATAGCACTGTACAACTGCATCCATTGTAATTAAGTAATAGCTCCATTTTATTACAATTTTAAAATTACTCTTTATAATTATTTCTTTACATGGCTCTCTTTCTACTTACCTAGCCTGTTGAAATGATATATCTTCTCGCTCTTTCCTAGTTACTCTTTTAGTAACTTAAATCTGATATTTTCTAATTTTCCAATATTTTATGTTTTGGTTTTTATCCCCTATTTATTTTGTCACTGTTCTGAAGAAGCTATCTCACTGAGATATTCATAAATAAATTTATTATTTTCTAATTTAAAATTTAATCAAATTCAATAATTTAGGTTTCATCAATGTCAGAGAAGCTTAGTATTTCCTCCCAGTGAACACTGATGATATTAACTTTATTTTCTTAGATCTGCTAATTGACTAAGTAGCAAGGTATCCCAATTTTTCCAATCCTTCTTGCCTTAGTTTTTATACTTCAGCAATGACTTTCATTAATTCATTTCTCAGTTGCTTACAGATAAACAACTAATTGCTCTTGCACCTATAACTACCCCTTTGGTACCTTCATTTATTTATTTATTTTTTCCCTCATTGAAACTTAGTTATCATCATGTTCTTCCTATATCTTAATATTTCTGATGTGTAGTTAGTTTATCCATCATTTTTGTGGAAATTAGCTAGAAATATAAACGTTAAACAATTTTGACAGAAGGATTTAAAACTGTATTAACACACTGTAACTACTTATACTAATTATCTACTACAGCTTTTATTTCCTTAAAAGAGATCATTGAACAAAAATGACTCCTTTAGTTTTTATGCTCTTCTGCAAACCTTTTGTTCCCTCCAAAAGTGGTTACTTCCTTATGAAGTGAGTGTTATTCACCTTAGTACAACTTCATTTCTTAGAGATTCTCACCTCACACTACTGCACTTCATTGTAAAAGCATGGGAATCTCCATGACTTTCAGACAAATTATAGAGAAGACTATGTGACTCATAGCAACAACTCACTAGTGCTTTCACAATATCATTCCTTAAATAAACAAATAAATAAATACCTGAGTTTTACCAGTTGTTGAGTAAGAGAAGGACACACAGAGACCAGCCAGTACTAAAGAGCTACCTTTATGATGTGGCAGCAGGGGTGGGGCGGTGCCAGGATAAGTGGCCAAATGAGGCCAGGTGTTCTTCCATACCGCATGGCACCATGTAGAAGGCTACAGTTAAGCTATGGGAGAAGGCTATGGGCAGTCACTGCTTGGAGAGTGTTGCTGGGTGTTGGTTGGCAGGTGATAAGGGCTCACCTTGCTGGTAGTTCAATTGTGTGGTTGTGTTGGTAGCTGGCTGTTGATCAGCAGATGATGAGCAATTGCACTGTGGCTATATATATATTGTTATTTTTTGCCTTAATAAATAACTTTTATTTTGGTTGAGGAGTTCTATTTTGTTCCCAATTCTCTTCCTTCTTCTGTCTGAAGGGGAATGAGCAAAAGCTGCCTGCCAGGTTAAGCCATAAGCTTATAGCATAAAAATATTCAAGGGTATAGTACCAAAAGGTGTGTGAGGTCAGGGCTTTCCATATGATACAGCATTCTGTATAGTTAAATTAAAGTAATGCTTGAGTGAATGATGTAATATAGATGTATCTGACAAAGAAAGATGTCTGTGTTCATCTTCGAGTTTAGTATTGTTGCTGACTTCTGGCTTTGCATATTTTAATGCTGGTATAAAAGGCTATGCTAATGCATTTGTTCTGTATGTCAATCCAAAATCAAAGTAAACGAAAGGCTATTTGGCTTTGTAAAATACATTGCTAAAAATTAGCTATGAAAAAAGAAATTGCCAATGAGAATACTGTTAGTACACAATGTAAATAGTATGTTAGAAGGTAAAAAAATAAATAAATAAATAAAAAATCAAATGCCTCCAAAATGACAGAAAGCAGTAAGTATATTGAGGGTTAAACAACGTCTTCAGATTGTAAAATTAATATATTAGCTTATAGAGGATTCAACCATCATAACGCTTTAACTATAGAGACTAATTAAACTGCCGTGCTCTTATAAATGTGAGAGCTGGAGAAACAATACAACCCAGAATGTATAAAAATTGAAAATAAAAGATACTTAAAGACAGTAATGGAAAACTATTTTACAGATTCAGCAGTTCCCAGTTTCCATTTTTGTTCCATAAAGATAAGGAACATATCAGAAATATTTGCAAGAAAAGAAGGTATTATATCCCTCAGGAATGAATATAAGCAGATAAAAAGGGTGCCTGAAAGCTGTTTGCTTGAGGGATTCTTAGGCAACAGTCGTGCCTTAAAGCAATTCTGACAACATATGTGTTCTAGCCTGGAGTACACCAAACCTTCACAGTCACAATGTAAAACAAGGCAGGAAGGATTCAGAATCACCTTGTTCTCATCAACACTTAAGCATGAGCATGCTTAATAAAACTGCTGTAACTGCAGTGTTCTCATACTCTCATCTCTGACAATGTCAGATGCTAAGTACTTGCAAAAAATGCTCAACGACTTATTAATAGCTCATCATCTTGCTGAATGCTGACGCTAAAAGCAATCTTGTTGCTTAACTGTCTTCCTGCCCCTTAAACATACCATTTGCCAAATCGTTGTGATATTAGCCTCAAGTTATTGCAAAGACTTGAAGTGTCCTCTTGCCATCTAGTTACAAAATACTGTCTACTGCTTAAATGAGCACATCTTTTTTTTTTTTTTTTTTTTTTCACTAAGGAAATTGAACAAAAAAAATATATTATGAGCCAAATTTTTCATTTATGTACCAAAGTATTTTTCAAATACTGCATCTTATTGATATCTTCATGCCACCCAATTGCCTACATAAACCAAAATTTAAGAAGTCAAGTAAACCAACAAGTTCGTGATGGCAGCAGGAGAGGAAAAATTTTGTCACTGTTAAATACCACTTTCTTTTACAGGGATTTTACAGGTAGTTGGAACAGCTACCAAGCAAGTGGCTGCATCATCCATATTGAGTGCACAAGGATAGGCAAACAGGACCTCATAGACTATTGAGACTTCCAAGAAAAGCTTTGCAAACTTTAATAATAGGGACTTGGGGCCCCATTAGAAAATGAATTTTTTCAGTGTTATTCTATGGAAACTCAGCTGATCTTCCATGAGGAACTGAAAATTTGGCTTCCCAAACATTCAGATTTTCATATACGCTAATCTGGCTACTCTGTATTTTTACTGCTCACTGATGGTGATTAGGGAATAGTAATGCCATCTGCATATAATAAGAAATTACTTTAATCTTTCCTCAAGTTCAAGATTTTTAGTTGTTTTTGTCAATGTTTATGAAGTACGAGGTTCTGGCAGGGGCTGCATCAGAAATACCACAAAATATATCTGTTCTCACAGTACTGCCAGACTAGTTTTCAAGCCAAAGAGGCTTGGCTAAGTTCAAATAAATTTTGCATGACTGTTCTAATTTATGGGTACGATGAGTAAGAAGAACAAACAACACTGCTTAAACTCAAGTTCACCCATTCTATGTAGCTTTTATTACATCTTGTTTCTTGATACTGTAATATACTAGAAAGCAAGATAAGCAGAGAGAAGTTGAGAGATCTGTGTTATTTTCCCATTTGAAACTGACTTTGCAAAATTATATAAAGATAGGTACTTTGGATTACCCAGCCCAGAAGGAATATATAGGGGGAGAAATAACTTTTCCTTGCTACAGTTCTCTTGCAGACACAAGGGAATAATTAAATGATAAGCATTATGGTGTTGTATGCAATTCATATTGGCAATGAAGGATACAGTGATGAAGTACAGCACTGCCTTTGCTATATTTTATTAGTATTATGACATGACACTCAACAACAACTGTGCTTTCTTCTTTAATCCTTTCTTAAAAACAACAACAAAACAACAAAAAACAGAAAAAAAAAAACAAAACATGATGACATACATTTGTGCTGTACATTGCAATAGAGTTGTTGCCCAACCATATCAACCACAGCTTGTAGGTGCAGAGAGTAGGAAATAATCAGTGGGTCCCAGCACATACTCAGACAGCACTCTGCCTATTAAGGCCTTTTGTGCAATTTTACAGACCTAGCTAGATAATTGCAATCATCCACCATGGTTTATGCTTGTAAAATGTATAATGTATAAATGTAATAATGCATAATGTAATGTAAAATGTATAAAGCAATCTCTTTTCCAAATCAATACCTGAGGCTGTTCACATGGATTTACTTTGCAAACTCTGTATATAGAGAGGTCTATGTTTAGTGCCATCTCAAAATTTTTCTTAAGCAAGGGGAATGCTCAAATAGCTATGAAAACTGCCAGGTGGGATAAGCAACTACAGCATGTGTCAAGGCCTGAATCTCAAAGAAGACCAGAGGGAAACCTGTTCCTCCCTGTTTGGCTACTGAATGTTAATGTTGGCTTGAGGCAGATGACTCATGCCCTTCAACTATGGAATCTTCTAAAATTGCATCTGAACCACACCAACCAAAAAGTCCCCTTTGTCTGGGCCTTGAACCATATTTCATTTTCCTGTAACAGCACACTCAGTCACCATTGTTTCCACCTCTAGGTTAACCATACTGGCTGTAGTACCAAGTGAATTTGAAGTGATCCAATTCCCATCATATTTTCAGCCCAGGCACTCTCTTCCTATATCACTACTTGGAGTTTTCCAAATGACATATAGGAAGAAATTACAGGGTTTATTTTCTAGTCTCATAGAAAATGTTCATTGTGGTTAAATTTTAGTGTGTGTACTTTTGTCACAACAAAACTGGAAAAAATGCTAAAATAAATGTAAGGTCAAATGATAAACCAGTTTAATTATTAACAAAAGAGGAAAATGTCAAAATAAAAGCAAGTAAACAAAACTTGCAGTGTGGTTCTGTGGTTCAGACAGGAGATGGGGAGTTGTTTTTGGCACTGTTGTGCTGGGTTTTTTTAAGTTTTTTTTTTCTTTTTTTTTTTTTTTCTAAGCTCTTGGTTGGGAAACATATCTTAGCTATGCATTTAAGTCACAACACATTGCAGAGGATGCAGAGACAAGTCATTTCTTCAACTTCAGTCTTGAATTAAAGTAACCGCATATGCTGGATTTGTCAGGTCAATTTCAGACTTTTTTCTTCTCAAATTTCAGTGTCCTAGGAATGCCCGAAAACATCTTGTTTTTCCATTTCGTCAGTGAAAACATTTGGATTTTACTAAAAACCAAAGTATTTACTTAAGGTGTATTGCTACTTCGAGAATTAGTTTCAGACAAGATTATCTAAAGCTAGTTAGGGAATTATGGGTACTCATTTTTATACGAGCCATTTTTTCCTTCTTTTCCAGAGCATATTTCGGCATCTTTCAAGGATTTAAAGTGGGAAATCAAATAGCTTTGGCTAATTTCTAAGACTTTGGCATTGTTTTCACCAACTGCAATCATCTGTGAGGAATAAATAGTCAATGCAGTGAGCACCTCCTGGCCTCCAGAGAAAATGTTGAATGTAAGTAGATTGCTCCAAAAGCAATGCCTCTTGTTTATTTTAATGGATACAAAGAGCACAATAACACTATTTGATAGAATTCTCAGCTACAAAACACTGTTTTCCAACATATTCACCACCATTCACTATGCATTTTTGCTACCATACTTGTAGAAACCTGTATGGCTGTCCAGAGCATGACTTGTCTTTCACACAGCAGTTGCCACTTCTGAAACGCACTACCCGCTGCCTCATTGTGTTCACATCCACTGTTTGGTCTCCATAAATATTCAGCAATCATCCATGAATGTCAATGGGTGCCATTTTCTCCACAAGGAAGTATTCAATTCTACGCCTTTGCTTCATGTGCACTTCCATGTCAGATGACGTTATGTCACCCTGCCCCTCTGCTGCCATCTGTCACACAGGAATAAAATGTAACAGAATATTGGTGGGATAGTTCAACCTTTGCTGCCATAACACCATCACCTACCTCTGATGTAATGTGCCAACATAATAAAATAGGAGGCATTACTTTTGAAGCAGCTTTCGTATCTGTATTCTCTTGAATCTTCTATCTCTTTCTTTTTCCCCACAAGGTGAACACATGAGAGAGTCACTTATTCAGTGCATCTTGGAAAAATAAACTGCTATCACTGAGTGCTGTTTTTTTCATTGCAGCAGAGCCTAGAGACCCTATTCGGGAATCAGCATGGGATATAACAGGTGGCTACTAACAGATGGGGAAAATACTGAGTAACAGCAAGACAATTAAGCTTGAAGGTTTCCTATGTAGGACATAATTCAGTGTAAGCTGAGCTTGTGATAAATGCTAATACATTTTAAAGAAATTAGGAATTGATGGTTACCAAGTTAAGGCCATGCCAGTGTGACTTTTCTGATGTGCCTACACTTAGATTTGGCTCCACTTCCTCTCTCTGCATGAGTGTCTGTAGAACACGCAAGAACTAACCTGACTGCTTACACATTTGCACAGTTTGTCACAGCTTAACTACTAACAGCCCTTTGGCTGAGCCATGCACATGGCCCATTTGTACTGTTTTCACTTGAGATGGAAGTGGGATGCTATGATAGGACTCAGCATAATATATATATTTTTTTCTGAATTAGAATACGTTAAATTATTTTATCGTTTCTGTTGATTGACAGAGCAAAAACACAGATTATTAAGGTTATTCAGTGCATGGAAATTTGGTGAACAACAGAAATGTAATCATTAAGTTTGAACCCTTAGTTCAATTGAGTTCAGAAAAGATTGGCTTAATATTCCTTTATGCTCGGTCATTACTTTATTTTTAAACGATAAAATATCAGCTGTTAACTATCTTATCTTATTCTACTCATCCTATTCTACTTTTTCTCCTACTGCTCCAAATCACTTCTACCTAAAACACTCCACATAATAAATGATTAAGATCAGTCTCTTTTTCTTCTCTGGCTGTTATGTGGTCTGGTGATCTTCATTCTGTCCCTCTCAGCAGATCGGAATATTTAATACAAGAAAGATCTAACCTAAAGTAAAAAAAGGCAAGCAGGACAGGAAAAATTAAACTAGACCAGAGAGTATATCTTGTCAGGTCTGCCTCTGAAAAAGGGAAAGCAGGCATTTTCAAGGGGACACAGAAAAAGCAGAGCAATTCTTTTAATTACTTAGATACGATTACCAGTGATAAATATTGTAAGCTGGAATTGGTTTGCTTTCATTGAAAGTAAACTTTAAAGTCTAGTAAGCATTCTCATATATAACAATAAACAATGAACATGTTCCAACAAATTCTGAAAATCTCACAAAGATGTTTTGAAGTCCTACTATGAGAGACTTCGGAGAAACTGAGAATTAATTCAAGGTCATCGGGTAATATAGGCATTCATCAATGTAAAAATGGTAAGATGCTCAAGTACATAGCAAAATAATTTAAATTATTATTGCTTGTTTTTTTTTACAGTTGTTCTTTTTGCTTTTTATTTCCTACTTCCAAGCTTCTTGGAAGTCTTAAATCATATTATATTGTGTTTTTCTCTATTAGAAAAGGAGAAGTGGTAGGGAGGTGGTATGTTCCATTCTGTTTACAACTGTATTTTGGATGTCAGTCACAGTACTGAATATCAAACTGTGATATTTTAGCAGCAGCATCTGGCTTTTCACAGATCTCCAGATGCTGCTATATTGGTGGGTTTGGAGTTGTTTCTGGGTCAGTTATTTTGAGACATGAACTGTCTCACTGTTTTGTCCTCTCAGAAGCTGTTTTCTTTTGATATAAGCTATGATACTTGAGATTTATACATACCATTCCATATTGAATTGTTTTATATTATAAAAAGTATTTAAGAAGGCATATAAAGTGATGTGGTGCACATAACCAATTCAGAATCCTTTTTTCTTAGAGAGATAGCCCATCGTACTCTTGGAACATTTCAGAAAAAAGGGGTCTATAACTATTAAACAGCAGCAGCAATGTGCTAAAACAGGAATGAGACTTAAACAGGAACTAGTGTAAAAGCCATTGTGGTAATGTTGCTGGCAAAAATATTGCTAATTTTAGTAAGAGAAAAACAGATGATGCTTTAAAATGCCAAAACAAACAAACAAACAAAAAAACATAACGTAAAATAAGGTGTTTAGATTCATCTGTAAATTCAGTTCTCAGCGAAGGGTTGTGAGCAATTGTATTTCCTAAGAAAAAGGACATTTGGAATAAAGGAAGTAAAATTTATTTAGAGTGTTAATTGCTAGAAGTAGTACTTCTTAGTACTGGTTCAGAATAATAAAATAAAATTAAAATAAAAAATAAAATAAAATTCAGAATACTAGAATTGTCTCAGAAACTTGTGCTTGCAGAACAGTTGCTTCGGTCAAAGATATATGAGGAAATCCACAAATGTCAACATGACCTTCTGGTTCACAAATTTAAATAAAAAATGCTTCAGAAGTTCATTACAGTGATCAACAGAGCTCTATTTTCATGCTTTTAACTGTTTTGAATTCTGTCATACCGTTGGCCCATAGCACGCACTTGCACGTATGTGCTTCCATCCATGCATGTATATATGCCATTTGATTATATTCATTTACAGCTTGGAATTTACTGTTTACTTCACTGAAGATTGCAGGTGAAAGGAGACATGTTGGCTCATGGCAATTAGTGGAAGAATATCCAAATTATGCAGCAACAGAGCAACCTGAATTTCAAAAATAGCCTTTAACCACACCAAAAGCATAATTCAAATCACAATCTTGAATTTGCCAATCATGTATTATTTCCCAAGAAGGAAACAGTTCAGGACAAATGAAACATGAAAGATATTTTCAGAATACCAGACAGAAATAGTACTGCAAATAAATTTATACTCACGGTTTAATCAATAGCCATTAAAAATACTGGACAGACTCCTGCAGTTTTCTAATGGGCTTTGGGTCAGGACATCAATGACAACCCAATCAGCATAACGTATTTTTAACAGACTTGAAGATTACAATCAGATGTTTTGCCTTTTGCTTTGGGGATTTAAAAAAAAAAAAAGTAACAGTTTCTTTTTCTCTTCTCCTTCTCACAGCCTGTCACCTAATTTCATTTGCATAATACCATCATCACACAGACAGGAGAATTTAAGATCATGTTTTATATTAAGAAAATTATTTAATTCCAAAGAGTAAAGCAGCTGCCTGTCTGTTGATGGATTAAAATGCATACTTAATAAAAACATCAGGGAACGTGGAAGCACAAAATTGTTCAGAAAATAATGTGAAAATATACATGAAGTACTTAGAAAATGGTACAATGACTGTTAATGTTGTTATTTTAATTTACATCAAATGACCATGCATTTATGATAACACAAATTGAAACTTAATCCTAATGTCAGAAACCAACAGACTATGAACAAAGTAATTCTTCTGAAATAATTTGTAAAGGCACTCACAGACACAGCTTTAGGAGGCAAGCTGATAGTTTCACTTCTGGATTATTAACTTTACAGGAATTATCTGAAAGAAGAAAGTAGGTGTAAAATTGTTACTTCTAAACAGAAGACTATTCTACATGCAAACACCAAACATGTCTTACAGTTGTACATTCAGAAAACCACCTACACATATACTTTAGGCTAAGAATGTATTCCATGTATCTGTGGTCACTGAGACATAGGCTTCCAATCAATATCTTCACTGAGTGGTGTGGGAGAAAAAATGAGTAGAAAAGTCATGTTATGTCACAAGTAGAAGAAAGCTACAGAACTAATGGTTATCTACAGAATTTGAAGTAAAAAAACAAACAAACAAAAATCTGAGCATGTACATTAAGAAAAAACAGTAAAGAACATATGATGACATATTTGTTATATATGCATAAATTCTGACACACATACTAGTATCTCTTTTCCCTATGTCTGTACTTAATTTTGTTTTATAAAACGAGCAATAAAAAGATTTCTGGAAGGAAAAAGAGAGGTCAGTCAAAGTCCGATGTGTCAGATACTTAAGAAAATTACACAATAATTAAAAAATATATATATTTATCTTCTAGAATTTAAAAAAACTAGCTTGTTATTAAGGAGAGGTGATGTTGAAGTAATTACACAAGCATTTAAAACATCTAAATTAAGACGTGACTATCAAGAGTTTCCCTTTCTTTTTCACCTGCTAAACTAACAAGCAAAATACTTCACCTTGATTTGCCTTAATTTTCCCATCTGCATGAGAAATCCTGTGCTATTCATAACCCTGGAAAGTCCTTTATGATCAGCTGATGACAAGATGTTAGATAGCTGCTAGACATTCTCAGTATGGCTTCCCCCTATGTGTTATTCACTATGGAGAACATCTGTAGTCTTAATCATAATGACAAATGCAACATTGTGAGATGCTGAGCAAAAGAAGTGCTATATACAATACAATCAGTATCATCTGTATTCCTGTGACACCCACAATGCGCTAGCCACTGTTTCTACACACACACACACACACACAAATACAGTCAGACAGGCCCTGAAGATCACATTTCCAGGAAGTGATAGAAGTGCTCTAATGACACATCAGTAATTTAGAGCAAAGGTGACAACAGGTACATGCTGTTAGGCATAATATATCCTAAGCATGCTTCATCCACTCAGAAATGAGATTAGAAAAACATTTTCATTTATGGGGACGCAAAAGAACTGTGTTTAATTGTAAGTGCTTGTAAATATGCAAATGTTAATACAATTAAACACTTATTAATAATACTGATCTCTAAATAGCCTAGTCAGATAAAGTCTCCATTATATGAGCTACCATATAAATATATAATTGAAGATAAGCAAGCTTTAAAAATTTACCTGGCAAGTGAAGGTAATGGAGGAGATGCAGTAGTGAGGGTATAGTGACACAGCTTTCTTTTTCATGTTTTCTTGTTTTAGATGAACTGTATCACGAGTTTGCAAACAGAATGCTGTTTTGCTAGAGGGAGGCAAAGAGAAAGATTGGTAGTGTTATCTCAACTGTTGTCAGTTTACAGACAGTGTTTTGTGAACCCTTCAGTTCCAGTGATTTTTATAGAGGACTGTAAAGGTTCCTTGTTAAAGTTTACTTTCTATTGCTCATAGTTATTCTGTCTTTAAATCAAGGGCATGTTCTGCCTAAGGGGAAAACAGGCCTTGTGTATATACTCTCTAACATCCTCTCCATTACTAATTAGAGATTTGATTCTCTCCAAACAATACAGAGTAAAGTGAGACTTCCAAACACAGGAAGGTTTTTGTTGCTTTTTTAATGAAATATTAATAGACCCTGGGGAAAAAAAAAAGAAGGAAAAAAAAAGGCAAACATTTTCTATTGCTTAATGAAGCAATCAAAAAGACACAGGAGCTCCAATTTCTCAACACCAATTGCAAAACTTTCTCTTAGAATTGATGGAAGCATGAGACACTGAAGAACAACTGGAATTCTTAATGTTGGAAAGCTCTAAGCAGAAACAGTAGTATCTGGGGGAGAAAAGGTTGTCAAAAAGTATGAAAAGCTCATCTTTGAGAATATACTTTGAAAAGAAAATGAGGAGGGAAAACAGACTTCAGTAAAGTAGATTAGCTATGTGAGAGAAAAGAATGCTGTTATGGAGATTTGTAAACTCTTTCTTAACCCTGTTTTGTATATAATTCCTCCACTAGGAATTCCCAATTTTACTCTCTTGCATTTACAAAACATCAAGTGGCCTGTTAACTATAATTTTAAAAAAAAAAAAAAGTAAAAAAAAAAAAATTACAGCTGCAAATACCTTGCTGTTGCTTTTAATGTATCACTTCCTCTTCTCTCCTCCCCCCTTCCATTTTGTACAGCACAAAGAGTTTCCATTAGGCTTAATGTTGACTTTGTGGCATTGATTTTTTTTTCTCGATCTAACTGTATTTAGATGCAGAATACAGCTAATATTTTATTTTTACCTTAAAATTATTTTACGTTAAAATATAAAAAATAAAATAAAATTGAAACTTTCTACTTCCCTATTCCCAGTAAAAAAAAAAACAAAAAACACAAGCAGTGAGTTCTTGCATGGGAAACTTGCAGTGGTTTACCACTGACCCTGAAGTAAATGGATTTCACTATTGATTTAACTGAAGTCAGCTTTAACCTTTATACATAAACTATTACACACTCTCAATGTGTAATTTATCCTCTTTTGTGCCCATTAAGGTGTGAATCTGTTACATTTCTATGGAGAGCAGTGAGTTTTAACTTTGAAATTGACCACTTAAACCTTAATCATGAATAAGTTAGTAGAAGTCCCTTGAACTTTTTGTAATGATCTCTTTTCCTCCATTTGTAAAAAGGAGAGTGAAAGGATTCTGATCATCACTTGACACTAATAACATCTTTTTAAAGTTATTATTGGGTAAAGTTGATACAAAAATGTATAAGGAAAAAAAGCAGTCTAAAAATGAACTAAAATGCACTTCTCATGTTTTTATTCCACAATCACAATTTTTCTTTTGTCTGTCATATGAGATATCCTGCATCCATTGTATATACAGTAAAGGCAATTTATAGATTGCCATTAAAATAGCATATGTAATATGGTTATCTGTACAAGTTAAACATGCTTTCTGGAAAAGAAAAATTGCGGCTATTTTCCTGTTAGAGAACTAAAAATATTTAGGAACAAAATAGTATAGCATAGCTTTCATTGATTATACATATATACAGAAAGCAATGATATGAGGTGGAAGACTTGTAAGATTCCGCTGTTTTATTTTTGAAACACAATCCTATTCCTTTGCTATATTATGTTATTTTTTCATGATTTTTGATTGAAAAAATAAATGTGACTCTTCACTTGAGTGTGGTCCAGAGTCCACTGAAAAGGAAACCATCCACTGAATTCCGTAGGCTTTATCCTGGATCAACTCTTAGCAACACTTTGGTTTTAAGTTTTTCTCAGATTTTGTACTGCCAAATGGAAAACTAAATCCATCCTCAATAAGAAAAAAAAAAAAACAAAACAAAACACATTTTTAACATATGTAACGAATCAAATTAAAACAGGAAGAAAAAAAATTTGTCTGGAAACTATCTATTTCTTATTGCCAAAAATCAAATTCCAATCCTGACTCTTTTTTGTTTTCCAAGATAGAAGACCTAAGTCTATGTCACCATTTCCTTAGCAGAAGACCTTTTCTAATCTCCTGTCCATTCTCTCATTTTAGCTAATGTTTTCTGATTATTTTTTCATCTTTGAAGAAATGTTGCTATATAGAGAGGCTTATTAGCATACTGAACTTGAAAGCAGTACTGCTGATGCTGCCACTGTAAGCACAGTTTAATTATCTTTATGTTGTTTTCACATTGAGTCCAATGTGTTTAGGGCATCTTTGGCTATATCAATTGCTTACCTTTGTTTGTAAGTTATGGGGAATAGAAACCAAAGTGAAGAGTGATGGACTAAACCCAAAATGAGTAGAAGTTAGTTTTATTGCTACTAATATGAATTACAGGCTTAATAAAAGTTGCAATAGTTAGTTACTTCCTGTAGTGTATGGATGGAAGCCAAATACTGGATTGAAAGCAAAGCAAGTATTTTAACACCTGGCTTGTTTAGAAGACCCATTCAAAGCTTCACTTGCATTTATTTGTGAGCAGCTACCTTAAATGAATCATTAATTTGAAATCAATTTGCTGAAACAAAATGAGCACACACACACTCACAAAATTAAAAGTTATTAGAAGAATGCCTGACGTAGAAGGTGCCTTTTCACTCTCTCTCCTGCTGGGGATGAATCACTGGCCAAAGAAGAACTGAGTGTAAATCTTATATAATAAACTACATATAATGAGAAATCAAGGTATCATTTTGTTTTATCCCTTGGCAATCTGGTGTAGTTCTTCTTTGTACAGCGTTGACTCAGTGTTGATGGAAGAAAGTCCACTGTCCTAGATCGCTGCTTCCATAAGAAGAGGGGGTTTCTCTTGCATTTTATACAAATTCTGGGACGCAGTATGAGTTTTGAATAATTTTACCCACTTCCTTTTACTTTTTTCTTCACCATGTATACATCAAATTAGGATTATTTTCATGTCATTTTCTCAAAAAGCTTCAATTAGATTTTTTTTAGCGTAACTTCAGTATTTTTGCACTCTGCTAAAACATATCTTTGCCTCAAAGTTCTCCACATTATATTTAAGTCATGGATATAAACTCAATGGTCCCTGTCCTATGATACCACTGGTTTCTAGATAAATTCCTACCTTGTGTGTCCTGTGTGTAGATTTAAAGTTTGTTTGTTAGTACAGGTGAAATTGCTTAATGTCTGGAGTAAAACAACGAATCCTCACATGAAAAGTGCTATGAAGTCAAAGAGTGTAAAAATTAACAGCAGTTTGTAACCTGTGTTGTCAACCAAGTTTCTGAAGACTGTAGTCTAAACATCCCTTTTCCTGCACTGTTTTATCCAAATCTCTTCATCTGGCCTGGGACTGCTTCACACTATATAGAGATATAATAATTGGCTCTTTATAGAATTTTCTCAAGAAGTTTGGCAAAAAAAAAAAGAAAAAAAAAAAGGCTTGTGTATGCTGTCCAGTAACTGCATTTCATCTTGAAATAGCATAGTGATTTTTCATCTGCAAATAATGAAAGATATAAGGATGTTAAACAAAAGAAAAAGAGATGAAAACAGCAGCAATGAACTGGATATGTGTCTACTTTCATTTCCAAAGTAATTGTTGACAGGAGCAGACCAGGGTGCATTGATAATGACAGTCCTTGCTGATCTTTGCGGAAAGTAGAACGAACTGTAAAATCACAGAATGGCTTGGCTTGGATGGGATCTCAGAGTGAGCAGGGCTGCCAGCCGCCAGATCAGGCTGCCCAGGAACCCATCAAGCCTGTCTTGAACACCTCCAGAGATGGGGCATGTAAAAGATTATTCTTTTGCATCATTGTCTCAAAGCTTGCTGAGGACACCGATGAACAAGTCCAAGCAAGTCCTAGGCAACGAGAGAGAGATAAGCTGCAGCTTAATGGCCGTGAAGAGGTCTTTTGTGTGGACTTATCTCAAGGAAGATGGCCATCTCAGGAGGTACGCACAAGACTCTTACCCAAGCGCCCAGGAATGCCACAATGGCAGAAGAAGGATAAAAAGGAAACCTACAACCATGAGGTTTGAGGTTTTTCTGGCAACAGACTTCTCACGAAGAAGAAGAGGTTTCTGACATGAGAAGCCTCACAACCTGCCCCTCTCCCTCCTGGACTTGCTCTGCACTCTACCAGCATGCTGAAGAAGAACAAAGGTGTCTGCCATCAGATTCCTCAC